>JAABNY020000035.1:6880099-6906598 GCA_015164015.2 Brevimyrus niger
AAGCATGCAAATGAGGAAGGAAAGAGCATAGTGGTCAGTGTTGTGTGATTGTAAGCTTTCAGTCCCATGAAGGGCATTGTTGTTGTTTGCCGTTTGCATGCATTGTACTGAGCACTCAAAATTAACCATGTTGCATAACAGAATAAAGATCATTTGCTAGGTCCCATGTTAGTAAACACATAGTTTCACTGCATTTCATAAATGACCAAATGAATGCTTAGTGCAGTGGCTCTGTAAATAACAATGTAGCCTGATTCATTCAGAAAGCTGGTTCAGTTCCTGCCCTCCTTCCCTCTGTGTGGCCTTAGTATGTGTTCCCTGTATTTGTCTGGGTTTTCTCTGAGTAGTCTGATTACCTCCCACGGTCCAGAAACCTGTGGGTTGGTGTCTCTGAATTATGCATTGCGAATATCCTGCAAGGGAATGGAATCCGGTGCGGGGCACTTAAGAGAAAAACAAAGAGAGAGACTGCAGATGAAACGGATCGTGTGAGAGGATGTGTTACACCGGCTTCAGCAACTGAGTGGCACCGAACACTGAAGAACACACAAAGGCCGAGGAAATGTGGTGGACTGTTTCTTGCCCGGAGATGATGTGTGCACAACGGTTAAAAACCCCCAGAAACAACTGGAAGAAACAATTCATAAAGGAGTTTTTAACAGAAAAACTGAAAAGTGAGAAAATTCTGGTGGAAAAAAAACCTGTAAAATCTGTAAATATTCCCTTGTACAAGTTGCATATCTGTTGGCGAATGATTGTAATACATCAAAAGATGTTTTTAGTCGTGTTTATATTCACCATGACGTTCCAATTGTTGAACATGGCAAAAATTGTCATTTACTATCTTTTAATGATTAAAAAAGGTCTTCATGATAAATGATGCTGAAAATCAAATCAAATATTGCTGGTGTTACAGAGAATTGTGTAGATGTTTCTTGAAAATGCTTATCTTTATGTGATCTGGTGACATAACACTGGTATGGTATGCGCATGTGACCCAGACCAAGATAAAGCAGTAAGATAATGAAAGGACATCGTCAAAGTCCACTTGACCACTTGCCTACTTTTTTCAAGCTTTAATTACTGACACTTTCTCACCATTACAGTACATTGTGCTTCTTTTGATCCTTTCAACCAGAGATGGAAAGTTCAGGTTCAGAGAGTACAAATATTGACCAAAATTTTGTTTCAACCAACCAGGTGAGTATTAAGAGTCACATCCACAGAGTGGATGAACTGCTTGGCTGAAAAAAAATCTTGGCCTGGATTTGTACTTTCTGAATATGAACTTTCCACCTCTGGTTTAGTTTTTCCATGAATCCACTCAACAAGGAAAGAATTGCCTCCCCTTCTTTGGGAGATAAAAAGGTGGAAATCTCCTTTTTAGGCGGAGGTCTGGAACTTTCCAGATTAAACAATGTTTAGATCACCCTGGTGATCAGGAAAGCATGAGGGCTCTAATCAGTTTGGAATAAAGGAACATTATGAGGGAGCCATTTTTGCACCATAAGTTACACCTGGCGGTATAAACTGGGCTCAAAGTAGCGATCCGGAGCAGCGTTTCCCAATCCAGTCCACTGGAATCCACAGACGGTCCACGTTTTTGCTCCCCTCCAGCTGCCTACCAGGCAGTCCTCATACAGTATTTGCTCTCTCCCAGCTCCCAGAGGGAACAAAAACATGGACTCTCTGTGGGTCCCCGAGGAATGGATTGGGAAACACTGATCTGGAGGAATCATCATACCTAATGACTCCCACAAGATGGCTGTCCATGCCATTAGGCATCTTCCACTATTTTTCACATTTGACTTTCTCTGTCTGTCTGGATGTAGGATAAAGGGTGTAACGATGCTCCTCAGGTCACATTATTTTTCCATCGCTCAGGGCTCTAGGTTTTGTGCTCCATACAGCTTATGCATCTTCTCGCCTTGGCCATGGACACAGGTGGCCGCCCAATCCTAAATTACAGCTTTACCAAGCTCACAGTATTTCTGTGCAGACTGGGTTACAGAGTCGCTTCTTTTCTGAGATTATTCTTGAGGCCATATTTTGGGTTGTTCGGCAAACATCCCTTTAAGCGTCCGTCTGTCCCATTCAGTGAGCTTTGACTTTGCGACCCCTGCGCAAATCTCTGTGAGCACAGCTTATCCATGTTTGAGATGTGCTGCCATGGTTTCAGACTTCACCTCCTGACATGTCAGGTTATTTTCCGGGTTTTGTGACCAATGCACCTGACAACAATCCTTTGGCGTCTTTGGAACTCTGCTAGTTACCTCACGTTGCCTTTAAAACTCGTTTATTAAAGTGATGTTAATCACACCTTTTCATAGCTGAGACATACTATTAGTTGGCTTTCAAACTAATATGACTCACCTTTGCAGTCAGCTTTATATTTTAGTTGCTTGTGCATGAAAGTAATTTTTCATGGGGTGTGGGTATTTTTCTCACTCCCTGACAGCAGAATAAGACCTGAGGAACTCTCTAAAAACTAGCATTAACAAAATAAACCATGAGGACCTGAGGAAAGAATCACAGTGTGCACTTTAATTGAATTTGCTATGGTCACTGGGCACATAAGCAGCTGCCCTTATTGTCTGACTACTGAAGCAAACTGGAAAAGTAACCATGTCAGATTATCATAGCAAATGGGGCAATGCTATTGACAAATTTTGTAGAACCTCTGACCACAGGCAAAATTAAATCAGGCTGTGCCCTCATTTAACTTCTGTGGGGAAAACATTTTGGTCATTTACTGGATTATGTTAAGATGAATGAGAGTGCCGCTCCCAAGGAGCAGTTTATAGGCAAACTCACCTTTGTCTCCAGAGTGTCAGAGGAGACTGGATTGTGTTCCATTTACAAAAATGTGCGCAAAGCTGTTTGTTGCTTTTTGATTATGGTGCAGTATGTGCAGATGTATTAAAAAAAGCATATATGCATATTACAGTACAGCTGTTGCATAACATAATATGGAAGATTTTAAGTGTTTTTTTTCTAAATGCACTGTATATAATGTCCTCTCTGTGTTAATCTGAGTTCCCTTTCGCAAAAACAATTAGTCTGGTGAATTGATTCCATACTGGATATGATGATTCAATTTTAATTTTTCATTCTTTGTGTTAATTTTCTATTTAGTCTCCTGTTTATAGTTACATTGTTGCTATAGGTTAAGGTATTTTGCTAGGCTGATTGTGCTTTAGTTAAAAAAAATCACATAATCTACTTTTATCTTTGTATAAGGTGTTTTGTATAATGTAATTTGAAATAAAAATAACTGCACTACATTTGATCTATTTTCTCTTATGTAGTAACTACTGATCTAGTACTTGTTCTACAAAGCACACAAACCTGTTTGATTTGTAAATAAGTAAAATACGATATCATAAAGTTAGGTGAGGTTAACGCTGCATTCCTTAGACATCTCAGAAATGATAAACTTGGTTATCAAGCGTTATGAATGAAGGAAGCTCAAAGGTATGTGTATAGTGGCATTATTTTTGGAAGTGAGTAAAAGTCCAGACTAAGATTTTGTTTCAACCAACCAGAGTATAAAGAGTCACAGTCACTGGTTTACTCTGGATCTGAACTACCCACCACGGCTAGCTTACGTAGTGGTCCAGTAGCTCTGCACATTGAGTGCATAATGAGGTGGCACACCATCTTTCTGGAAGGATAGTTCTTTGTGATTTCAGGATGACTGCTTTGTAACACATATAGAGAATGATCTCCTTTTGGAATCCCTCCCTCGATTTCCTGCAGAGACCCTCTGTGGTGCGGAACTTCCAGTGTTGCTTTAATATTAATTTCAGCTCTTTGGAATTTCTGCCATAATGATGTTCCGCAGATTTGAAAAGTAGAAGATGAAATGGGAAGATAAACATAAGATTGTTACACAAAAAATGTATAATTATACCTATCTAATTGCAAAACAAATTTTGAGCCACCTTGTATATTGAATTTCAATCAAGAAGTCGTGATTTTTAGTAATGTTGTATATATGTGTATCTGTTAGCTTTGGACTTGTGGCAGAAAACAGGAGTGCTGAGAGGAGACTCACACAACATGGGGGAAACTCACAATCTCGACACACACGCCGAGTGGAAACAGGCAGCGTTGGTACTCGCTCAACCATTATAGCAGCACTTGCAGCAGTACAGCAGGACCTAAGGCATTAGCCAGCTGCTCGCCAAATAGCTTCTGAGGGAGCTGTCCTTTTAGCTCCGGAGGGAGAATTCCCAAATGTGAGCCAGCCGGGGTCATTAGCGAGGGCCAGGCATGCAGGATCAGGGTTGGGCTGACTTTTGACAGTTGGTCCAAAACAAAGGTATTGAGATTTTTGACAGGAGGTTGCCAGCCTTCGCTTAGCACCACGGACAGCAGCCACCTGTCAAAACCTCAGTGTTCTGCATATTTCAGTTGGAACAGCTGTAGTTTCCGGGGTCTGCAGATGACGTTGTGACACAATCAAAAAATTTTTTTAAAATGCTGTGTGTCAACCTGAAATAGCTTTCCAGTCATGCAAAATTAATGGTCCATTATTATTTAAAGCCAAATCATTATTTTTAATGAAAGTGAGAGCATTCGTGTGACAGAATGTACAATGCAAGGAGTTTTGCATTTGCTTGAAGTCACTAATCTTAGTGGCATGATAAAATATCACAGACAGCACTTGCACTGAAGAAACACACAAAAAAAAACAAGATTTCATTACATGTGCTAACTTTTATCCCAGATGTAACAATGGCCAGACAGTAGCTAAAAGGGCTGTGATGAAACCTGTGTGTTTAAGACAATAAAGAGTTATAAGCAATAATATATGTTTGGAAACTATCATATCTGTGGCAAAATAAGTGAAAGAGTAAAGATTAACCATTCCTGTTCTAACTTGGGGAGGTTTCACAAGCAAATCGTACAGCCCTAGATTCATCAAGGAGTTGGCTTGTGTCAAATTAGATTAGTTTCAAATTTTATTTGTAATTTTGTAGAATCCAAATGCCCTGTTTGGGGTCCTGAGTGCTACTGTGTTGAGTTTCAGCTTTGGTACATTATTGAATTTTCACCAGCTTTATTGGCTTCTGGTGATTCCCGTACGCTGCCGTGTCTCTGGACTGGAATGCCATGATGCATGCTTTAATTTTCTTGTGCATCGCTGTGGTGATCTGTGCTTGTTGGTTTGGAAATGAGCAGATTGTTTTAATTTGAGCACAGCTGCCTGTGCATTTTTGATTAATATAATGACATTGATGAATTGTGTGAACAGGAAGTTGCAGTTGTGAGAGTCTGTCTGACTGGATGCGGTTAGTAGAGTGGTAGGTGTCTTTGTCTATGCAGAGTGACACTGTTGTATGCACCCTTTGTGGGTCAGGAAACTTGCTGGTAATATTTAGAGTACAACTTCTTGAAATTAGCGATAAGCTAGAGAGTGAGAGAAAACGGGTGGGATCTGGTACTCAGATGAGCAATGTTGAGAGACGTTTTTTTTACGTCCAAGCACCACTCGTTGTTATATGTGAAAGGAAACAGCATCCTTTTTCTTCTTCTAAGAGAATTCCTTCCAATTTAGGTGATAGGTTATTGACTGGATCGCTTACAGTTGTTTGCACCACAGTTCTTTGGCAACTATAGTCACTGGAGGTTATATTTAAACATTAGGAAACATTTTCAATCCTTGGAAGAACATTCTGACACAAAAGGCTAGGGGCAGGAATTGAAATAGCAAGCCTGTGATGGTATTTGTGTAAACAACTGTGCAGTTTTATCCATGTAGTACAATTCAGAGCTAAATTGCATTAGACAAAAAACATTTATATTGAAAGAAACAATTTAGAACAGTAAAAAAATAGCTATTGTTTTAGGTCAATTCATATGAGAAAGTTTTTGTTTCAGTAATCATTATCGTACTCCGTCAGAACTGTGACTGGTATCGGCAAAATAAGTCTGGCATTCTTAAATAATTTTGGCGTAGTGAAGTAGAAATCTTAATTCAGAATTCCTGGGAGGAAGTTAACAAATGAAAAGTTAACAAAAGAAATTAACAAAAGAATGGTTTGTACATGACATGTCCATTAGCATGAAAGAAGAATAAGCAGTCAAGTGTTTTTTGGACGGCAGTCCTGCCACCAGGATGCCTGCCGTTCTGTCGTACCCAGGTGACACCAGGGGGAATGTGCCCGGAATATGCCCGGATGGCCAAAGTTTTCTGTTTTATGGTGGGTAGGCCTTCTTTACACTGTGCTTTGTTGATTGGCCAATTCTTCTGGTCCCCTTTCATTTATCCAGCTTGGGTCTTGTTTGTGGAGCGGACTCAGTTAATTGTCATTTCTCTAGTTTTGTACAAAGGAACAGACAAGCATTCATGTTGCTTCCCATAGAATTAGTGCTGCCATTGCTCATATTACTGGATGTATTCTGTTGAAGCATATTAAATTCTCTCTATCACTCCTTTTCACATCGTTTGCCTTGGAGAGAAGTGCGGTGACCCTGATTTTATTCCTAATGACTCATCCATGGGAATCTGGCAATGTCTGTCTGAGATGCCAACTTTGCATCATTCGTGGACTCAAGGTGCTCAACAATCTCACTACCATTGCCAGGTTTTCTTCTGGAAAAGCCCAGAACATGGCAGGAGATAAAAATGGCAGGATACAAGTCAATCGTAGGACCTGCAGCCTCTGACTCAAAGTGCAGTCCTCTGATTACATGGAGCACTGATAGGCCTATATAGTGAGATGTAGATTATGTCAAACTATGGGTGTGGGACTTCATCAAACGACAACTGCTTTAAAAAACATTGGATCCATTTTAGCAGTGTTATCCACTAACATCTGCATACTGCAGTGCAATCTTACCATGATGCAAGTGTCGAAGATTCTGCTAAATCATGGTAGAACAGATTCAGTGAATTGCTGAGCTCCTGGGACAATCACCTCCACATCCACTGCTCGCCTCCACAAGTGAAAGTTGCTACATGATGATTCGTATAGAGGAAATGATCAAAATTCATAAGAAATGACTATTGGGTGAGAAAATTGATAATGGTTTCCTATTTCACTCAGGATTACAGAGAATTGGCAGCTAGGGCCGCTGTTGGTATCACACTCTTATAAACGGTATACTCAGTGGTATGTCTCCAGATCCCGGTACCTCTCTTTGCTCTTTGTGAATTGCTGGAGGATTTCCCCGGAATGGTTATTCCTTTTTAAGTATGTCTTGTACAATTTTGCACACTGCATCTCCAGATCATTTTTAAAGCTGTTCTGGGTTATTAAAAGGAATAAACCAATTTTTGAATGTTCCAAAAGGAAATATATACACATACAAAATAACCTCCTAGATAATTTATGGTAGCATGTTGTATAGCTAGTATCTTGTTGGAATACATGGCATTTGAGCCCTTGGGTTACGTACAATATTGTATACAAAATACTTATCACCTTTTTATTGATTTAAATGATTGGACACTTTGTGTTACAATGTGACCTTTCAGTCGTGAGTATAAAAAATACTAACACATGCCATTGATCAGGTTGAGTGAAATGTTTTAAAACTGAAAATGTGATATGCAAAGGGTTATAGTTGAATTTAGTGACAGAGTTCTTACATATTGCTGCCTGCACTTAAAGCCGTTTATCATACTTGTTTTCATCGACAATGACACTTAATCATAGTATCATAGTTTTTTCCTGTCATCATTAGAATGAATTGTAAGGTCTCTTATCATCATTTTTATCCCTGGTCATATCTTTGAATGAATTGTAAAGATAAGTATCATGGTCTATGAACTCGGCATCCTGAGACAGATGGTGAACACGCTCAATGTTTGTGTTTTCACACAATGTAGACATTATTATGACATTATTCTAATTACTCATTTTAAATTCACTTACATTCATTTTATCTATTATGGGTAAGTGAAAATCACATTTGTCCACTTTTCAGTTTGCTCGTGTGTCTATAACAACCTAATTTATTGCGATTGTGCTTGCAGCTGAATTCGTTAGATACCAAGCAAAATAATTTTAACTGCTTATTTTCTGACCGTCATTTAAATATGTTAGTATCATTCAGCCAAGTACTCTATTACAAAAAGAAAAACACATACAGAAGCACCCTTGACCACAGATTAAACTTGATTTAAACTAAGACCTTTATTAGTAAAGCACTTGAGAGAATAACCATGTCATTTGTTAAGAATTATAGGCAAGTGGCCATTCTGTTGTTGCAATTGACATGCATTGGTGTGGTACCACATTCCAAGGTACTTGGAATGAAATCTGTCCCACAATCCCAGCCACTTTGCAAGAAGACTGTGATAAAAATAAACTGTAGCCAACAGCAGTATCACAAGTATACGTGTCCTGTTTTCTAACCCAGTTTATAAATTTATTTATTTATTTTATCAGGCATGCTAAATATAGATTACTATGGGTCATAGACATAGACTTTTTGTGCTGTTTTCAAGGATAAATGTAGTATTTTAATGCCTATGAACTTTTACTGAGGCCAGAACAAGTGAATGAATTATCTTCATTTTATATGCAGTTTTAGCTGGTTTTGAAGTTGCCTTAAATAAAGCATTTTATTACTCCATTGTGGCAGGCAAGATTAATCAAAAGAGCCAGCCCAGTCACATGAATTTATAAATGTAAGTTGAATGAACTTGATTTAATTTGTGTAAAAAAAAAAAAGAGCGCCAGCATGTGTGAATTGTCTACTTTCATTCACTGGGTAGAATGGTACACTTCTCACAAACTGTTCACATATTGTACCTTGCATCCATTAAATCAATTTTCCATAACCTTTAATCCAGTGTAGGGTTACTGTGACCCAGAAGCTTCTAATATGAAGCACAGGACACAAGGCAGGGGATGAGATGCCAGTCGGTGGCAAACAAACACAAACTGCAGATAATTTAGAGAGATAAATGCACCTGTCATATCCACATCTTTGGACTGCAAGAGGAATACAGGCATGAACATGGGAAGAGAATAAAAACTTTTTGTTATGTTGTACTTTATAAAACCGTTTGGGACTTGACACGTTCATTGACTTCTAGCTTCCACTGTTAAAATTACAGGCGTCATTAGGAAAATAAGTTTATTAGCTCAGTATCACATGGCACTGGGGTGTTAGACATTAGGTAGCATTATACAGTTAAATTGTTCTTCCTGACTTCCTGATCTGCTCATCTTACAACTACTTATGCGGTTCAGGGTCACAGTGGGGGCTGCAGCATATTCTAGGAAGCACAGGGCGCAGGGTTAAGTTAAGCCCTGGATGGGGTAGTAATTCATCACAGGCTACATGCTTGCACCCACAATCATATAGGCGTAATGCGGTCAAACTAGCTACTGCTGCGTCTCTGTGTCCTTGGACTATGAGACAAAACTAAGTACCCAGAAGGATTTCTGCACAACACATACCCCCCCTCCCCCCCATAACAGAAGTTAGATTCTACCCCCAACCCTGAAAGTGTGATGCAGTAGCCTTATGCACTAAGGCACCAGCCACCATGTTTCCCTCTAGCCTTGCCGCTAGAGGAAACGTCACTATCGTGCGAAGCTAGAGCAAATTTTCCCTTCATTATCCATAATAATTATCCGGTAAAGGGTCGCTGCAAGTTTCGGGATTATTACAGGAAGTGTAGAGTAAATGAAAGCCCCAATTAGGATTCCAATCTATTGTTATGCATGCGCTAAAATGTGCGATGCTTTGTGATACTGGTTCACCTATACAGTATGTTTTTAGAATACAAGAGGCAACTGGCAAAGTTCTTTATGCTAAGTATTTATCAATAGTTAATTACACTAAGCTTTTAACAATAATTAGATGTTACTAATGAGGTGGCGTACAGTAGCACTACTGCTGCCAGCCTCTGGGGTTGGGACCATCTACGCTCTGTCTTTGTGCACAACATGTTTGTGCATCTTTTCCCGGCATTACTTCCATTTGTTTAGGCAGCTGTTTGCTTTATATAACTGAAGGTTGTACAGTTTTATATTACAGCACTGTAATTTCTCACTCATTCAGGTCAGGATCACAGTTACGGCACTTCTGTGTAGTAAAACCATGAACATGTAGATTAAATTTCCATGTAAGCTGAATTTTAAAAGAGTGATTTATAGGTTGTCAGGAATGGTGATTTATTTGAAAACGATGACGTTTCACTTTAAAAGAAATCTAGAGGTAGTGTCGCTCTTTAAAAGGACCATTCATTATATGATGACATTTGTGGCCAGTATTTGTGGTAAAAGCTGCTGATTGTACAAAGCTGTGAAGGGATAGATTGTAAAAGTTCATACATCAACTGTAACTAAATTTTAAATCATTGCTCTTCATTAAAATGCACAAAGTATTGATTTCACTTTAAATAAGTTATTGAGTTACATTAACTTCAATGCACACTATTTTCTATCCAGAATAAGATGAGGTTTGGAGCATTTACGTACAGTAACACCCAGAGTGCATTTTTTGCCACAAATCTGCACTAGATGATGTGCAGTGTCTTTTTCTATTATTTGATTATATAAGTTTCATAGAAACTATGTTATTTCTTTACTTAAGTTCTTGCTCACACACACATACACACATGTTTGTAATTATATATTTGTGGGGACAATCCTTTACTTTCTATGGGGAAAACCCTAATCCCAATCACGGCACCCTTAACCTCTACCCAGCCCTAACCTTAGCCAGAAGTAATCTGAAATTTAATTGTGTTAATTAGTAAATTACACACCGATTTAATCACTGCTTCTTAAGCTAAATTTGATGCTTTTCGTGTTGCATTTTGAATTTCTGCAACTTCTATTAAGTATTCAGTTATGGAAAACAGTGGGTTCTCTGGGATCTCTTTGAAAGAACCAGGACTTTGAAAAGAACAGGACCTTGTGAAACTTGTAAATATAAAGAAACTGTTTAGATTTAAGCAAGGTCTTATAATGAAATGATTCAAAGAATGAAAAAGCACAAACCAGCATATTTGTAATGGGTCTTTGCTGTCTGCATTTCTTACTTCTCAGATTGTATCTTAGACCGCCAACTCGTATAATTATACTGCATTATCCACCATGTTTTAAGTACATTTAAAGTTCATATCTCTTTAGATGCAATATAGATTACTGGTAGTAAAAATGACTTCTGGTGGACGAATATCGTCGTAGATTTTTAAACAAGTTATTATTCTAAAGTGTAGCAGCCAATGATCCCCGTTTAATCAGTTTTGAGGTTTTGTTGTGAAGCACATGACTCCTCTTCGAACAGGAAATCATCATATCTGCACCCTTGTCCATAGTGCTGATGATGGACCAAAATCAGGTATAATGTTATTAGACACATTTTTTCATACAGAAGCATCTTCTGAGTAACAACAGGAAACTACGGGTTCTCTAATCGCAGGTATAAACATAAGGGCAGCAAGTGAAAAACTTTGTTTTGGAAAATTATTTGCACTTACATGAGAGAAGTAAAAACCTGCCAATTTACCTGTTTAAAAAGTACATTGCTGCATTTTTTCCCCATCATATTTTTTTGTTGTTGTTTTCAACAGGGCACATTTGCTCTTTGCAGGCACTCAACAACAATAGACTCAACAAAAAACATAAAATAACACTCATTCACACAACTGGATTGATTTATTTACAGTTGTGTATTTTTTTACATAAAATTAATTTTAGAATACACTTTCTCATTAAGACAATAGTTCAGAAGTACTCTGATATTTTTCTGACTTTGCAGACGCATTGTATGAGTTAATAACTGGAACTTTTGGCATAGATCACCCCAAATCTGCAGCAACACCACATAATGATAGCAATAAAAAAGACAATCTCAAACACTTGTCCCAGTTAAGACGATAACTCAAAAAGTATTTCACATTTTCAAACTTTGCAGAGGCATTGTAAAGTTGCCAAACCAGAAATGATTCAATTTTGATACAGAGCATATAGGCGTAATGCGGTCAAAATTGAAGCAGCAGTGCATTATAGTAGCAAAGAAATGGCCAGTATTAACACTTGATCTTGTTTGACTGATAACTCAAAACAATTTGAAGGATCTTTTTCTAACTTTGTGGAGATACGGGTGAGGAACTGGAATGAATCAGATGTTGCTTAGTGAGAGCAAAGTGTAGGGTGGCATAAGATGACAATTGACCTCGTGAATGTGATACTTTAAGAAGTATTTAGTTGCAGTCCATAGACATGAGGCAAACTGGCTTCTCTAAATGGCTCATAGCATATGACTCTGTGCCCTGCGATAGACTGGGTTTGTAGGCCTAGAAAAGGCTCCAGGTCCCCCGACAACTCTGAACAGGATAAGTGGTTGGAGAGTAGATGGATGGATGGATGGATGGATTGATGGATGAGACTCCACAGGGCATCTGAATTTTATTGTTTCAACATATGCTGCTTAAGGGGATTTTACTAGGCCACACTGTGGCTCACTGGAGGCTTTTGGGCAGGTACGTATAATGTAAAGCGCTTTGAGACAATGTAATTTGCAACAATGTGCTATACAAGTAAAATGGAATTGGATCGAATATGCTGAGAAACCAGAATGGGTATTACTTCCAAGTACACTTAATATGACTAAATGACAAAATGAGCTCTTCAACTGTTGCACAACAACTACCCCTCACATATTACAGAAGATATGTTTAATAGAGTGAATGGAATACATAGATACAATTAAAACACTAATCCATTCTTAAGCGATAGTCTTTGCTAAAAGTTATTTAATTGTATTCCTCATGTTTTACAATTTGCATTTAGACGGTTTAGGCAATGCCTTAATAGCATCCATTGGAGGCAGTAATTTATTAAAGTGAAACGTAAAAAGCTTCTACTTAAAGAGTTTAGTATTATGATTTGCCAAAAACAGAAAAACTGCCTTTGGAATCATGTGCTTTATAAAAAGGTTAAAATTAAAAATGTATGCCCTGCCCCAATAAGGATAAGAAGCAAACTTGCATTATCTAGAAGTATCTCATTATCATGATTTAAAAAAAAAAAAGATCCATATTTAATGTTTGTGTTGTCCTATTTCCTGATGTCCTATTTAAATTAACAAAACAAAATGGTCTCGTCACTGAAAAGCCCTTCAACAAAATACTGTTATAGTAAAAGAAAACACATTATGTATATAAATGCATTGCATGCTTTAAGCCAGTGTTTCCCAATCCGTTCCTCAGGGATCCACAGTCGATCCATGTTTTTGCTCTCTCCGAGCTCCCTGCCAGACAGTCCAGTCCAGCAGCTGGGAGGAAGCATCCCCAACAACTGACAGGAAGGATCCCCAGTAGCTCTTAACACATTGTGGAGAAAATAGCTCAACAGCTAAAGCATCCCATGGAGTGGTTGGGCTGAACTGTTCATGATGTTCTCCAAAAATTCCACTTCCAATACACTCACAAGATTTCAGCCCAAATCAAGTTCTTCCACACCAAACTCACTCAACCATGTCCTCGTGGACCTTGCTTTATGCACTGGGGCACAGTCGTACCGGAATAGCAAAGGGTCTTCCCCAAGCTGTTTCCCCAAATGTTGTAAGTGTAGAATTGCCCAAAAAATCTTGGCATCCAAAATCTTGTGGAAAGCCTCCCCAGAAGAGTGGCAGCTGTTATAGGTGCAAAGGAGGGACCAACTCCATGTTGATGCATATGGATTCAGAATGGGATGTCATGAGTGTTGCTATGGGTGTAATGGTCAGGTGTCCCAATACTTTTGTCCATATAGTGTACTCACCTTACGTTACATTATAATTTCCGTGAGCTTTATCATTTCATTTGCCAGTGACCCTGCATTGGCCGTCAACACAGAAGGCAAGAATAAGGACGCTAGTCCAGCAGGTTCTCCTATGTAGGTGAATGGCACTCCCACCTCACAGGTCCTCTCAGCCACACATGACTGAAAAAGGAATAACAACTAAAATAGGAAATGAAATCCCTCCTGCTCCACACCACATTAATCGGAGAAAAACGCAAATTTAGTGTGCATAAAAAAAACCCAAAAAAAACAATGACATGAGAGCTTGCGTAGCAGGTAGCTGGAAACAGCAGAAACTCATTTAAATGTGTTAAAAAGACTGTATGCATAAGATTATAACTGAATCAGTATATTTCCTTGAACAGAAAATTGATTTTTCAAAGACAGCATTTCATGCTCTTTGCTTAAAAGGTTTAAATCTTTTGGAGAATAAAGGGCAGACCAAGCCTAAACAATGAGTAGTTTAATTATGACAAACCACAGAAAATACTCCTTTACTGAACACTTACATGGAAAAAAAAAGGTTAGAAGTGTGCTTTCAGAATTTTAGCAAGTCATGCTTTATTCATGTATGGTTCTTGTTCTCTGAGTGGGTAGCATTTTAACAAATGCACACTACGCTGGCTTTTCCCCGTTTATGAACAAATTGAGGGTGCAGCAACATTATTCATTGATATTAATGAGCATTATCCATGCATACTTTTTCTGTCCCCACTTGTCCTTTGGGGGTCCAGAATCGCATAAGCTACAGGTGCAAGTCAGGGAATAGCCCAGGATGGGGCAGAAACCCATCACAATACACACAGACAGCATTCACTCATAAATACATACCTCTGTATGTTTTTGGACTGTGGTGGGAAGTCAGAGCGCCTAAAGGAAACCCCATTATGACACGAGGAGAACATCCACCCCAGACTTAGTCCCAGAGGTGTGAGGCAATAGTGCTGACCGCTGCATTACAGTGCCACCAATTAATTAGTATTATGTTATTGTGAAATATCTTTACTGTAATTGTGAATATATTGGATTCTTACTTATGTAAATATAACCAAACCAGGTCTACAAATTTATGCTCATTGCTACACCTGCAACAAACAGAGCATCCATTCAGTCTGCTCCCACTACTCTGGAGTCGTTTACTAAGCACACTTTGATAGATAGAGTATTGCATAACCAACATGAAAATGATCCTTTTCTTTGATGACCTAACACTTTTACACAGTACTTCATCACAATTAATTCTTCTGCAGACTCTGGTAGAGTAGGTAATTTCATGGATGTAAAGTTAACCGAGACGCTAGTCATCACTTTTCAAGACATCTCCCTTCATGTCTTTGATTTTACATTGGATGGACAATGTGTTGGAACAGAGTCATCAAAATAAATCATTTCACTTGGAAGTAGAGGTTCTTCACCATGAGACTATTCAACTAATGCTCATCAGCTCTCTAAGGGACCCTCTGGTTCAATGTCCTCCCTTTCTCAGTATGCACAACCTAGTGATATCATAGAAGCAAGGGAAACTATTTGTGTGGTGATGAGAGTTTTGTTGTAAGAGGATTGCTATAATGAGACGTTTATATGACAAAACTCGCAGAATTATTTAAACGGTTTTGCAAAATTTCTGTCATATCGTGCCAGCAGGATAGCCAACTCCTGAGGGTTAACCAAGCCACTTCCATTGCAGGTCCCTATGGTAACCAAAGAGGCTTGATTTCCATAGAGCACCTACCATTCAAAGACATCTTCAACATGACCTAGGCATCTTCACTCCTGCATCACTTACCATGGTATTGTGCCATCAACCTACGACCTGGGATCTTCCCTCCATATGCTCAGGTCTACTTGTTATCAATACTAGAATCGGAGGCTATGGACCAGTACTTCAATGAGCCAGGGGGATGGACCAGTACTTCAATGAGCCGCGGGGGTTATTCAACCATCACTGCCCCCCCCCCCCCCTGTTGCTACGAGATTCTTCTTTGTAGAAAATAAAGATCTGTAATTCAAACTTTCATTGATTATCAAATCGTATCCCTCCCCCTGATACCTGCAGCTTTGTAGTTGGTCCGTACACTGCCATTTTCACACATTACACCTTAACAGTGGTTACCTTCGAGATACAGTAGATTAATTCAAAGCTGTAAAGTGTGAACACTGCTCGACTGCCATCTTTATTGCGATAAATTGCTGGATCACAAGGAGTTTGTATGGACATGAAAAAGCTATCAGCTGTGTGCCACTGGCCTGAATTCAAGTTTATCAAGGATTAATAAGGCTTAGAAACTTTCTGCTCCTGACTCACATCGCCTTCCAGTGACCCAAACAACTTTTCAGCTCTACACCTGTGCTCAGGCAACCAGGTCTGACCATTCTTTTCATCATGGAGGTGCATGCATTTGAGCTGGATGTGGGTGCAATATTTTCTCAGCATCATGGAGTGTCTTCCTGGTTTTACCCTTTTTACTCCTTTAAGCTGCGAGCTGCTTTCTGTCAAACTAGCCTTGAAGAGTGTAGGCACTAGCTACAGAGAGTGAATCATCGTTTTGTGGTTCGGAGAGATCACAAGAAGCTGAAATATATCAGAGTAGCTGACAGGCTGAACCTTCAGCAGGCTCATTGGGTGTGATTCTTCACCAGGTTCAATTTGATAGTCGCATATCACCTGGTAATGAAGAACGTCAAGGCCGACATTCTTTTCCACTAATTTGAACCCGCTTGCAGTCCAACAGTCCCCAAAATCCTGCTTTTCTCCTGCGTAGTGGAGCGCATTACATTCACTACTGTTTTAGTCAATGTCGCTTCTTTAAAACATGCTGGTTGATACCCCTTCCAAGTTTGTCTAATGTCACATCACGGAAGTAGCGGAGCGTGCACTGTTGGGTCTATAGATTTTTCAGGATTCCAGATGAAGGCATCACTGCCCAAGGACTGCATTCCATTTCCTGGGTATGGAGAGCTTTTTATGACAGTTACCCTTCATTTGTCTTCTGGATACCACCCTCAAACAAATTGCCAGACTGATCACTTAAAGAGATAAGGCGTTCTTTGTGACACCGCTGCTCCCCTGATGTCTCCCTTGAATGTAATTCACACAGAACTGCGTAGTTCATACATCTTTATGCCTTATCCCTTTTCATGCTGTTCTAGGCTATCAGCTGCCATTATTTCTATGGGAGATGAAGGCCAGTGATATCCTGGCACAGAACAGTGATTTAAGTGGAACGAGTAAGTATAGGAAAAGGTCCACATTCACACTCCAGTAAGCTACTGAGACTCGATATGCTGATCACTGCCGTTACCTTTCTTTTTTGTTCCACACAAGATAACCTGCTCGGTTGTCCACCTGAACATTTTACTCTATCCCTCCTCCAGAAAGCTCAGCTGAACCTTGCCCCTCCTCCAGAAGAGTTCGTAGGGAAGCGTCATGCCACCTGTGCTCTATTGGACGCCCTTGATGAAACAGGAAAGCTATAGACCCAAAGAACTCTTCATGACATCTGGGACCCTTTATTCATTCATCAAGATTTCCACTATGCCAATTCCCATCATTTTGCTCCTTGCTTGCTTGGTAGCCATTTCAGGGGTTCTGGAGCAGCTGGTGTAGAGGTGGTTCTGTCATACCTGCATCAAACAAAGTATCCTTTAGCCTAACCCGCTTGCTTCCTACTGGGCCTCCCCTGCATACTATACATCCACTGATCACCCTAGTTAACCGGCATAGTTAACTGGCATTGATTAAAAGCACCTGGTTTCAGTTACCTCCTTGTAAAGTCTCGAGTATCCCGGTTAGAGTCTGACCTCAGTACATCTGCAGGTCTTTCAGCAAGGCCCGAAACCCCCAGCTCCCTGGGCACTGCTATGGGTGGCTGCCCTTTCAGGCCAGCTTGCTCTCACCTACAGAGCATAAGGTGAGGGAGGCAACAAGAGAATTTCCCCATGGAAATTCAATCAATGAAGTATCAATCATTATTATATGTTTCATGATCTGGTTTCAATGCATTTGGAATTTGTATTTGGAATTTGGCTATTGGAGTTAACAGCGTTGTGACTTTTTGCCTATTTTAGGACTATGGATTTGTTAACCTTTGTTTGCTATTACCTGGTTTTTGACCTTCTGCATGTCTGTGGACCCTCAATCTTGAATTGATGCCCATATTCAGATGCCTTGCAGGCATTCCACAAATTCTCCTCTTCTTATAAGATTCATTTTAAGGTCAGTCATAACTGAAAACTCCATCCGTCCATTTTCTGTAAACGCTTATCCCATTCAGGGTCACGGGGGGGTCCAGGGCCTATAGAGGGAAGGCAGGGAACAACACCAACCCCTCACAGGGCACACTCACACACACAGGCAATTTAGCAACTCCAATTAACCTCAGCATGTGGTGGTGGGGGGATGGGGGGCTACAGTGCTAACCACTGCACCACCACCGTCTTCCCTAACAGAAAGCTGAAAATTAATATATGTATGGTACATAATCTATTACTTTTACATTACACTATTAATTATTACAGTAACAGGTGCACTTCTAAAATAAGTGAAAATGTTTAGAATTTTCCACATCAATGGCAACTTCTTGTGTAGGTGAGTCTGTTACTGTTACTACATTTGTCTGCTGTGGGGTTAATAGTGTCCTGTGCAGGAAGGACATGGGGACCACAGAAGCCATTAATCTGCCAGAGGGGTGTGTGTATTTACAGCATAGATAGGGCAGCGTGGGTCGTGGGGAGAAAGGTCAAGTCTGTGCTGCCCTAGTGCATTGTCCTTGGTGCTGTGCAGTCCATGGCATTTATGTATTTTTATCACAAAATGCACTGTTAGTACAGTCAAACGGGACAACACAGATGGAAACAGTACAGAAAGTTGCTATATTTTAACATTTCCAAACCCAGGTGTAGTACTTGGCCAACTATTTTCATTAAAAAAGTCACTTTAATAACCTTGAATTGTCAAAAAAAAAAAAAAATCCATGCCATCTGGATGTCACAGCAGATATTGAAATTCATCAGACCATAGAATGTCTATCCAATCTTTAACCATCCCGTTTAGGGAGCCTGTAACCACTGTGGCCTCGGCTTCCTGTTCTTAGCTGACATGGGCAGAACCTGATGTGTTCATTTTCTGTAGCCTGTTTATACATTTTCATGATATTTATATTCAAGCTGCTTTTCTTCAAAGTTAATCTACAAGTAAGGATTAGACAGTGGGGTCAGCTAATGTCCCTGAAGCAATTGGGGTTAAGCACTGGCCACTGGGTTTGAACCGATGACCTAACTAAACCTAAACCTACCGTAATCCACAGAGCCTCCCCAAACACTGCCTAAAACTGTTGAAAAGAGCGGTTACTTGAGACCTGGTATCCTTCCTGTCAGCTTGAACCAGTCTGATCGTTCCCCTCTGATCCCTCTTATCAACAAGACATTTCTGTTCAGAACAGCCCCTCACTGGAATTTCACTCTTTGTTTTTTAATATACTTTGCACCAACTATACAAACTTGTGTAGGTGAAAATTCCAGGAGATCACAGTTATTGAAATACTTAAACCACCCCATCCGGCACCAGCAACCATGCAATGGTCAACTTGTTCTGATGTTTCACAAGCAGTCAGTCCGTCCACATCGCATAGGTTACAGGCAATCTGGAAAAACGACATAGAATTTTTTTGGTGCCCTTGGCGAGTGAAGCTTGGCAGAAAGATGTATTGAAACGGCGAATGGGAAAGTTACACTGTTGCAATGTGATTGACCGCTTTCATGAAAGAGGAGGTGCACAGGTGTTCCTAATAAAGGGACTTGTGAGTATGTATGTGGCAACAAGTGCAAGTTTATACAAAAGGCTAATAAATAATTTTTACAATTCTCTCATGAGAGGCAGATCTGAACATAAAACGGCTCCTCATTTTGTGTCTACAGCTCTTCCACCACAGATTCGTATGATTCTGGATTACTTTTGTTCATTTCATCTGATAATTATCCACAGGGTCTTTTCAGCTTTGTCTATCCTTGTCTGGAGCGTTATCTGTTAGGTAGATTAAAAGCACTTAATGTTTAAAAGGATTAAACTTTCATAGGGCTCTGTTGTTATCATGGCTTTGTGAACAATTTGCCCAACTCCTAGATTTTTACACTTGGTACGAAGTTTTCATGTTCAAAGGCAGCTTTTGGTTGGCATCAAACATGACAGTTTACCTTACAGCTAAATAATTCCACCCTTTAATCATACAGAGCATATAGTTCCAGAAGTGATGTTTTTAATCCAGGCGATCTCCAGCGAACTCGAGGGGCTTTTATGCTATTTCTCAGAGGATTTGCTGACCCCCCATGAAGACAAAGTTTGTCTTTTTCTAATTGCTCATTCACACAAATTGACATTCATTTGATGTTATCTTAGGTACATCTTGGAGCATTTTTTTTATTCATCAGGATGAATTTGATGAAAGATCTGGTCTCAGTAGAGTGCTGGTAATTTGGAATTTCATCCGTTTCTATGTTTTTCACAGTGAAATGATGGCCTCACAAATCCTTTGAAATGGTTTTCAATCCTTTACCAGGCTTCAGCATGTTGTCTTCTTAGCAGCACTGCTAGATCTTTTGAACGCGGTGTGATGTTTTTTACCTATTGCCGCTCTAAAATGTTCTCATCTTTGTGAAAACCAGGGCCCTCAATACTACTGCCTGCTAACTTTTAAACAAGGCAAATTATAGTCTGTAAACAAATTGATGAAACTACAGGTATACATACTTTTACTAGCCCAGGGAACAGTTGTAAATTTAAATAATTTGCTTATTTATGTTTTACACTTTCTTGGTTTTGTTTGTGTGTTAAAATATAGGTCTAAAATACATTATATTAAGAAAATGCTGCACGTCCTCGACTATGCATATCAAAATAACAGGATATTATAGGCTGCTCTGTGTATGGTGAGAAAGCAGCATATTTAAAGAGGTTCAAATGTGCCTGATGGCGCTTCGTGCACAACTTGTTCTGCGAAAATAAGCAAATAAAAAAATCCTGAAATTATAATGTTAACGGATTTATACCACATGAGTGTTTTTGTATTGAAGGTATTGATTGAATAGCAAATCTTCATTTGAATTTGTAGGGTGGACACTAGGTCAAGATTAACTGTGCAGAACACAACTGTTATATTCAGCATTACTTTAAGTTTTCAGATGTGGATCTCTCTTTATATGGTCACCTTCAACCACTGATAGCATTTAAATGTTTTCTATATTAGAAATCTAATGAAAGAAATTGACTCCCCCAGTCATATATATTTTTGTGATTAATGTATGATTATGGATTTATCAAAGATTGTTATCTATATGAATGATATACTGGCTCAGATACCTTGCAGTGAGGTGCATTTGCTGCTAGCTCATTATTAGTCTTGCAGAGTGTTTGACATTTGTTTTGCTTTATTCCGCAGTTATATATAAATAATGCAGCAACTGTAGCCAAACTGTCAAAAGTGTTGGTGCCTTAAAACTAGTTCAAACAGAAGCTGTAACACAAAAAGTGTATTTTGGTTTAATGCACCTCCAAAAAGCAAACAGTGACAGTTGCCACTGGTGTGAACTTCATTTTATTGTGTTTAGGGCGATTAGAGACTCTTCTAACCTTCCAAATGCAAATTAGACAGATAATACAAAACTTTTCCACTCCTCCTGAATGTAAGGCATCAAAACTAATGGCAAAATTAAAAAAAAAATTTGAAAACATGCACAAACAAACAAAAAAAGAAAAAATACTGGTAAATAACTCATATGTGATGAGGTAGATATAGTAAAATGTTTAACTAAAATCCCTTGTTAGCTTTATACACAAATTCAAACCTATATACATATTTTCAGTGATTGTGGTTTCCTGAAGTGGGCAAAAAAACAATATTCTCCACTGACCCCAATACGCATGTCTTGGATAAATCATGTCTTTCTGGCACAAACCGTGTTTTGGTTGTCATTATAAACAGCTTCACATCTGTTTCATTTGTTACAATTTCTAATTCCTCAGTCACATGCCCATGTTAACATCATACAGTATATGTCCCTGTTCAGTTTTTCCAGGTTTTACTGTATGTGGCACTGAATCAACTCGTCTCGATGTGGCAAATGTGCATAGAGATTGTCGTATTTTTTTCTCTCCTGGAGATATGTTTGGTGTTTAACATAAATGTGCGTGTGTCAATTATAGGCTTCTCATGAACCCCGGGTTGCAGCATTCTAGGTTCAACTTTATTTTCATACATATTTCCTACAATAAAATACTTAGCTGAATGTCTCCAGCAGAGAGGCTGCACATTAACAAAAATATCAGAAAGTAACAATATTAGGCAATAATCACAACAGAAACTGTAGGTTCTTTAAGTAAGACTAACATTGTGGAAACACACAAGAAATAACACAAATCAAGATCTCTAATACAAAGAGAAACAGATGAATAGTGATTTTAGTCTAGAGCCCGACCGATTTATCGGCCGATATTAGGCATTTTCTAAACTATCGGTATCGGCATTTGTAATGCCCAATAAATTAATATTTCAAAAATAAAATAAAAACGGACGAAACACCCTTCCAACCATGTCATGAGTGTTGGCGTTGTATAGTTTGTCCACCAGAGGGCGCTCTACACCGTCCCTATTGGCAACACTTGTGTATAACGCGCCACACATCCTGCACCCTGCTGATCCAAGTCGGACAGAGAGAACCAGTTATACGTGAGTGAGTTCATTGGTGAAGTGTACATTGCTTGAATAACAGTTAAAAGAACATCCCCATCAGTTATCTTACCTCAAATAAGCAAAAAATTTGTGACTATCATGTCCAGTTTTGCTGCTGTTAAATAAGCCGAGAGTGAAGCTGAATTAGCTAGTAATTACGGTATGTTGTTACAGTGTAGTTGACTGACTGTTCTTTTAACTTTTGAGAATGGGACTGAAGTATTTCTTTAATAGCATAACAGTTATAGCAATGAGACGTATCATCTCTCCTTGGCCTGTTATATTGAAAATCTATGTTCTAAAATTTGCAGTATGACGTTATCCATTGCTAAATTATGGCTCATCATAGACTAGCTAATCACAAAGCTGTCTAATGCCGCTATCAGTGGAAGACCGCTACCGTTAACATTAATGAGCTTGGAAACCACAACGAACTTCTTCTGCATAGTTCTCTAGTTACAGTCCCTGCAAATTTAAGTTAGACATTTGCGTGGAGTGAACATTTAGACATAGAGAAAAAGTATCAAACGTAGCTTGTGCATAAAAGTTAGCATTTCTTTTACATGTGTGTGAAATCCAATAACGCCAAGTGTGCGTTGCAGACTGTCGTTCAGCCGCAGCATTAATGAGTCACATAATGGATTTAGATTGCTAAATAGTCAAAGCAGGCAGCAACTGATAATTGAGAATGGTTAGATGTAGCTTGGTGGAAAGAATTAAAAAAGTGCAGGTAAAGGGATAAGCAAGTTCACATTGTAATTATAAGGTAGCTTATAACCCAGCTAACAATTTGTTGTTATTGTGTTTTTGTTAAAAGCACTTTAAGTTTCATATCTTAGGTTTGTATTTTTATACATTTTATTTATCAGAACTTTAATATCTTTTGATGTTCATCTGTTCTGTTGTGACAATAAAAGAAACAAGTTTCTTTATAAAATGCATTATCATATTATGTTAGTTAAAACTCATAAATAACTACAAATAACTAATGTTAGGGAAATCTGTTAATTTTTTGTTACGCGTTTCTGAAAATTAAAAAAATATACACATATATATATCGTCCGATATATCGGATTTTAAAACCAACAAATATTTGTATCGGTATCGGCCTTCAAAATCCTTTATCGGTCAGGCTCTATTTTAGTCTGTGTAAATGACCAGATTTTTCATTGTTGAGAAGCCTCATGGCTCAGGAATTGAAACTGTTTGTGAATCTGGTGTTTCTCTTCCATGTTCTAGAATGGAAGATGGTGAAAAGGGGCTCTGCGTGGTGACTGGAGTTTTTCATGATATTGCCTACATTTCTGGTGGAAATTTCCTGAAGGGAAGACAGATGCATCCTGGCAATGACCTAAGCAATCCATGTGGAGCTGAGCAATTGCCATGCCATGATGTAATATATCCAAATAAGAATGGATTTGTAGAAGATGGTGATGGCTACTAGCAAAATCTGGATCTTAAGAATTTCGAGAAAGTAGAGACGTCGGTGTGCTTTCTTGATTGCCGCAGATGCATATTTTGTCCATGTACTGTAGGGTTGTCTGTGGTTGACTCCTGTCGAAGTTAAAGCTGCTGCATCTCTGTTAGCTGACATTATGACGAAGGTTGTTGACCTGGCACTTCACTGCCAAAACCCTGCAAAGCTACTGGCTTCTACAGAAATCTGTGGCCCTGGACTCCATTGTTTTACACCCCAGGTGGGAAATGTCAAGTTGGAGTATCTGGCATATCTGTTGGATGTATCCCAACTCCCATCGAGTAAGAAGCTTCCTCTTGCATGCCTTCCACTCATAAACACATCATTCCCTACTTCTCTTTACTTTTGACCGTTGCCCCTCAGCCAGGTTACAGAAATCCACAAACAAAGCTTATATATAGTTTTTGTTTTTTGAAAACAAATGAATGCAAGTGGTGTACATATTCATCTTTGATCTTATTTTGCTGGTTACAGCACAACAGGTCCAAAGTTCTTGGACTAAAAAAAAACAGTACGTTATATCATTATGATGAAAAAATTGTAAACACAAAGAAACTTAACCAGCATTGCTAAACTTCCAACTGTCTAAGAGTACCGTGAACTGATTCAGGAAATAACACTCTTACCATCTGGTCAGTGGTTGGTTCCCTATTCAATGGCAATGTCTATCACTGGTTCAATATCATGTCACGTGCATGTACCCCGGTCCATAGCCAGATGAAAAAGTTCACTGGGGGGAATCCCCGCACGTAAATTTCACTGACCAGGCAGAAGGTATTTTTGAGGGGGAATGGGGGATTCAAACTGGTAATTTTCATAACTGGATACGTGTCTAATTGGGGGTGGGGGTGGAATCTAGAAGCTAATAGTGTAATAACTGCTAGTAACGTAATATTTTTTCTGTTTTTAATGTGATACAAGTCGATGATGTAATAACTGGCAGATAATGTAATACATATTCTGAATCAGTAGCCTAATAACTTTTTGCCCATAATGTAATGTTATTACCATGACAGGTCTTAGGTTTTGACCTTCTTCTCATGGGATTGGAGGGGCCCCTTCTGATGGGAGACCCCAGGTAGTGGGCCTCAGAGAGCCCCAGGTAACACTTGGAAATTAGTCAGGAGTGCTGCTCGCTTGCTAAAGGGTACTTGCCAGTAATCCTTAGTGAGATCTGGGGTGCATATGTGGCTGAGTGGCTCTTAGATAGATACTCCACCAGTTCAATAATGTGAGGCATGGGATAGCAGTCGAGTTGGGCAACTTCATTGAATTGATGGATTGCATCACTGCAGAACTACAGGGTATTATCCAGCTTGGGGACCATTATAATGGGGCTGGAACATGGGTTTTAGGGTCTTTGATCACACCCGGGTGCTATGTCTTCTCAATCTCCTATTCAACTGCCCTTCACAGTGCCTCCAGGATTCTGTAGGGCCTGTGGTGGATGATGACCCACAGGAGTATTTCAGTGTGATGCTGGATAAGATGGGTATGATTTCGGAGACTGGAGAACACATCCTGGTAGCCATCAACGATCTCACAGATTGTCTGACCTGATATTTCACCATGCTGTAAAGAACTTAAAGGAAGTAGGATGAGGACACAGATTTGATTGCCAAAGTGGAACTACCAGAGTTGGGTAGAATGGGAATATACTACTGTTGGGCCTGCTGGGCTTGGTCCATGTGTTCCCTGATGATCAGCATGATCTTTGTAATCCTCTGCCTCATGTCCCAGATGTGTTCCACCATATTAGGGTTATAGTGAGGTTTGTTGCTCCCAGGCTTACTTTGCTACATCGAGTAGGCCCCAAGGTCATCATTCAAAGAGGTCACTTAAAGAGAAATCCCCTGAAAGCTTGGTGGATTTCCCATATGGCAAAGAGGACATTGGGCAGCATCATGTCCCAGTTATGGCCACCCTTATCGCTGACACATCAGTGCAGCTGTTTGAGTGTCTGAGTGAATCATTGGATGAATCTGTGCATCTAGGGGTGGTAGACTGAGGTATGGTGGTAGTGAACCTTGAGGAGCCTTAGACGTTCTTCACCATTTTGGTGATAAATGGCCTGTCCTGACTTTTCTTTAGGGGATACCTGTGCGGCTGAATGGTTCGAACACCTCCCAGGCCAACTTCGAGGTGCTCCCACAGACCATAATGATCTCAGGGTACCTAGTGGCTCAGGATCTCGTACTCAACCAGGTCCAGGCCAATGTGCTCGAAAGGCACCTTGATGATGGGTAGTGCCAGTATAATGCTGATTGGCATTTCCACTGGCACTTGATGGCACCATTTACCACAAATTAATGGAAATGGCCTTATGCTGATAATTTAATGCAGGATTTCCAAACCACAGGTCAACCCTTTGGTCTGTAATGGGCCTCTACTGGAACCTGATCACTGCCCCCCCCCCCCCCCCCCCCCCCCCCCCCCCCCCCACTAACAAACACCACCAGCTTAATAAAACCCCACCTAATTATACCTACTTATTTTTATCTTCGAACAACGACACAAAAAAAAAAAAATTTTTTTT
>JAABNY020000035.1:6919201-6935909 GCA_015164015.2 Brevimyrus niger
CTTCCACCTGAATGTTGAAGAGCTGGAAACTGAACATTGACTTGACTGCCATCACTGCCCTTCAGTCCTACTTGTGTTGTAGGCTTTCATCCCAGCTTGCCAGCTCTTCCTCTGACTTGTACATTTAGGCTTCAAATAAACTCATTTAATGTATAATTTGTTTCTTGGTTCATTGGGTCATGATGGCAGAATAGGCTCAAAGGTGTACCTTGCTTGCAAACCTGAGTTGCTTGTCAGTGGCAATGACCATTGATGCAAAATGGCCTGGATCTATCCCCAATCTGCAGACTTGCAGAACCTGTGCTGTATTACAGCATGAGCTGAGGATGAAATTGCCTATCTTTCCATGACTCATCTCCCAGATGTGGAGATCCTGGTACTCGGTTGGAATTATTTTTTTTTTGGGTGTGTTTATAGGGTAGGCTAGTGACGGTCTAGTATTGTAAAAAAATTTCCAGCCAACCTTACCATGGGTGAATACCCCCCCTCAATCCTGATTTTGTTGTGTGCATTAATTATGCTCCTTAACCCTGGTTAGTGGTAGCATGAGATGGTGGCTGAAATGGGGATTAACCCCTCAATGTGAAGTCGGCTGTTTGCCAATATTCATTGTTTCATGGATTCGAAATTGGTATACTCTGAAGCCAAGAGTTTAAAATACTTGTGAATATTGTTGATAGGATTAGTTACAAGTTTTTTTTGTGCAATAGAAACCTGGCAGTGCAGACAAGTGTTTTGGGAAATGTGAGAATGTACACCCATCCTCTATTGTATGATTGCTGTGTATTAAAAAACAAAATGCTGTATCCTAATTTGAACCAGTATGGTAATTTGTAATCTTGTGGGAACTTGAGGGAAGCATGCAGCTTTAGCTAATCACGACGACACACTGAGGGGAAAACCATGATGACATTCTGAAAAAGTGGATGCAGTCTAATTCTTGGGTTAACAGTGTTGGCATTTAGTGGACCATTGTTTGTACCAACTCGATGTCCAGCGATAGCTTGTATCAAACCACATTTGTAGCCGAATATAGAAGTGGGCAGGGGTGGCCCACCCAAATTTCTGATCTGACCACCCAATTGGTTACCTTTAGCCAGCGCTGTCTGAATTCCTGATTAGAGTGATCCATGACGTCATAATGCAGAGCTCATAAATAGTTCAAACATAAAATGTGAAAATGCCCATGTACCCCCCCCCCCCATTTCTCTGGTCACAAGCCCTTACAGTGCTGTATGTTCCATTGTGTGAAATACTGCCCACTCACAATTTCTAATTGCCCCTACCCAACCTGAGCAGTCTAGGCCTGGGCCTGCGTCGTCATGACTCCAACCGAGCCACGTGGAGAACACTTTAGACTGGCACATTCAACAGAAGCTTCAAGTTCTTCCACACAGTCCCCACACACTTGGATGAAAGAGAGGAAAAGGCAAGACATTGTGGGAGAGGCTCAAAGCACTTGAAAGACAGCAAGAGGAGAGTATGATGCCATCTGAAGATGCCAGTTTTCAAGACTGATCGTAGACTTACTACAGAAGTTATCACCACTACCGAAATCCACAGTAAAAAATCCCCCCCAAAAAAAATACTGCGCTCCATGAGGCTAAACAAGAGCTGTACAAAAGCCAGTATGCTGTACTTTAAAGGTTTTATATATGCCCAATTTATAATCAAGTGACGTATACATACATCTTTAGTTTGTTTCTGAAATGTGCCTTTTTGTACCACTGGCTTTCCTTGGATCAGATTTCCCACCCCCGTTTTAAGTTTCCATATCAATACTCAAAGGTTATCTCATAGTGAGGTACTTTTAAGAAGTAATTCATCCTCTGTTCACCAGAGCTTCTTGCTATGTCACTTTTCCTTGACTCGTCTGGGAAAATGTCATAAAATTTAGTCTCTTGTTCAATGCAATCCATGTAGCTCGCCTCAAACGCAGTACGTTGTACTTCATAATGGTGCAAAAAGTCAAACTTCAGTAGCATGTTACCAAGAACCTTTATTGGAATGGAAATGTACATCCAAGCTCAGCTGCAGGAACTCTCGAGGGCAGCGAATATCAGATAACAAAACTGGACAAGAAAATTAGTGTGCCCAGGGTAGGCTTGTATGGTTGTCTATTTACAGTAGACAGAGTTGTCAAAATGAACGATTAATAACTTTTTAATTTAGACTGCGAGGTTTTGAATGCCATTACTTTGTTGTACTTGGGTGCGAAGAGCTTGCAGTGCATTCGGTTTCAGTTGTTTTTGCATCCAACCATTTAAAAAAAATTCTGCCAGGTATGGCCAGGGGTGTACAAGAGCTGGCTGCTCTTCCAGGCTATCGTCCTCGCTGGTGCTCGGTGCGGACAGCTCTCGATTGTCTGCCATCTTCACTGTAGACTACACACGTCTGTTATGTCCTTGCTAGAGTGTGACGTCACGTGATTTGTGTCATCATGGGTAGGTGCGATGGATCATGTACAAACTAATAGGGTATTAGAATGGTATATGTTTATACTTCTCATCCAACCACAATCAAATTCACTCTATCCGGATGGTGCCAGTTTAAAACAAGCTGAAATTAAATAGGAGTAACGAGTCTATCTTTAAAATGTAAGCAGTAGAAAGTACAAATAATGGCGTGACAATGTAAGGAGTAGAAGTAAAAAGTCATCTGAAAAAGAATTACTCCAGTAAAGTATAGATAATTTCTACTTAAGTAAGGTAACGAAGTATTTGTACTTCGTTACTTGACACCTCTGATCTTTTTTATTAAAATATGATGCAAAATTAATAGAATTTCCTGCAAAACAGCTAACTGGGTAGGGATGCATCAAATTTGGGTGGAGGGGGGGACGCTACATCTCCCACAAATACAAATGGGCTCATGATGTCTGCTCCTGGCAGGGCTTCAGAAGGTGGCTCATCCAAGGTCCTTGCAAAGAGTCTGGAGCCAAAGCTGCTCTCACTGAAAATCCTAACATCACTTTCACGGCCATATGCCTCACTGTCCACCATTGTCAAAGGGTAGGTAGTGTTGCAGGCAGCCATTAATTCAATGGAGTGTGTTCCTTTGTAATTAAAGTCATCACTGCCTGAGTTTGGTGGTGCTTTGATGAATACATGTTTGCCATCAGCTGTGCCAAGACACGATGGAAAGTCCCAAATTGTCCAAAAATCCTGGGAAATCTCATTTTGTCCCATAGTGCCCGGCACACCTCATGAATAATCTGGGAAATGGTAGATTTCCCTAGTCTATAGCTTACTGTTATCTCTTGCTGTGAACTACCTGATGCCAAGTAGCGTAATGCAACAGTCCGTCTCTCTGAAACACCAACAGGTGACTTGTGTGCGTTCAGGTGATGCATATGAGAAAAGGTGCGATACACCAAATCCTCAAATCCGGCTGTAGATATCCGAAAATGTATATGATGCCTTTCCTTGTCGACCCGGTGCATCTCCTTCCCCAACATGGAAACTGTCACACAGTCGTGCCCTGTCTAGAAGCCTGACAATAGTGTTTTTGTTTCCCTATTCTTTTTTGTCAAGGAAGAAGCTGACAACAGAGAAGCTCTGCCTCCTCACTGTCCATATTGCATGAGCACAATATGTTTCTTCTACAACACGTTGTGCGCAAGTGCAAAGTGCGCGGCTTGACCGGAGAAGTATGAACATTTCGGTGCGTGCAAACGCGGTGTGCGTGTGGGGAGAAGTGTGAACCAGCCTTTAATGTATCTGTCGCAGATCTTACTGTTATGTCAAAGACAATATTGGCCCTAGTGCAAAGGAGAAATACATAGAATTGAAATATGTAAACATATAAAATATAAATAATGTTAATGACATATTAAGATGTGTATATTAAGATAAGAATAAATGAATACAGTACGTATTGTTTAAGAGTTACATGTCACAGCATTTAGGTAGGAACATATTAAATGGCTTTCACATTTCCAGTTAATCTATCCAGTATTGCTAGAAATTTTAGCGGATGAGAGGTGTGAAGGAGTAAGGATGAGGTAGGAGGGGGATTTGCTGCTGTTCCAACAGCCTCTTTGGATGATTTTAGATCATGGTCTGGTCTGATAGGGGCAGCTATGTAGTTGCTGAGTAGCCAATGGGAATTTGGACAGGCACTGGGTGTGGTACCTAAAGTTAAGTTTAAAGGCAGGTGGGGGTACTTGTAGCCCGAGCGAGCGCGGTTGGTGTCGTGCCGCTTGTGCCGAGCCGTTTCAGCCGGGCTATTTCTGCCTTTCGTGACGGAAAAGTTTGGCGGCGAAAAATGCTGGTTGCCAAGCGGGCGTGTAGCCTGTCGGTGCGTGGGGTTAGTTCTGCGCTCAGAGTCTCAGAGTGCCGAGTTGGCGTGTGATCGGTGCAGATGTCGGTAGCTGATTGTACCGGGACGGGTTGTCTGCAATATCAACCTCTAGTGTACGTGGAGAAGACCGGTGTTATGCCGAAAAAGGCATCCCTGCCGTAGAATGCATTCCTGTCTCTAAATGACCTATTGGTCGCTGATCTGAAACGAGTTGAGCTACTAAGTAAGGCTACCGTAGTGCTAATCAATAGCCCCCAAAAACACGTAAAACTCTAACCCCAACTCCCCAAAAAACCTCTCAAACCTTAACCCCCAAAACCCCCCTAAAACCCTAACCCAAACCCCTAAAAAGCCCCTGACCCAAAAAAAAAAAAAAAAACCCCTAAAAGCTCAACCCGTCAGAACACCGGCATGCATACTAAGGCAGGGATGCCTTTTTTGGCATAACACCGGGACAGGTTTATGTGGCTGTGTTGCCGTAATAGCTGCTGTTCTCTTTATACAGTGTGAATGTGGTGCTGCTCATAGTTTTGTAATTGTACTTGTTGTGTATACTTTTTTGTTTTACTTTAGCATGCGCTGATCGTACTGTATAATACTATGCAGTGCGAAGACTTTGTGTGTGGCAGGATAGTGTTTTTTTTTCTTTTTTTCCTTTTTTCCCCTCATCCTTTACGTTTTCCTTTTGTCATCCTTCCCCTTATACATTGGTAGCCTGGGCGCTGGGTGGGCAGAGAACCTACTGGGCCAGGGAGAGGACAATGTGAAAGCCGGGTTTTTTTGTTTCTTTGCATGTACTAATGATTGCAAGCCTTGCTGTGCTAGATAGTGTGAAGTCTGTTGGGTTCTCCTTTTACGGGAGTGGAGTATTGCAGGGTTTGCAGTGGATAGCAGGACCAGTGGGTCCCTGCAATCACGTGTGTTAACGTAACCCTGGATTCCGGTGTGTCCTACTCTGTGGGGTAGTGGGCTCCTGTTACAGTGACAGGGTGGTTGTTCCCCTTTGTTTCCGTTTCGTTTTGCTGGTCGTTGGTTCCTCTTGTTAAATCAGAAATTCATCTGTTTTTATTTAGGAATGGTGCAATAGAAAGTTGCAAAATGCTAATTTACTCTAAATTAATTCTCAAAGATTTGTATATTTTTCAATTTCTTTAAGAAATCTGCGTTTGTATATTTGTCAGAACTTGGTCCCTTTGCTGGGTGGTATTAGAGACAGGCCAGGTAAAGGGTGGTGTAGTCAGTGTACTTTAAGGGGGGGGCACAAACATACATGAAACTGTGCTTTTACAGCAATGGCAAGTTAAATTTCTTGCTGATGATTTACATACCTGAACAACTGAACATGCATTTTAATTAGGAACCCTGAGTTTGGATAGTTCAGAAGAACTACAATTTTGCAAGCTAAAATACAATATACAAATTAAGGAAATCTGGACGCTCTTTTTATTACCTGCTAAGGGCAAAGGATTTTTAAGACGACAATAAAATATTTTTTCCTGAATTATAAAAGGATAGAGTAAGTTGTTTCTTAATGAACAATTATGTAAATATAATATTTCTCATGAATAATTGGCATAGCTCACAAAAAAGAAAAGGGACACTTGACATTATATAAAATGTGTGATGGAAATTTATGTAAAGTCCTTGTGGTTGTTAGGTATTTTTATAGCTACCTTGGCTTTTGATTTTGTTAAATTAACTAGAGTAAGTGAACCACTTTGTGCTTTATTTTTATTAAAAAGTGAAGATGACACAGAGCGTGTTTGGTTCTGACATTGAACTGCTCCAGTACTCTGGCTTGTGCTTAAATTCTGCTGTGTATTCAGTGATAATTCTTCGATTTCTATCCTTTAGTCAGTACTGAAGTGAAAGCAATTGATTGTCATTGTTGACACACAACATTAAAATGTTGCATTTAATCCATACATGACATGGCGATGGGCAAGTAATTTAGCAGCCTGCGAGTAATGTATGGGAGGAATACCTTACTGGTTGGGGATTCAAACCAGCAACCCTTCAAACATAAGCATGTTTTCCTAGTCATTATACCACCACTGTCCCATGTAATATCTGCTTCAGATTTAAGACAGTTTCCCATTTAGGATCACCAGTGTGAAACATGTATTTTACTTTTTTTTCTTTTTCTTTTCTTTAATGGACATAACTATTTTCACTATAATTATACAACATATTAAACATGTACAGTCTTCGAAACTAAAAGATTCAGTGTTTTTCCTTAAGTAATAGGAAGAACGATGCAGCATAAAATGTACAGTGCAAGTCTTTGTGGTAATGAAGAATATTTTGTCGTTTTTCGAAGGTGTAGAAGACTGACCTTTATATAGGATTATCAGGGGACTATTTAACCCTTTCAGCACCCCTCCAGAAAACAAGCCCCCTGATGTTTGAAATGTTCTTTATCGATTATTTTCAGGGATATTGTGTTGTATTTGCTGGCTTATTGGAAGGATGTTGTGAGGTCCTTCATTAACTCCTTACTTGCTGAGCTATTTACTGTTGGTGCTTCTGAAGAATGCAGAAGTCGCTTTATTTCTCTCATTATTTCAACCTTGGTCTGATTTTATTGTCTATGAGTGGAAAGAATAATGTTTCCAAATGCTTCACAGTGCCTGGCGTCTTTGAACCCTATAATGAAACAGAATGCTTTATGTTTTAATGCAGGAAACAATTTAACATTCCGTTTTCTCCTTGAAGGCCTTACTGCAACTAGGGAAAAGGCATCTCCTTTAATCTTTTCTTTCATGCTTGGCAGAAAGAAACCTCATGCATTTAAATGGGACTATAAGCTGATGCTGGTAACTTAACAAGGATCTGTACTGTTTTACGTTGAGGATTTCTGTATTTCTGATAGTGAAGGAATCACATCTACATTTTCTGAAACACATCTATTCTTCTACACTTCTTTTCGCAAACAATGTTCATGGTTTTCTCATTTCTTGTACATTATGTAGATTTAAAAACTATCACCTCGGTTTCAAAATGTTACACTTAGAATACAGGCCTCAAATTGATGTTGATGCCTGCCCAACTAAAGACAGCTAGGTCTATGTGCTGAAGGAAGTCAGTCATGGTTTCCTGCTCTTAGTCACTGGTTTACAAGGCCAGATTGGTGAAGAATGTGCTGTGTTACTCGTTTATGCTTTTGGAAAACGCCTTTACCTACTAAATACCGTACATAACCACTTCCAAGAGAAATAGTAGTACTGTTACACAGATTTTTTGTATAATTTTTAGATAATTTCAGGTTGTTTGTTTTATTGTTATGTAATTCCTCTGCTATGGTGGCACCAATGTCAAAGGATGTTCTATTTTCATTCTGTGAAAACTTATAAAACTACATACAAAATACAATGATGCACGGCATGACACATTATTGCAACCAAAAATAGGTGTTTCACGCACTTCTGAAAATCATCATAGCAGAGGCTCTCCTCAGTCCATCCTCAAATAACCCCCAGTAACAGTAGAACTACTGTAGTGCTCACAAAGTGTCTGAAAAGCATATGCTGTAAATCCCGAATGTGCTGGATTCCTCTGTGTTTTGGCTGTGCTATGAGATGGGATGGCACGTTGGTGTTTGTGTGGAACACAGCTGATTTTGAGAGTTGGGTTTGAGATGCTGTAGCACCATGATAGAGGACATATCCGTCATGGACGGTGATCAATCTGCCGGTACTCAATATTTATTTATATAATACTGTTTTAGCCACAGGGTATACAAAAGCACTTAACAGACACTTTAAAAGAACAGAAAGAAAGAAATATAAGAAGTGGAAAGTTTAGGGTCAGAAAGTAAAAATACAGACAAAGATTTTGTTTTAACCCAACCAGTATACAGAGTTTCATTCACAGAGTATTCAACTGGTTGGCTGAAACAAAATCTTTGTCTGGATGTCTACTTTATTACGGGGGCCAAAAAGGGATTTTTCAAATCGTGAGAATACAAGTTATTTTCTTGTGCACACGTGATTAAAAAAGAAAAAAATCACTCTATGGGATTTTGGGGGCTCTGTAGATATAAGCACAAAAGAAATTACAATAATAAATAATAATAATAATACCCACAAAAACGCAGGACTATAACTACCTATAAAGATTTACTTTGGATGGAAATGTGAGTTGGCACTTCCTGTCACCTAAAACAGGAACTGTCAGGCCGTGTTAAAACTGCAGTGTATGCATTCAGCACATTCCTTTTCAAACGGTTTTCTCAAGTATCGAGACTTATGCTGAAACATTTTTTGAAATATATAAAAAGTTGCTATAACTTCTAGTCTGTCACTTCTAAGACAAGATAAATGGAAATGAGTTAAATGAAATAAAAAAAAATAAAAGGTAGACAGTAATAGAAAAGTCATGAATCTAGATAACTGGCTGCTACTTTTTGGTTTTTAGAATCGTAACTTAAATACTTCATCTGTTCATCTTCCACCGACTTATATTGGCTAGGGGCTTGGGGAGGCTGGAGAATTTTCCGGACTGCATGGGGCGCAAGGAAGATGAACTGCATCAATTTATGTGAAAGCTATGATCTACTCGATATGATACTACTTCCACTTCATTCAGAGTAAAAGGAAATGCATTTGCGGTGGGACAATCGTTGAAAACATTATTCACCGAAGATTTGAAAAAAAAAAAAAAACATTGCCTGGTATGATGTTACAGTGTTGCAGTTCCTACTGTTGCAAATGGATGGGAGACCTGGCGCATCGTCTATATACATTGCCAACTGGTGGGGTGTGATGTACAGGGCATGTTTTCATGGAACCCGTTAAGCCCCTTAATGAAAAGGTGAGCAATATCCCCCAAGATATCTGAAAACGGCTAACAAACAGGGGAAATCCTTCATTGTAGCAGTGTATCCATTTGTGATTGTTCTATGTTAGAATAATGCTTATTACAATAAGGCACCAAGTGTCAAGAAATAATTTCAATAACAAGTAATTGAGCTCAATAAAGTTCTATACCTAGTGAGATCAGTCAAAATGAACCTTTTCTCGTCTTATTAGAGGAGAACTTCATGATGCAAGAGACTCCCAGACTTGACTATTAGCATTATGTAGTGAGGGATTTTTCTTAGTCTTTTCCCTTATTGGGTGGTAAGGCCTGAAAGTAAAGTTGGAAAGAAAAAATGATGATTGTTAAAATATAAGAACACAGTCAATCAGAAATGAGTTAAGAAAGTACATAGACTTGTAGAATCACTCTTAGACCTAAATGCCTTCAGAATGTCAGTATGTTAACTAGGATTTTTAATTGCTTTGTGAAATGAGATCTAGAAATGGGTTTTGAGACATTTGAGTGATTAAGAGAAGTGTGTATAGAATGGAAAAAAAACAGGATATAATGTTTATTGCACAGTGTGGTTTAATATGTTTATGATGGAAGTCGTAATATTTAATAGGATGGCCTTAGATTTGACTAATTAGCTCATTCCATAGCTGATTAATTCACCAGTATGAAGGTTACACACAATACTAAAATGTAGCCTTGTCTTACTTTTGAATGTAATAGTTTGTTTTCTTTTTGGTGGTTTAGGGATTGTGCTAGTTAATGAAATTTTATATTAAACAGGCAAAGAGAGTATTATCCAGTAAATGTTCTTCACAATTGTAAGAAGGCAGTTTCCCCCCTTGTGAGATATCCATCACACCAGTCCTGCACCCCACACCAAGACTGTGGTCATTATCTCTGCGGTCATCATTTCCAAGGTCTCTGCTGTCAGACTTTATTGTGCCTCTTATGAAAAGGTACGGTAGGGAAAACCAGTAGTAGAAAGATTCTTGTTCATATTTTATTCATTATATTTTTATATTTCCAACAGATTGAGTTGCCCCATTTAAATCGAGCCATTTAGTTTGTTTCTGCACAGATGAGAAATTGGTTGAAAATGACTTGTTTTAAAAGGGAGTTGGAATAACAGTCCAATGTACATACAGTAGTCATGATGTACGGGGAACATGGCCTGTAGAGAGAGCTCTCATGATTGCCTCTGATGGTGACTGTGAGAAATTAAGATTCATGATTCTTCATTTGCTTTTAGTACGTCAGTAGATAGAAAATCTTACTTGCAACATTCAATCAGTAACATACAACAGAATAAGACAAGACGGAACAAAGGCACTCACAAAACATAAACTGCGTAAGTCTGAATATATAAAATAAATATTAAATAAAAGGTTAAAATAAATTAGTTAACAGAATTGCAGTTTTGTAAATTGGTTGTTTTTTGTGTTATTGTGAGGTTTAGCTACAGCTGTTCGCTAAAAGCGTAGTCTATTGATATTTTGCTTGATCTGCTTGAGTCGCTAGATCCAGTTTAACCAGTACGTTAACCAGGTTGCTGGTTCAAGCCGGGCCTCAGCATATTTGTGGGCCCTTGTCCAAGGCCCTTAACCCCTGGGCTCCCTGGGCACTACTGCGGGTGGCTGCCCTTCACTGCCAAGCTTGCTCTCACCTACTACAGAGAGCAAGTTGGGGTAGGTGAAAAGAGAACCTCTCCACCGGGATCAATAAAGTATAATCATTTCATCATTTACAGTGTCAACTTAGATGCTATGCCCACAAGGAAAGCTCTTACTGCCGTGGGCCAGCATCACAGCCAAATGTTTCTGCTCCTTTGTTGAGTCCATACAATGCTGACAGTGGCACCGTTCATGCAGAATGGGCTTTTAAATTAGCCGTTTCACACCCTCTACCCACTTTAATGATTTTGTGAGAATGGTACAATGCTAACGTTAGCCCCTTGATGTTGCTAAGCTTAGGTAGATGCCCTAGGCTAAATCTGACTATCATCTTCATTATTAGCGGCGATTCAAAGAAGCTGTCAGAGATTTCTTATATTTAATAAGAAAAATTAAAAGTTCTTGTTGATTCCATTCAAAATAATGATAGAGTAGCATCACCCTATGAAGCCTGCACACTGTATTCAATGGGAATTCCTATAAATGTGTGATTAAAGTTAGCTGGTGAACATAACATGTTCTGCAAGCCTTTAGTTCCAGCTCCTTCATATCTGTGTCCACTGCTTTGTCTATACAGTCATCCCACTTTCCAGCAGCCTCCCAGAAATCAGCCCCCCCCCCCCCCCTTGACTCCTGCCAGTAATTCCAGATCTCCTGGAAATCGTGTGCCAGCACCCTCATGCCTGTCAAATGCTTGGTTTAATGGCTACTGTACAAAACATCACGCTAAACCAAATAAGGAGAGTGGTTGAGTGCCCTTATACCCAAGAATATACTATCTGCTCTTCTGTGGAATGTTGCGCCTTCAATGAAGTGCATGACTTCAAAGAATTTTAGATATCTATTTATTCACAGTTTATTTATTTATTTAAACATAATGCCAGCAGCAAGTTAACCAATATATAGTTTAACCCATCTCTTAATTGATAATATTTTAGCACTTTCGACCCCTTATACTATAATTGGAGGTGAATTCCATTTTAGCAAACCAGAAAAATATCTTTCATTTCTTTTATTTACTTATTAATTATGATTGAACTCTTCTGTTATGGGCTCTTTCATTCATACATTATTCATAATACCACTTTGCAGTACAAAGTAGCAATACTACATTTGCATTTAATTCATACTTCTTTTTTTAGCCAGCTCTGCTGTTTTTTTTTACAACTCCAAAAAAAAAGAAAAAAAAATCCATCAGTGTTCCTGTCACAAGAACCCTGTTCACTGTCAGAAATTGAGGACACACTGCTGCACTAGTGGTGCACTCTGTAGTCGCATCAAGAGGCCACGGCCCACTTTTTCACTTTGTTAGTGGTAACTATATTGCCACCTCCCGCCTCTTCCATTTCTCCTAATTTAATGGAAAGGTTTCACCAGGCGTCAAAAACAGAAGGAAATCATATTCACTCGACTGTTCATTTTTCACCTCTTGGCGTACCGAATGTCTTTTAGTCACAGTCAGTAGAGCGACAAGACGTTCTCTATGGCCCTTAACCCACAAACTGTAGCTGCACCAAGCTGAGAGTGAGAGGTTCCCAGCATAATAGGCCTTAGGTAAACACCCTTTATTTATTGCTATTAACTTTGCAGGTTTTAAAAATTAATGACTGGAATCTTTACCAAGGTTTATGTTAATGAGAATTTTGGTGACAGAGGTTAAGAAGGATATTATAGCTTTTTAAGACAGTCTGAATATATGACAGGGAGCTGCACTATCAGCAAGCTATATAATTTGTGTGCGTGATTTAAGCCACTGGGGAACATTGAGGTCAGTTTGTTTTTCCTGTTGTTTCTACTTATTTATGAATGAATGCATTTGTTTTCAATGGTATCAAAGAAATTACCATTACGTATTTCATCTCTCCTATTTTTTTTTTTATCAGGACATATTCATGCTAGTTTGGTATGATTTTATGCATTTAAATTTGTTTTTTTTCTGAAATTGTCATAATAAAACCTAGATTATTACTGAGATTCATTTGCATGATAGAAGATTCAACAGAAAACGATCAACACAACAGGCGGCTAAACGAGCACCGTGACTCTGTCCACGCACTGCTGTGTAACTCCACACGAATGGCTCAAGTCGCCTCTCTCATGGTAATAAGCTCGTGCATTTTTTTTTCTCTTTTTTACAGTTCCTGCAAATATCTATAAAGTTTCTGAAGACATCATTATCAACGAAGGCAGTAACGTGACCCTGAGTTGTCTAGCCAGTGGGAGGCCAGATCCAACCATCACATGGAGACTGCTCAATCCATCAGGTAACTGTACTAGCACTGTTGAATCACGGGTTTGCGTGTCTCGGTGTTCAGAATTTAATCGATCGGATTAAAACTGACGAAGAATGGACAGTATTTCAGAACACCATTTTTTGCATAAAAAGTCTATTCATTTATTCTGTGTCTATTCATTTAAATTGTTTTACTTTGCTTTTTATGAGGTTTACTGGTAGCCAGATCATAATAAAAAATAAACCATTCCTTACTTGTGAATTTTCGGTTATTGTCAGGTAAAATATGGACCCTGGAGTAATAACTGATTGCATTCCTCTTGCAGGCTTAGTTTTCTTTGTCCATCTATCCATCCATCCATTCACCCACCTTCTAGCTGCTTATCTTGGTCATGGGGGGTCCGACTGACGCTTATCCAAGGGTAGCTTTCTTTGTGCTCATAGTGAAATTTCAAAATTAAATTACTTCGTCATTAATAGCATGTGAAAAATGGAAAATCCCTGCTGATATTTTTTTTCTTCCATCCAGTTATCCACCATTAAATTATCTGCTTTGGATAAGCCGCAAGCTTAACCGTTCTTGTGATAATATTAAATATTACACGTACACACAAAAGAGCCCGCATGAGCGTGTGGGAAAGAGGTCCACCAGTATTTCACATGTGGACGCACACGTATGCAGTTATTTATGGTGACTTACTTGCTTACTTAAATTACGAAAGGCAGTGAGCCACGTGATGATTACTCACCATATACAGTAAATCAATGAACACCCACGGAGCAAAAGAACATTCACCCAAAATATAACTACCAGCAGGGCCATAGTTAAAAATGAACGGATGGGGGGGGGGGAGTCTTTACCGGTACATACACATTTTTTCAAGGGGGGAGGGGCTAAAAAACATTTTAGGGGGCACCCCTGACTAGCAGAAATCTGAATGTACTTAAAACAATTTAAAGGTAGATGTAAAGGTAAAGAAGAGCCTCTCTGGTAAGTGTGTCAGGCACAGTTCTGTTAACCTCCAGCAGTACCATACATAATTCATTTTAAATATGCAGTGCTAATGCAGAACTTCTGCATTTATTGCCGCTAATGACCCTGTGGGTTCCGATTCAGCCATTTTTTTCTTCTATATGCATAGTGGGATCGTCAGCCTAAACTTATCTATGCTGTAATTTTTTCATGAAATTCATCCATTTTTCATATGTAGTTAAAGTAGGGTATAGTCTAGTTTCAGTTTCAGATTTTATTTGTCACATACATACACTGTACACGTGTGCAGATTTTTTTTTATTAACATTTTGTTACACTGTTAATATGAAAAGTGTCAAGCTGACCATCATGTATGTTTCTTTGCAATTTGAAGTCTATGGTAAAGGGAAACCAGTGACTGATAACATCTTATGCTGTTTTTCACTTAGGAACATTGATGTCATGTGACAGTTACCTAAATGGAAGTGATACATGACATGTATCAATTGGCCAAACTTGTAAAAAAACAACTAGTAAATCTGCAAGATTCAAAGGGGTGTAAAGTCTGTTTGTTCCATGTCTTTGGAATAGAATGTTTTGTACCCAATCACACTGACTTCAGAGTTTATGCACTGTTAATTTGGTGTTAAGGTCAGTTGCACGTATTTATATTAATTACAGTTAATTGATATATTATTTATTCATTGATTGCAAATGTTCCTTTTGGTGCAGTGAAAACTAGTACAAAATTAGATGGACAACAGGTGAGGTTATAAGCATAAAATGATCCTTTTCACTTTTGCATTTAGCAAATAAAATTATTACAAATAAAAACAAATGCATGTTATTGAAAAGTAGCCAGAACATTTTTTTGGGCAGTTCCATATGCAGACATAGAGAGAATTGCATGGGTTCTATTTATTGAAACATTTTTGGCTTTCTTGTCTGCCTGTATGGATGTACAGTGAATGATCAGGATGTTCTACAGAGAAACAAGATGGCCACTTTTCACTCTAGATATGGTGTGTTTTCTGCGTTTTCAGAATATTTATAAAATTCCAAGATCAGATGGCACAGTAAGGGGGTGTAACGCTTCACAATGAGTAAAGGAATGCACTAAATATGATCTTAGCGTCAGGGTCTAAATGCAAGCCAAGTCCAGAACTGCCAGAAAAGAGCCAGGACTCCACGAACAAGAGTTGGCCACCAGTTCAGCAAAGAGTAGGCATAATACCTCAGAAAATTTATCCTTCAAGGAGATACATATATTTTCCTCAGACTATTTGTAAGATTAGGAGGATTAATTAGGAGGCAATATTTATGTGTAATATTGAGAGAAGCCAAGGTGGGGTATGGCTAGGCCTAGCTGTCGGAAGTGTTGATTCCTGGCGGGTGTAATATTGTTGTGTTACTGTATATGATATGCAAGTTGGCAGTTTAGTAAATTTATAAAGGTTGTGTATATTGGCAGCAATCCCATTACGCTGAATTTGCATTGTAATTATTCAAGACAGTTCTTGACAGCCAACCAAGTAGCATGAATTTGAATGCTTTTGCTGTTTAGAAACTCTGCTATTGAGCTGCTTTGCTAGTTCACTCCCAAAGGAGCAAACATTTTGTCAGTCGAAAGTATTAATGTTCAATCTCAAGCAGTCAATTTGTACCTCATGGTGTGAGTATGATTGTATGGTCAGTCAAATGCATAGCCGGCCATTTCCTGGAGGAAAATGATCATTGAGTTTGTTCACTTGAGACTGCAATGGGGTGTAGTACATTTTGAAATGAAGGTGTACAAGGTTGATTGAGGCTAGATTTATTCTTGTTTATTGCACTTAGTACCCAGGACATTGATAAGTGTTAAAATTATCTTGCTATAGCACAAACTCATCTCCTGTCATGCACAAATCATTTAGGATTTTAATGTTTAGAGGGTCATCAGTAAATATTTAGCATACTAATACTCGATTGTAGGTGGCACCAAGATGTCTGGCTGCCTCATTCCCTGTGCTGCGTGAGGTACACGTCAAACTCACCTCTGTTTCTCTATGGTATATTAACAGTTTAGATAGATGCTATTCAAATGTACATTGTTAGATTTTGTTTTTTTTTCCCTCAATTTTTTCCTTGTTTGTCTTTTCCAACAAGTTCACAACTTCTTTAGCACATCTCCATCACAAACTGATAGCACTTCTTGTTCCTGCTTCTTGAATATTATTTCTGGTGCTCACTGGAGATTTTAATTACATTTTTAATGTAACCAACCAGTTGCATATTATCAATACTGATGGATTGTTGTTCTCAAAAACATCCACCCATTTTCTAAATACATGCTCACAGTTACCCTGAAGGCTACCCTGAAAGACATAAGGCAGGGGAACACACTGGACAGAATGCCTGCCCTCATAGGACACACATTGGCCAATTTAGAGATATTAATTCACCTAACGGTATGTACTTGGAATTCATTATGAAACCAAAGTCCTCAGGGGGAACAGGATGAACGTGCATAAACTGCACATGCACCGAACACGGACACAATCTGAACCCTTAAATCTTGGTTGCTGAATCATCATATCACTGTGCAATGAGTATGTTACAGTTATCAAGGATAATATTCTCATATCGCTTTGTCCCTACTGCCCAATGAATATTCTTCCATTTTTCTTTCCTTGTTTCTCATTGGCCACTTTGTTGAGTATATACATACATGAGCCT
>JAABNY020000035.1:6936009-6952010 GCA_015164015.2 Brevimyrus niger
CTTCCGGGATAGGCTCCGGACCCCCCGCGACCCAGTAGGATAAGCGGTTTGGAAAATGGATGGATGGATGGAGTTTCAATATTGTTCCTCGGTGGCATCATTTTTGACCATTTCCATATCCAATTGGATTACCTGTGCCTTAAAATTTACTTTCAACTGATTTATAAATCTCAAAAGATATTAAATTACTTCTACAGTATCACCCCCTCAGCCTTTTGAGCAATTACAGAAGTCTTTACTCTGAGGTTTCTTTAAATTGTGGCACGGTATGGTATATTAACAAGGACTTTGTTATTGCCTTTGTACAGGTAATATATACTTGTAGTAATGATTGAAACTTGTATTAGTATTATTACCAAAGAGTAATTGAATCTGACAGTTCACTTATTTTTATTCAGTGCACTAATTCCTATTTACCTATATTTATTATATTCAATGCATTAGTTCTTCTAAACAATTTATCTGTATAGGGCTATTCTTTTAGAAATGCTTTCACGTAGATTTTGTAACCTTCTTTGGGAAAAATGTAAATCCTCAGAAATATGCAGACTGAATGCACAAAGAGTTTGAGATAATATTGCTCCTACTGGGTTTATGCTTCCCTGTTCTGGGGAAGATGGAAGGCCTCTTTTGACTTCTTTGCAAAGCACTTGATGTTACTTCACCCCCTGGTACTCTATCACAGTGTGTGAGGCGTTTGGGGGAGAAGCAGCAATGGGAGCCTGCAGCCACAATACTGACCCCAGGGAGTGATGAATTGCTGATTTAGGGGAGAAGGGCGAGACATGTGGAATGAGATGGCACAAGCGAGAAAAAGTAACATGATAAACATTTCCAGTCAGCACAGAAGTAATAATCAGATAGGGAGCAGTAGGGGGAAGATTTATTGTAATGGTATAAGGAAGCATTAATGCAGGTCATCTCTGGGACAGTGTAAAGGCAGAATATTATTCTGTTACAGCCATTTGCAGTATCATATTGCCTTGGTCCAGAATGGACTTCAAATTATTACAGTGTAAACCTATTATACTCAACACTTAGATTTCACAGGCCTAAATCTGGAGCTGTGATGTTAAAAGAAGACAAAATGAGAGAAATACCATGGAGATTATTTTTTAATTGTTAAAAAATGTATGACAATAGAGCATTAATTACTTGTATTACTCACTAAACTGATTTTCTGCACTGAAAACCACTTAAACCATTTACACTTGTCAAATTAATTGAGATTTTAATTGAAATTAAAATGAGTGAATATTAAGCATTGAATATGTACAATAGCAATATGAAAGAATGAGTAATAAAGAAAAATTAATGGACACACACATTTCAATATAGTCATCTCTCTGAATAAATATGATATTGCTTTTCTGATCTAAATTAAAGCACGAAGCCAGTGTATTTTGAGTAATTTAAGTGTAACATGAATGCAAATTTACACAGACTAAATTATAAGGATGATTCTGAGGACAGTCTTTTTAGAAAAACCAATATCCATCTCATTTACCCAGACAAAAAGTGTCTAATCTATTAAATGGAACCTGGAATCATCAAAGAGATGACTTTGACAAAACACCAGAGAGAAACTGGAAAAGAGAAAGTTTAGTTTCGATAATATAGGCTTATATCATGACCACACTGCTTTTCCTGTAAGATCACGAAGACCCTGATGCCAGTTCCAGGAGGTCCTGGACGTTAACTAATTACAGAAGAATTCCTTCCGTTTGCCACGCCCCCTCGTTAACCTCTTGTGGGATCCCCATGTGATCAGCTGTTTCTGGTTGTTGTCAATAGTTCTCTGTATTAAGTCCGCTTTTCAGTTTGTTTCCCCAGTCCGGTCATTGGGTGCATTCGAATTGCTTACAGTGCTGGCCTAAAGCAACGCATTCTGATCCTGACGCAATGCATTACGGTTAGATGCATTGCGGCCTCTCACCCGGCTGCACAAACTGGAACCGCCTCCATGACGACACACCTTTCTCTTATTGGCTGTTGAGTTTAGTTACATGCATGACGTTTATATCCCAGGCAGTTCTGCTATTTCTCCCGAATATCACGTAAAGCAGTGAGAATTGGTTTTCAGTTAATTTACCTGGTAAAATATAATTTTAATAAATAACATAAATGCTCTAATAGTACACGTAAATTAGTGGTTTATTTATTGTTAGTTACTGTAATGTTGTGCTGCTTTATTTGGTTAAGAATTGCATTGTAGTATGACTCATTTCCTGGCGCATACAATTCATATTAGGTCGGCATTCACGGTTCGACTTGATATTCAGATAAAGTCCTAGGTCAAACTGGTTTGTTCGACTTTCAAGAAATTTGAGTTCTAGTGACTTCGAAAACCGAGGTACCACTGTATATCAAAAGCAAAAGCAATATAAGATTCAAGATGTAAATAGGCTGTATGTGGAATGCAGCATCCATTGTATCATCCAATGTATCACCCATTGTGGAAACTGCAAATCTGTCTTCTTATTTGCTAGAGGCGAATGTGGTCAGCGGTTGATTTTCCATATGCAACAGAAAACACAGGACTGCGACAGCAGAAAAAATTATCAATATTTTTTCTGAAAAATGGAAATAAGAAAGGAGCCTCACAAAGATAGCGGGTCCCATGGCATGTGGGTCTAGGGAAAGACTACAAACTCACCACACACCTGCACTGGCAAGGTTTCATGGAAGCCTGCTTATACATACTGGAGTCCTCTGCATTCTGTTTCACTAGTGAAATGTCTGTACTTGTGTGAGTGTAAATCCTGCTGTCACACCACTTTCAGATAAAATGATAAACAAAATAATTTGCAGCATTGAAATACTAATGAATGTATTATTAGTATGATCATTAACAAAAACAATAGAAATAAAAAGATAGAATAATAATAACGTTGTTGTTGCAGTTGTTATTATTGCTACTTTGTGTCTGTTATCTATCAGTGCCCTTCTATTACTGTGGTCTATTCTGTCTCTTGCAGCTGAGCCTCTGGATGGGGAGGAGTACCTGGATATATCAGGCATCCTACGGACCCAGGCTGGAAAATATGAGTGCAAAGCCAGCAATGATGTTGCCACCCCAGACGTTAAATATGTCAATGTTGTCGTCAACTGTAAGTATAATGAATGAGCTACCGTAACAAATGACGGAATAAATAGATGGAAAACTGGCATTTTGAAAATATAAATGGAATGTAAATCATAACTTTATAATTCTGATTCTGTTTCTCGATGCTCACCTAAGTGCTTTATGACCTTTTGATCTTGATTAATGTTTCTTAGTCTTGATCTTTGGTATCTTGATTGTTGCTTCATCCTGGTTCCAGTTCCTGTTCCGCTCTTCTGGTAATGGTCCCTTATTAGCACAGAATCTTGGTCCATACATGCCTATGCATCACTTTGTGATTATGTCCTATTGGCCACCAAAAACTCCAAGGTGTAACAAATGCAGGATGATGATTGCTGTTGGTAGATGATCTTGTTCACTGACTGCTCACAGCTTGGGTAGCCATGTACCAGTCCAGAATGCCGAAAACATAAAATCGACACTGTGGAGTTAGCCTATGCCAAGCAAAATTTGTTCTTATGTTCTTAGTGACTAGCCATAGTAGCTACTGATGCAGTTAGTAGCAAAATAATGCAGAGCATGCAGAAACAGGTGGAAATTTCCAGTTTAGAAAGTTAAAATCCAGACCAAGATTTTGTTTCACCAAATCAGTTGAGTTCTCTGTGAAAGTGTTTATGCTCAACTGGCTGGTTGAAACAAAAATCTTGGATTTTTGCTTTATGGACGTGAAATTTCCACCTCTGGACACTGAATGTATCTGCTGCATGGAATGAAACTCCTTTGGAAATTGCCGCTCTCTTGTGCGATTCTTCTCTTCCACCCAGCCGCCAGATAACACTCTCACTACTGTCAAGGAGTATGGCCTCTGTCCGTACTCACAGGGAGTACCGCAACCTGGGCCATAGCAAACTGGGAGGGGTTGGCTCAGAATCTGATCATTTTGGATTTGTCCCTGTAACATCTTGGGACTATATTTGATCATCCTACAGTACGTGGCACGTAAAAAGTTTTATTGTCACACCACAGACAGTTATGAGAGAAAGAATGCAGAGCCCCTGAGCAACACAGCACATTAAAAACAGCAGCAAACAATAAAAACTAAATAAACTAAAATGAGCCAATTCAATTAGATTGTTACGTCCTGCCTCCAACGCTCCTAATTGTGTGCCACGCCCACCTCGTTGCCTCCTGTTTTGCCCTGATTGTAGTCACCTGTTGCTTGTTAAGTCTAGCTTGTCTTTTGTATTTAGTCCGTGTCTCAGTCAGTCTTCCCCAGATCTGTCATTCTCGTTTGTATATGCATGAGCACCCTGCCTGTCTGTCTTGGAATAAACCCCTAAATCACATTTGGAGGTAGAACCACAGTAAAGCAAAGCGAAAATAAAATGAAAGTAAAATCATAGTACGTAACGCACTGTAAAGAAATAAAACATCAAAAATTAGCAATGCACCACAACCTGGTTTTGTTGATGGAGTAAAGACTCAGTCTAATTGAAAGATGGAATAAAAATGTATATATCTGGGTGTTTTTGTAATGTACCTACTGTGTTTTCGTGTTGAAGAATTCCATAGCTTAGGGCAGTAGGTACTGAAAGCCGACTTTCCATATTTTGAGCAGATTGAGGGGGGGACCAGCAGGTTACTGTTGTGTGAGTTTGGAGCACTGGTGAAGTGTAATCTCTGCAGCTAAGGCAAGGCATTATTCTGCCAGCTGCGCTGTGAACTCCCTATGGGCTTTTAACACAGCCCGTATGCACGCTTGGTAGTAGAACACTGCACAAGTCTATTCTAGCTGTCACAAAGGCACATGCAAGCTTTTCTCAATCAGCAGTGGAAAGCTTGTTGCAAATCTCGGCAATATTGTGAAGGTGGTAATAAGCTATCCTGGATACACTGCATCTTAAAGCTAAAGTGATTTTGGAAAGGGATACATCAATTCAATTCAAATCAATTTATTTATTTTCGTACGAGGTATACTGCATTTTCACAACATTGTCTCAAAGCACTTTACATTTCCCCTGCCCAGTGTCCCCAGAGAGCAAGCCAGAGGCAACAGTAGCAAGGAAAGACTCCCTAGAAGGATGAAACCTTGGGAGGAATCAGACCCAAAGGGGGAGCCCATCCTCCAGGGGGCAGCAGAGGAAGCCGTACTCCTAACCAGACCCAAAGGGGGAGCCCATCCTTCAGGGGGCAGCAGAGGGAGCCCTAAGCCTAACAAGATGCAAAGGGGGAGCCCATCCTCCAGGGGCCGGTAGAGGAAGCCCCAAATAACAAAGTCCTGAATTATGTAGCAGAATTGTAAATAGTATAGGGATACATACAGACGGTGCAGTGGAGTTCTGGATGCTGATGTCTGGGCAGGCGTGTGAAGATGCTGCATCCATCAGCGGGATGGAGGGGTGGTGTGGCCTGGTGCAACAGCATGCAGGGGAGGATGGCAGATGTGTGGTGAGGCTGGGTGGACAGGCAGGGGGGACTGCCCACCATCAGGAGCCCCATGGCAGAATCCCTCGTGGTGCAGGGGAGGAATGAGCAGGGTGTTAATAAAGTCTGTGACAAATGGACGGAATTAGACGGGGTAATTTGTAGTGCGGCATGGAGATAAAGAGGCTCCGGCAGGTCTAATTAACTATGGCAGCTTAACTAGGTGGGAAAGGTGTGGGGGGGGAGCAGGCATGAGGAATCCCTGAGCACCAGCATTCCAAAGACACATGGGACACGTGAAGCACTGGGGATGGGAGCGAGGGATGGGAGCGAGACGTATCAGCCCTATCACCATATGCTAGACTAAACCAGTGAGTTTTTAGCCTTGATTTAAATATCATGAATGAGACTGAATGTCGGACGTTTGCTGGTAGACCATTGCATACTTTGGAGCCATGTAAATGAAATCTCTGCAGCCAAATAAAGATCATTCCCGGCTAGACACTGCCAGGTATAGCCCACCTCTTGAAGGGGGGTTATATCGAACCGGTATATCGTGGAAAGACAAAAAATCCTAGAGGCTAATATACAACAGTGCTGCACCATTCAGTGTCCTGTTGGTTAGCAGTAATAACTTAAGTCAATATGAAACCATACTGGAAGCCAGTGGAGCAACTGCAGTGCCGGACTAGTATGCTTACATGTCATAGTCCTTGTTGGGACTCATGTTACAGGATTCTGCACCAACCGAAGTGTGTTTGATGATGCAGAGGCACACTTAACCAACAGGGCATTGCCATAGTTCAGGTTACAAAAGTACATACTAACTTTTCAGCATCCTGAAGTATGCAGAATGTGATGTTCCTCAGTTGGAAGGAAGCTGCTTCAGCCACATTATTTATATTAAAATCCAGAGACAAGGATGGGCCGAGAGTGACACGGAGGCTTTTAACCACTGTTTACATTGACTAGGCAGTAGGGTGGGGTAAAAAAAAATTAAAATCCCAATAGCAATTTCCAATAGTTGTCACTGGGCCTCGTTATTAATAATGGGGTCCAGTGACAACTTTTCAACACTATTGGAAATTTAGATTTTTTTCACCCCACCCTACGAGGCAGCCATCAAGCTGTATGCTATTGGTGGACCCTGGGCTGTTTGTGGACCTTTGTTCTGTTAGGGCTTCACTGGCCATCCAGTTCTTCACTTCACCTCAGTATTCCTCAGTCCTTGACAGCTGTGACAGCTCATCTGTTTTAACAGATATTGCACATCTGTGTGGCATCTGCATAACAATGAAAACACACAGTTTCCTAATAATATCACCAAGGGGCTTGCGTTGCCCTGCATACTGATGGAAGCTGATATTATATTTATTAATTATAGTGGCCAGTAGTAGCCCTGGGAGAGTTTCACACAAGGTATATGTTGTACTCAAACATGACAAGCTAGCTGGAGTGAGAAGACTAAGATGGGTAATTAAAAACCCTGTTTAACTTTGTGTGAACAGTAAACCAAAGTGGGTTCACCGTAAACATGCGGCTGGTGGTGGTGGAGGGAGTGTTAGGGTTAGATCAGTTTTCCTTTCTTTTGTTTATCTTTATTTTGTTGAATGTGGGCACATGACATCCTGTGAGATTTAGATCTGTGAGATGGTTGAAAGAATCACAGGTGAAGATTTAGTGAGACACAGCCAGTCAGGTAAGATCTAAACCAGGCTAATGCTGAGCTGGTGAGACCAGACAGCAGAGAATCTTATGGTTAATGGTGTCTAAGGCAGCACTTGGAACAAGATGAATTAAAATAGGCAGTTTCTTATTGAGCCTTTGAAAATCAGCCTGCAATTTTTCTTTGAGATTATGACCATTGAGCTAATCATTATTCGCAGCAGTTACCACTCAGTGATTTGGCCAAAGAGAGTAAGATTAGAAATAGGTGTGTAATTATTAATCACAGTAGAATCAAGATCTCTTTCCTATCAGAAAGGTATGACAATGGCTGTTTTAAAACTAAGTGGATACATTCCCTGCTGCAGTGATTAAAAATTCTCTGAATAATCATTTCATAATACATTCAAAACCTGTTCATTTTTTTTGTTTTGCAGAAACAGGATCAAATTCACAGCTGGGGGATTTTATATAGACTGTGACTCCAGTGATTTTATATAGACTATGACTCCAGTGATTTTATATAGACTGTGACTCCAGTGATTTTATATAGACTATGACTCCAGTGAGTGCCAAAACATCTCACAGAAAAGCTGTGCATTACTGTATAATACTTGCTCTACTGTGTGTTTGGTGAGTAACCTGTCTGTAGGGGGCAGAATTCCCAGTCTTCTCTCAAATAGAGGCGATTGTGTTGGGTGAGATGAGGGGCGATGGTAGTGTGGAAGACATTTCAAGGGGCCATCTCTGGGTGGGGGTGGGAGGGGTAATCAATAGGCCAATAGTGGAAATATTGGGCTATCTGCTTCACTATTAACATGATAGTCCCACTTTGCGGGGCTGCACACCTGTTTAAGGACCAAATGCAGTTTTTGAGACACTGTATAACTTAATAGCTTTGGGTCTGGCTAATATCAAGCAGCTGGGAGCTGGAAGCACCGCCAGCCTGTTTTCCGATTGTAAGCTGACTCGGGTTTCTCTCGATATAGTGCGTTGTTTCACAGCGGAGAAAATGCCCGTCCGCCCTCTGTCAAGACCTCGAGGAGCTCGTCGGCAGCACATTAGCAGCCGATACAGTACTTTAAGTCCTGTGAGTTGCGAGGTGGAGCCTCTATTGCCTGAACTTGTTTGTGCAGCACACCCCACAGAAAGGACTCTGTTTGCCAGAGGCGGGTGACTTCGGTCATGTGTGTTCGGAATGCCCACTTGTCCACTATACTACATAGCAAATAGGTCATTTTGTAGTCATCTGGCGAGCAAGTCAAAACACAGAAGGCCAAATTCACAGATGGGAAATCACACTGCTTTTCTAAATGATTATACCCTGATCAGATATAACATGAAATCCTTCTGCCTAATACTGTGTAGGCCCCTCTTGTGCTGCCAGAACAGCTCAGACCCATCGAGGTATGGACTCCACAAGACCTCTGAAGGTGTCCTGTGGAATCTGGCAATAAGACCTTTAAGTCCTGTAAGTTGCGAGGTGGGGCCTCCATGGCCTGAACTTGCTTGTCCAGCACATCCCACAGGTGCATGATTGGATTGAGATCTGGGGACTTTGGAGACCAATTCCACACCTTGGCAGACACTGTTATAATGGTGGATTTGCCAGCTAGAAGAAAGGAATGCTTCTCTGCTGAGGAAACATCTGCTAGTGCTACGGCAACAGCAGAGTTTGACCCTGAGATTTACAATCCATGATACTACTACTAACAATAATAATTGCAGTAGTAACACCATATCTGGACCAAGACCTACCACAGATAGCCGAAATCACGTATAATGGTGAACCATCTGCAGACCCCATATATAATGTGATTTTTGTGTAAATTCATTTGGTTAAGTTTCATTGATAAAATACACACAGGAAGACATTACAACAATAAATACAGTAATTATAAAGTGTATTCAGTCGAAAGAAAAGGATTCTGATGGTTTAGCTTTATTCATTATGGCAATGAAAAAATATAATGTATCAAGTGATGAAAGAGCAATGAAAATCATGTTTTTTATACCCCTCATAGGACAAAGGAACACTGAAAAAAAACATGCTACTGTTACACATTTTACAATGAGAAATGTTGTATCATGTATCTGTACATGATTTGTAATGAGAAAAATGTATTTGTTTAAAATGATCTTTTTTGTGGGTACTCACTGGTGGTACTTGGCACACTGTTTGAAACTGTTTCTGGAATTTTTAAACTTCTTTTTTGGACCACAGTTACTGAAACCCCAGACACTGCGGGACCCACTGTAATAATTAGCCAGTTTTCTTATTTATCACATGCGATTGGCAAATTCTGATGGCTCTTATGACTTACCATTTTGACATATCTTTTTTAAAGTATTTTGATGTATACATTATTGATCATTGTGATTTTTATTATTTTCTATCTTTTGCATGCTTGCACACTGCTACATGTTCTAGTGCAGTGTACACGCCTATGTGCACGCCTGCGTGCAGTGTACATGCACTGTGCACGTGCCAATGTAGGGGCATGTTGCTATCTTGATAACACACCCTTTAACACACCCAGTGAAATACTGCACCATTGGCTTTACACCAGGATTTTGTTGGTCAATAACACAATCACATTCTGCTGAAGATAGCGATGTGCCAACTGTACACCTGAACCCATCTCATTTTAGGACCAATATGCTCATGTGCGCTCAGATGGGCACGAGTCCATTTGCTATTTAAACAACTGCCTGGTGACAGTGATGGTTACTTACCAACAAAATGGAGGCAACCAAGAAAACTAAGCTCCACCTCTCTGTGGAATTTGGTAAAAAAAAAAAAACTGGTAAGTTCAGCAAAGGGATTTACTGACCCCTTTCTTGTGTTGATCGCACTCGTTCATGTCTGACTTATCAGCCACTACTATCCTCTCAGTGGATCAATGGTGCAAATTAAGTGGCCCGTTCTGGATGCAAATATATGGTGAGATATCCCTGGATATCTGCTTACAGAAACAAAAAGCTACCCACTTACCATCGTGGGCAGAGTGTCCGATTTTCAAAATGCGATAATAATGTATAAGTCCTGTCCCACGAGCGAGCACGTTAGCCGCTTTTGTGCAGAATGTCAAGTGATGCAGGAAGAGTTAGGCTGCATAATTCCGATCAGCTTGGATGCCATACACAATAACTGTTAGAAGTTACATAACAAATATTACTTTTTACAGTGCTGCTCAATGAGAGCAGCGATTGGATAATAAAATATATGCCATGCATTTTCCATTATCACTTACAGTGAATTAGTACAGTGTCACAGTGAACTTGGAGGACAGGGCACAAAGCTGGGAGCTCTGCAGTTTAGTGGCACCTAAACTGATTTGAAGCTGCGGCACCAGGAGAAATGCCAGGGGAGAAACAAACTCCACGAACAGAGCCAAGGCTGTGAGTCGGCCATGACTGAGCCACTAAATTGCTGAGCCACTACCCTTTAACAAACAATATTAAATGTCTGGTAAAGTTTTTTATTAATTGTACCTTCATGATGTCATTATAATGCATTAGTAGAAGATTCATTTCACCTTCATAATGCATTCATAGAACATTCAGTGCACCTTGATGATGCATTCATAATTCATGCATAAAACATTCATAAACATGTAAATAGACCATAACATCCTGATTTACACTATATGAACCAGGGACGGGCAATCTTATCCAGAAAGGGCTGTTGGGTATGTGGGTTTTTGCTGCAGTTCCCGAATTAGATTAGTAATCAGAGGACTGCTTGGCTGAAGAATCCTTACACCAGGTTTTCAACAGCTGACCTAAAGGTTATCCCAAAAACTTGCACGAAAACACTGGCCCTTTGCAGGTAATATTGCCTACCCCTGATATGGACAATAGTATTGGGATGCACCTCTTAATCAGTGAATTCAAGTGTTGCATTCAGACCCATTTCCAGAAGTGTATAAAATCAAGCCCCTAGCCATGCAGTCAGGTTTACAAACATTTGTGAAGGAATGGGTCATTCTGAAGAGCTCAGTGAATTTAATTGTGGTATCGTCATGGGATGCCACCTTTGCAATGAGTCAGTTTGTGAAATTTCTTCCCTGCTAACAAATACTATATGATAATAACAAACATTATAATCATATAATGCATCATGACAGCAGTTAATGTAAAGCATTGCCAAATGTTTTGATTAAAATATGAATTAAGCCATTTCTAACATTGATAATTTAATAAATGAGATGCTATTTTTGACAATCAAAAATGTATGAATAAATTTAAGCATTTATTGCTCATACTTTTCGAAACAGAAAAATTTTACACTTAGAGAGTTAGGGTGGTTAGATGGATGAATAATGTAGCAAGAAGTAAAACTTAAATTCATATAATGCAATCATAGTTTCTTTTATGTTTTACTTTGAAAAGCAAAAAGAATTACGAATTTATTGATAATGTGAAGTATGAATCAGTGCTGTACATCTTCATCTGGGCCTCTGTGTGAAACTTCCCCAATTTCCTTACACTTTTTGTGTTTTTGTACAAAGAAGCCTTTTGATGAGAAATCCAATTGTGACATGCTGTGCTAATTGTTTATAATGTTTCACACGCCTGTGTGAGACAGTCTTTTTATGAAAAACACTGAAAAAGAATAGAAAGTAATGTGTAATCAGGAATCCTCCATGCAAGTGTAGATTTTATGGTCATAAAAGGGCAAATTTAAATTTTGGGTGTTACGTGGGGTTGACTTTTTCCCATTTTTTGTTGTCAGCTTAGTCTTTCCATTATGCATACTAATTGTTTAATAGTTGATTATTGACATAAATAAGACTTTTTTGAATAATTGTAAAAAAACTGAAATGTTAATCCTTGAAATCTTGCGTAGTTGGCTTTTGTGTGAGCAATTCAACTGAATTGAAGTAGGACACAAATAAATGAGTCATTACCATGTCATTATTGAAATTGCAGGGACAAGATTAAAAAAAGAAAAATAAATCAGAAAATGACAAATGGTGTTACAACGGGTCGACTTAAACCCTGCGGAAACATCCTAACTACCCAACCACAATATCGGGTCACACGTCAAGCTGTATATCAAATTTAAAACCCTGATCCTAGGGCAATCCCCACAGGGCCTATTCCAGCCTGTCTAGGGTGAAAGGCTGTAACAGAAATTACAAAGCAGAGGAAGAGCAAAGTTAATAAATGGAGAGGAGGAGAAATCACGGAAGCATGTGAGGAAGGGATGAAAAACCACAGTGTATTATTGCTATTTACGATTAAATAAAAACTATACCGTGAGAGAAAGGACTCTGTTTGCCAGAGGTGGGCTACTTGAGTCAAATGACTCTTAAGCTGTGTTTGTAATGCCCTTTTCCACTATATAGTGCTCTACATAGTGAATAGGCCATTTTGTAGTCAACAGGCAGACAAGTCAAAACATAGCAGGCCAAATTCACACAGTAGCACTTCACCAGCAAATAGTATCAATAACCAGGCAAAAAAGCTGCTGGAATCCCCACCCCAGAGCACTTCTTTTCATAATACTTGAAGACAGGTTACAATCTTTGCAGTGGAAGACGAGAGTGAAGCTAAGCGGAAAACCAGGAACGAGGATCACTGACGTGATCTTATAATTGACGTGAACATTTTTTTTAGATTCTGTCTGTTCCACACAAGCATGATAAGTTATGAGATGGCATGTCAAAGTATAAGTTTGTCTCCATATATGTTAATTATTATTCTTACTTAAAGACCCAATTGAATTGATTACAAAAATACCATATGTTGGGTATGGACTTAGGACCTGTGGCTGCCACATATGGTATAATAAACCTGAATTGTAATCCATCCATCTGTGTTCCATATTCCCATCACAGACAGCTCTGAGTATGGAGCTGGGGTAGGATTTCAGTCTGTTGTGTGGTTCATATACTCCTACAGACTACTACACTACAGTCTTTGGACCATGAAAGTAAATACAGGAGATCCTCAAGAGAATAGCGTGCAATGTCCCCACAATGCAATGTAGCATATCCTGCACAGGGGCGGCGTGTGGCTCAGTGGGCTAAGCTTGTGATCAGAAGGTTGCCAGTTCAGGCCTGGCCTCAGCACTTCTGCTGGTCCCTAAGCATGGCCCTGCCCCATCCCTCCCAGTTCCCTGGGGGCTATGGGTGACTGCTCTTCACAGCCAGCTTGTTCTCATCTACAGGGACGGTGGCATAAAAAGAATATCCCCATGAGGGTCAATGAAGTGCCTGTTAGTATTATTACAAATTGCAGGGGGGGGGGCGGTTAAAATTAAATTTCCAATGATTTATATAGTCAACACATTTCCCAAGTGATATACAGAGACAGGTAATATACGCAACTTATTTGAATTTTACCTTTCCTTACATCAAAATGTATTTATTTTTTCCAGACATTCAGGTGATCTTCCTGTGTTAACATAGTTATTTTATTGTGCATTTCCTTCAAAATTTCCCACTACCATAAAGTGTTGTTAAATTCTTTGTAGATCCTCCCTTCATCAAAGAGGCCAAGAGCTCTGAAACCCAAGTGGGACGTCTGGGTGTCCTGCAGTGCGACGCATCAGCCGTACCTAAGCCTGAGTTTGAGTGGTACAGAGATGACAAAAGGTAAAGTTACATTGTATTTTTTTTTCCTGTATTATAATCTGATCATTATAGTATGGGACAGCTTGTGGGGCGTTCTGTGTGGGACAGGAAGTTTTATGAGTATTTCTACTATGTAAGCAAGCATAAAGCATTGAAAAAAATTAAAACAAACAAAATGCATTCTCTTCTTCTAGACTAACCAACACCCATGGAATTAACATCCAAACCTTTGGGACTCACACTCTCTTGGTGGTTTCCAACGTTACTGAGGATGATTATGGAAATTACACATGTGTGGCTACAAACAAACTTGGAATTCATAATGCCAGTCTGTTCCTATATAGTAAGTATACATATATCTTTTTTTGAAAGGATTTTTCTAAATGTTTTGAAAATATATGAATGTACCTTTAAATTATTATTTGTTTATTTTTGAACAAAATGGAAAACTTCAAAGGCTAATTCATTTGTAAATGACTTAATTGATTATGTACAGTATAATACCTTTTTTAATGATTTTGTATAAATTATGTAAGTTGATGTGAGTTAAAAACTCTAGTTAGACACATGGACTCCTTTTTCAAAACTACAGCAGCGGTTCATGCTAAATTGCATTTAGCAAATATACTACAGTCTGAATATGCAGTCAAAAGGAAATACCCAAAGGTACCATTGGCTTATTGACTTGGATTTGGTTATCATCTATGATTTACAGAGGAGACCTTGGAGCAATTGCCACTCTAAGCTAATAAAGTTTAAAGGTAGCAAAGTTTAGCTTTTAAATTTTGTTTCTGAAATATTCAGTTTGCTCAAACTTTATTACTGCCCTCTTTCTGTGCACATTTTTCCAGTACATGCACTTATCTTCACTGATGCCTTGATCGAATGACTATTCCTCTCTTATTCACCCGTAAAAGTGTTTGTTTCAATCACTTTAATTCATGCACACTGGTGTGAACAGGCGTAACCCAAAAGTGCAACTGACTTTTTGAAGCTCTCTTTTGACTTAAGCGCCTCTTGGGAAAATAGACCCCATTATTATTTTTGTTATTTCATTAATATTTTTTATTATTAATCTTAAAGTTTAAACACAGCAATTAGAAGTTGTAGAAGTGGTCCATTTGTTTTTGCTTTTTAAAATAATGTAAATAACTGGGCTAGAAAATGTGATTAATGTGTATTTCTGGCATATTACATAATTATGTCTTTGATCGCATTGAAATATGCAGTATTTTGATGTTTAAATGGGGGAATAGCATGCCCTATATTTTAAAAGAGGCTTATAATATTATTATAGTTTATGTCATGATGCTGCACAGAATTTACAGCTAAAAGCAAAATATTTGGTAATTCCGAAATATTTTATTTGTTAGCAAAATATGTGAAATATAGGATGCAACGTTAACAGTATGTCTGAATCTTCAGTATGAATGAGACAGTAAGCGAACGTTACCTGGATGACATACTGTACTATATTCTGTGAAACTCCAAAGTGAGATGGATGCCACCTTATTCCACAAGGCCACTGGGGGTGCAAGCTTAATGTCACTCGCTCAGAACAAAGTGTCAAGATGGCAGAGGAACTGCAGTCTCTCTTCAAATATAAGTAGAAAACCAAACCCAGTTAGATATATTAATATTCCAGAAATTGTTATCTGCAGGTGTGGTACCTTAAGATTGGAAGCATGCTAATATAACACCTATATTCAAAAAAAGGGATAGAAGTAATCCAGGAAACTATAGGCCAATCAGTTTAACCAGCATTACTGGAAAGATAATGGAAGCTATAATCCAAGTGAAAATGGTAGAGTACCTGGATGCAAATAACATTCTGAGGGATAGCCAACATGGATGGAGAGGTTGATCCTGTTTAACGAATCTACTTGAGTTCTTTGAGGAAGCTACAAGTGAATTTGATCACAAAAAGGCCTATGATGTGATCTACTTAGATTTCCAGAAGGCCTTTGATGTTGTCCCCCTCAAACGGCTCTTGCTAAAGCTCAAAGCTGCAGGAATTTTAGGAACTGTGGCAGCTTGGATCAAAAACTGGTTAACCGACAGGAAGCACTGAGTAGTTATTAGGGGCACAATGTCACAGTGGGCCTGCGTTCATAATTTACATTTATGATATTTACACCAATACATACAGTAAACTGGTTAAATTTGCAGACGACACCAAGGTGGGTAGTGTAGCAGATACTGATCTAGCAGCAGAGAGGCTACAACGGGATCTGGATTTAATTAGCGACTGGGCTGATACTTGG
>JAABNY020000035.1:6952110-6966508 GCA_015164015.2 Brevimyrus niger
GAGCAAAGGAGACTAAGGGGGGACATGATCCAGGTCTATAAGATTCTAATGGGTCTGGATGCTGTTCAGCCAAATGGATATTTCAATATTAGTCTAAATACTAGATCCCGTGGCCATAAGTGGAAATTATCGGGAGAACATTTTAAAACAAATTTGAGGAAGCACTTCTTTACACAGCGTGTACTGTAGTTAAAGTATGGAATAGTCTTCCTGCTAGTGTAACGGAAGCTAAAACCCTGGGTTCTTTTAAATCGGAGCTAGATAGGATTTTAACAACTCTGAGCTATTAGTTCTCCCCAAACGAGCTTGATTGGCCGAATGGCCTCCTCACGTTTGTAAATTTCTTATGTTCTTATATGTTTATTTGAATATTATTTTTTTTGTTGATAGTTTTTAAACAGTTTTGAACTTTCTCGGGGGTCAAGCTACATCACTGGTAAACATCCGGTTCAGAGAATATGCCAGATGGCAGCCACAATATGTCTCAGTGCATGCATACTATTGTCATGTATACAAACTGTACAGTATGGGCTACATTAATAGTCAAATAATAGGGCTCTAAAGATGTTCAATGCATTCTGTATAAGTATGACATTTTGCATGAATCCATTCAATGTAACCTGGTTTAATTGCTTTAATAAATTGCTGGATGTTGCATACATAGGATAAAAAAATGTCTGCATTTGCAGTGTTCATTTTATTTAATGGAAGGCTTATACCTTTAAATATTAAGAAGTTTTATGTCATTAACTGTTCTTTCAGTACTTGTTAGGCATCTGTTTTTATAGCCATCTGCCAAACATGTTTAAGGTTTTAGACTGATAACATAGTCAGGATTAAATAGTGTTTTGATCCACCTGTTGAGTACATGCAGTTATATGTATATGTGGTATTTGCCATTTCACCAAGTTGTGTGATAAAAAAAAAAAAAAAGTTTCACATCCTTACTGATGGTACAATGTCCCCTCTATTCTTACTGCCATCTGTTCATCTAGCATTTTTGAAAGCATTGAAATTTAGCTTGAACTTGCTTGCAAGTAGTATTTTCATTGGAAAAATAATGAGCCTCTTAAATCTCGACTTTAGCTTAAACCACGAAACATGTAGTATGAGTAATTTTCCCAAATTTCAGAATTAAACAAAAAAAATTTTAAAGTGAAATTGTTTTTGTGTGGAGAAAGTGGTGTTATTCATATCACATTTACATTAATTTGATTATTTCAAAACCCCTTTCCCCAAATAGTCAATGAAAAATCAAATAACATAAAGCTAGATAAAATTTATGTAAATCTGTTTATTGCATGTAACCACAATAAACACTCAATCTATATGATGTGATTTTTAGCCAATTCTTGGTTAGTTTTGCCGTTTTTGCTTATCTCCATAACTCTTGCCCTGGATTTGATTATTTATTTATTTGTTTGTTTGTTATTTATTTATTAAAACAGAAATGAATGCTAATACAGCTAAATGAATTAATTACCCCAGAGGCACAATCAACATGAATGAAGTGTATAACAATAAATAATTTGAGTCTGTCTTGAAAATAATTTTAAAAATTAGACAAAATTGCTATGTTATGTTAATGAGTTTGTAAGAATAACCCATATACCCTCTTTGTGTTAATTCCACATTCTGCTGGTGATTCGATGTATAAATATTTATGATTTATTCATAAATTCTATTGTAAGGTCTGATTAGTCATGATTAATCATAGAAAACTGTGTAATTAGTTAATTTTTTAATTGATTCACAGCCCTATAAAATAATAAAATCTAATGGAAATTAAAGAATAATAACAGTAAGAACATTAATAAGAATAATAACAGTAAGATGACAAAAATAATCAATTCACTCGATCCTTTTTCCAAAATTACTGTACCTTCATGCATCCCTTAACGATGGGGAGAAGTTCTGAAAAATGCATGGTTAGTCTGTTTCGTCATTGTGTGAATGTCATAATGTACTATACAAAAAGTAGAAGGTATAGTGTACTACACGCCTAGGTTACATTAAACTCCAAACTCTAAAATGATGATAAAAAGTACAATAAGATGAATTGATAAAACAGTAACATAGTTGTTTATTATTCTGCTATACTTTTATATGATTGGCTACAACACTGCTAGGTAATAGGAATTTTTCAGCTCCATAACAATCTTACGGAAGCGCAGTCATAAATGTGGTCCGTAATTGAAAGAAGCATCATTACATACGACTCTGATGTCCTTCATTCCATTCCTGTGTCGGGTAGCTCGCTTTGCCGCCTCACCCCAAGCAAGTGTTACAGTGACATTTTTATTTCATTGTGATCTACAATAATAAATATTCTTGGTGTCATTATTTGACCAGTGCTTTGATGTCAAAACATATTGCTGTAGCTGTAATGAAAATCACTTGTGAAGAAAAAAGCTCCTTGGAGTTTGGTTTTGTGCAAAACCATTTCCTGAAGGCTAAAATAAATTAGGTGATTTTCATGAATAAAGAATACCAAGCATTAAATTTCAACAAAAAGCATTATTTATTTGCTAAAAGGACGCCTGTTATGGCTGCTGATTTATTTTTGTAAATATACTGTAATGTAGTAAGATACACAAATCAGACTGACAAAACAGGACTGCTGATATCCTCTCTCTGTGCCAGGTTTGCCTGAAAATGAAAGTGAGGGTATGTAAAAGAAATCGTAATTCAGGTTGAAAAATTAACCCAAAAAAAGACTAACTGAATTTTAAAGGGTTGTTTTACAGGCAATGCTAGCTGGGTAGTGACCTGTCTCCAGTCGTATGTTATTGTAGACATGAACCCACAGCCTGATGCTGGCTGGGGGACTGAAACAACATTCGCTGAGGTTTTCACTGGTGGCCTTTGTCTATGTCGTTGCATTGAGAATACAGCCTCTGGGTCAAAATATCAAGCGTGGGTGGGCCCTGGAGATGCTGTCATGACAGCGTCCCCCCAGGTGTTGTTCTGGTCTGTTAGTGGAAGTTAGATCATAAGTCTTGGAGACAGGAGAGGCCATCAGCATTAAAATGACCCCAGATCAGCCAGAGATGTACATGAAAGGGGTTATAGTAAAAGAGAAGAACCACATGCGTGTGATTGTCCCTCATCCTGACCATCCCTTGTGGGGCAGTACTGCCTATGACCAAAATGGACAATTGTCCAAGAGCTAATAGCAGGGCTTGGTCATTGCCTTTCCAGTGTCAAAGGCTTCCTTCTATGCAGTGCTGTATCTTCGATCACTGCCCTTCCAGTGTCAAAGGCTTCCTTCTATGCAGTGCTGTATCTTCAATCACTGCCCTTCCAGTGTCAAAGGCTTCCTTCTATGCAGTGCAGTATCTTCGATCACTGCCCTTCCAATGTCAAAGGCTTCCTTCTATGCAGTGCTGCATTTTTGGTCGCTGCCCTTCCAGTGTCGAAAGCTTCCTTCTAGGCAGTGCTGTATCTTCGATCACTCCCCTTCCAGTGTCAAAGGCTTCCTTCTATGCAGTGCTGTATCTTCGATCACTGCCCTTCCAGTGTCAAAGGCTTCCTTCTATGCAGTGCTGCATCTTTGGTCGCTGCCCTTCCAGTGTCGAAAGCTTCCTTCTAGGCAGTGCTGTATCTTTTCCCCGCAGATGTCAATTTTTGGCTCAGGTATGACCCTGGAACCTTTCCTGTTACATTTACACATCACCATTACACCTGCGTTAGACACATTCATATGGGATGTGAATGACTGGTTAAAGTCGGGAGGCCCCACGCCAGGCTCCGAAGGTGTTGGAAGGTATGTTAGGTCCTGTGCAGCCCTAAGGAGATAACTCCTCTCTCCTAGGACTCACTGGTCACACTGAATGCCACCTTTTCTTAGTTCTATTAGTGGCACCTGCCAGGAGCTGTTGGTGAGGTCCAAGATGGGGATGAACTGTGCCCACACCGGCTTCTATATCATCTCTTTATCTATAGGCAAAAGGTAGACATGCTTGTTCAACACCTCATTCAACTTACAGAAACCGTTACAGAACATAATGGTGCTACCTGGTTTGGGAAACATCATGAGTAGACTTGACCATCAGCTACGGCTCTCCTCAGTACCTCCCAGCTGCAATATTCATTCAGCATCTTCCTTAATTGGCCTGCTAATATGCAATGCTTCCAGGCAAGGGCACACATCTTGCTCCTGGCCCAGGATTTCTTTTACTTCTGAGCCTGTGCTGTTGTTCGCCTCGAGAGTGAACTGTCAAGTTGGCTTTCACAAAATTCCACTCAGAAAATCTTGCTACCTCTGGTGGCCTCACATCAACCCTCACTGAGCAAGACGTGGTCCACTGGCAGGTTTTCACAGACTCTCTGCTTGAACAATCATCCGTCTCTCTTTTCCGGCTCCTTTGTCCCTTGTCCCAGGTCACATGTTACATCATCCCTAGGAAAAACAACATTTGCAGCATCCACAAGAAAGAAAAAAAGCATTTGCAGCATCTGGTTGTTGATTGGTTCATTACCATATTCAAAGGAAATGTCTATTACTTGATCTGGGATACAAGGAGTCTACAAAAGAACCAGTGAGACAAAGTGTATTTGTGATTAGCAAACTCACCATGTGTCTTTATTGTTGAGGTATCAAAGTGCTATGCAGTTATTGTATAACTTAAACTAGGGAACAGTCTATACCCACTGTGTGTGTGAGTGATTAGCATACTTACCATCTGTAGATCACAAGGAGATACTCCGTAGTCAGAGCTCCCACGTTGTAGGTGTGATTAGCACACTGTGACCTTTAGTTGGGAGACACCCTATAGCCAGAGCTTCCACGTGATATTGCATAATTAACATCTGTAGCCAGATCCTGCACATCAACTGTGTATATGTGTATACCGCTGGGTATGTACTGCTTTGACTTTGTGTGTGGATTTGCATATGTGTAATGCCGGGCTTTCAAGTCTACGCATTGTCTGTGAGACACTTGTTTTGCCTCTAATCTCACTCCAAACTTTTGATGAAACGTGAGAGCCTTGGCAATGTAATTGGGTAGATAAGTGATCATATAGGGTGAATAATGTGTTTTAGTTTGAATTGTAATTGGTATATATTATTTCTACCCAGCAAATTATTGTAAAACCATTGGTACTTGGTTAGCTTAAAAATTTCTAACCCTAGTAAAAAGCAGTGGTGTTATGTTAGTATTAGGGCATTGCAATCTAACAAATCTAGCTTTCTCACTAATAGCTTGGGTCAGTTAAACTGGTTTATGTGATTGAGTTGAATCAGTCATATAAACTGAAAATGTGTCAGTCCCAGAGCTGACTTAATGCAAACAAGCATACATTGTATCTTTGCAGCCTCTGGATTAAATCAATCATTTTAAATCGAGGCTGTAAGATGAACTGGCTACAGGAGATGAAATTGTTCAAGTGTTTAGCTGCCCTGCAATTCCTGAAACCTGATTTCGCATCACGATTGTGAATATCGCTTTATCAGGCAAAAGTGAATCCTCTGTGACATCACAATCCGAATTAGTATACCCCAAAGCAAGAGAAGTGAAGCAAGTAGGTAGCATGCATTCAGTGCATTCGACTGCCCAGCTGGATATCAGTTTTGTCTCGCAGGATATTCCTTATAAAGGCTTTGGGGGCAGCTTTTGCTAAGCAGGGAGTCTCGGGAAGCCATGCGGCACAGTTTACCGGCCAGAATGTCCTCTAGCTACAGTGGCCTTGCAGTGTCCATCTTACGACACCTCGATGATGGGGAGTGTAATCAGAGCCGCAGGTGGTGGCAGACGGTGCAATTCATACAGAAGTTCCAGGCCTGGGCTCACTGTTGATCACCAATATTTGTTCCCAAAAGTACTTTAGTTATTAATTCTCTTCTAGAGCGACATGCAAGAACAGATTAGTTTGAGAGTCGAACTGCTGTTTATTTACCAACCTGGCAAAGAAAGGCAAAAGCCATCGTGAAAACAGAACCATATTATTATTATTATTATTATTATTATTATTATTATTATTATTATTATTATTATTATTAATAATAATAATGATAATGATGATTTATGATATGTTTCCCAAAAGCCATTAACTGAGTTGCAAATTTTGTTTGCTATTTTTAGCATATGTACCCTTAAACAGCAATTTAAGTGAACTGTTCTGTTTTAGGGTGTAATGTCTAGATGAACTCCCACCACTACTGGCTTTTCCCATGTTGGATGTTTTCATTTAGGTTCCTACTACAGTCAAAAACATGCAGTGAGGTCATCTGGTGTTTCTGAACTGTCTATAGTCTGTGAGTATGTGTGTGTTTTGCAATTAACTGGCATTTTTCTTAGTGGCTTTTCAGTGGGAAGCACTGGATGGTTTCTTTGTTTGTAAATATGTCCTGGCCATTCTTAATATAACTTTGGTGTAGTTCTTTAACCACTCATAGTTTCAGCCTTTTTTTATTCTTTCTGTATCACGCAAAACAGAAGCGTAGTTGGCAGCCTTGTCCACTAACTCGAAGATTTTCCCCGATTCTTTTGTGTTTATTTGTTCATTTCTTTCAGTTTGTAGTGTATATTCATGTTTTATTTTGTTTTACTTCCGAGCAAGATGGACAAACTATCCAGTGAATACATATACAATTAGTTTCTGTGACCTACATTATGGCACACACAAAGTCTTTCCATCCATCCATATTTCAGCCGGAGGGGCCTGGCGCCTGCCCGGGCATCATAGGGCATTCAGCAGGGGTACACCTCCATTACATCACAGGGCACATGGACACACTCACACACTACAACCAGCTGTGATGCCAGGCACCCTAAAATCATGGCCTTGGGCTACAGGAGAAAACAGGAAAACGGGCAATAAGAGGTAAAAGGAGGAATTCAGGCGCCTAAACCTGCAAGTGTGACGCAACAGTGCAACCCGCAGGAGCCCATCCTAGGCGGCATGAGGTAGAAAGCAGGGGTGTGGCCTAAATCGCTGCAGTCCTACACAGGGCACGCACACAATCACCGAGTATTTGGGCTGTGGGTGGAAAATGGAATATGTGAAGGAAACTGTGGGTGGTGATGTCTGCAGCAGCCTGGAGCCCGTGCGCCGTTTACTTTCAAGCGGGTATTATTGAACCCATACAAATACAAAACTTTGATTTAAACTTTTTTTTTTTTAGTTTTGCATATGCGGCGTACGATAGCACACCAGCTAGACAAACACGGCCCTTACAAATCATTGCATCACTGCCTCGCTTAGGCAAGACTACATTTGATGAGGGAAAAAAAAAAATCAAGTATGAATCTAGGTCTTCCTAGACAGAAATGTAGGAGAGTGTGTTCTGATTTGCACTGACGTTGGATGAATTTTAAATAAAAGACATTCTCTAATAAACCCATACCGATATCTCTTTATTAGTTCCTATATTACTGCATTATCCCATGATTAATGCATTTTTAGATTAAACCATTTCTTTATTTGAGAATGGAATTGCAATTACCTAAGTCTTCAAAGCAGCAGTGTTGGTTGAATAACATTCCCAGTCTGGAGCTAGATGTAGTTTGTGGACTTTACGAATGCGAGAGATGCCTCTGCCAGGCTCACCTGAAAATTAAAGTGAATGACAGTGGGGCATCTAAGGAAAAAAACTAAACGGTAGAGTGGGAAAAAAAAGGTTTAAGTGGAACTTAAGGGGACAAATTGCTTGGTTCTTATTTGCAAATGCAGCCAGTGTTTTAGATGTACATGTCATAGCACATGGCACATAGTTCAACATCACTGATTATTGTTTTCAGTCCCTTATTCACAAATCTGCATAAATATTTGCAATAATTACATCCTGTTTTGTTTTTTTTGTTTTTTTTTTGGGGGGGGAGGGGGTTCTTGCTTATGCCTTTTTTCCCCATATTGTTTCGATTTCCTCTTACAATTCTATATGGTAATGCATACTACCACCTCTACATTCCCTCTTGCTTGTGTGCTCTTCAATGGACTGGCCTCCTGGTATTTGTTATATTGTAAATCATCGGTTGCCATTACTGAGCACTGCCCAGCCGTGAAATAGTGGCACATCTATCAAAGGGCAACCAATTAACTAAAACGTACATTTCTGCTTTGTATTTATCAGATCAAAGTCAATCAAGGTCAGCATACCTGCAAAGCTATTTTTAAATATAGCTGTATGGATTTTTTTCAGCAAGATAATTCTATGTCAGAAGTCAAATGCAGTCCGGGGATGGTTTCTTGAACCTAGTAATAAATTCAGCTTAATGCGGTGGCCTGCTAAGGGACCAATTGAAAATCATAGTACAATGAAATCTTGAGAAAAGATGTAACTAGCAACTCCGAGTGGAGATTCACAACTAGCCAGCTGAACACTGGGAAGAACTGAAATTAGCCTAGACCAACATAATTCTATGATATTTGTTATTAATGTATATTGAAGCTGATATGGTATGTTAGGATATTAAGCTATACTTAAACGCTGCCTATGAATGTCCTATGAATGCGTTATGAATGCATTATGAAGGTCCATTGAATGTTCAACAAATGCATCATGGAAGCATTATATAGTTAATGTAAAGTGTTACTTAATATTGATTATAATTCAGATGAAAAAAAGCAATTTTACAAACGGCTGCAATCTTTTTATGCTATTCCAGGACCAGAGTAATATTCTACTTTTAGAGTATCAGTTAATTGCAGAAGGTGGTGTAAACTCGAGAAGGAAATATTGTTTCAGTCAAAAGGGAATTAGGAAAATACATTTTATTCCCCAAATTTCACTCCATTTTAATTTACAATGGAACAGTCACTAATGGCATTTTGTGGTGTGTATAAATTCTGACATTGAATAATTATTTGAAGAATTATTTGTCTGCATTCCAATACATCTAGTTATTGTACTTCAGATATTCACACAAATGCTTAAATTTAACCTACTGGACATTTTATTGTAAAATATATTTGAACTAAGCATGTTCTTATGTAATTCTACCTGACCTCCCTTGAGCTTAGCATTGGGTAATGCTGATGATGTTCAGATATATGCAAATTTGCCATTTCATATAAATTTATGCCTGAAAGGAAACAAGTATGGATGCATTGCCCTGCTCTCAAGTAATGAAGTATTATAGATTGAAATGATTTTAAGGTTTTCATGGGTACATGGTATAATTAAATATTTACTTACAAAAAAAATAAAAACAGTAACTGCCACCCATAACATACTCAGGCAAAACATAAATTTAAATAAATAAATAACAGAAAGTAACAACACAACAAACATTTTTCAAATTCCTAAAGGTGTTCTTTTTTATACTTCATATACTATACAGTATATTTGCTTGTTTGTTTATTTCGTTATATAAATGTTACTTAGTATCAACATTAAGTGTATCTGTATGTTTTTTTTCCATTCTGAACACCCCAGTCAATGAAAGCGGCAGACTTCAACATAACAGTCTTTTTGTCTTTTCTTCCCCAGGACCAGGCACAGGAAGAGACATTAATTGTTCTGCGTGCCTCACCCAGTCACTTTGGCTCCTACTGGCCTCCATCCTCTGCCTTCTCTTCAAATGTTAATAACACAACAACAGTCAATCGCCATTGTATTGAGACTGTTTGTATCATAATATGACAACCTGATGCATTGCTGCGCCAAACAAAATTATATATAAAAAAGAATAAGCTGTCAAAATAGTTTAGTCTATGAGAAGACATTACTTCAGAAACAAACACTGCTGTTTATAAAGGTAATTTATTGCAACCTTTAAATTTCTTTGAATTCAAATCTTGCCTATTGCTGATTTTGTTCATTTATTTTGCTTGAGAGGCGATTGATTTTGGAAGAACTAAATATAAACTAATAAAATAGCCACTGAGACAGCTTAGGTATTATGGGAATTTCAAGACAAGTACAGAAATACTGGATATCTGCGGATTATTTGGCATAATTTTCATTTTAGTTTTTGTTCATTTTGTGTAAGTACTGCATTATACACATTTATACAAACAATCAGAAAATAAAATTTACAGATTGAAACAGTAAATAAACAATCACAATATAGAAATGCTGCAATTTTAAGTAAGACTCATAAAAAAAAAATAAGCAACAGTTCTGTAAATGTAGTTTCAATGTTAGCTTTGATAAAAATAGATAAAACCCTGGTAGTCTTGCATAATTGTAGAGCTGTATATATTGTCAAATATATTTCAGAAAGACACTGAATGCTGCCAGTCTGTTCTGAATTCCCACTTTGCCAGACTTGGAGCTTTCTTGCAAAAAAAAAATAAAAAATAAAAAAATGTTGTTAATGAGAGGATACAGATGAGCATGAGGATTTCAGTAATGAGGAATTCAGTACTGATCTTTACATAATTTGTTGCTTTATTAACAGACTATTACTTAATATAAGGTCTTAAAACTTGTACAAGTGACAACTTGTATATAAGCAATTTTTTCTATTTTTCTTTAATGAAAACAAACCTGTTATTATCTCAAGTTATAACAAAAGTAATCATGAATAGAGGATTTTTTTGAAAAAAAATCTTAAATGTACACTGAGCAGTTTCTCTTTGGCAAGCTGTATTTAGCTTCAGAAATCACCTGCCTTTTGTGTCACCAACATGTTGCGATTGTTTTTTTGTAATGAAATACTACAAGGTTGTATATCTGGGAGCATGATACTGATGAATGAAAAATAAAATTTGATTTCTTCAGTTACATTTTAATTTATGATATGGAAATCATTGTATCCATTTCATACAATTATTTGTTCTGTAAACTCAGTTACTAGTGTATATACCTGAATCCAATGTCCATATATAGAAAAAAAATATATGTCCATGTTTCAAATTAGGTTAGTAGTTTGTTGATGAAAAAATGTAGTGGATCATGGTAGCACAATTTTGCACCATGTAATTAATGAGCATCTTAAAAAAAAGACAATACAAATGTTTTTGTGCTTATTGTACCCTTCATTTTTCATTTAATTTTTCTCTTGAAGTTTTAGGAACTTGCCAATTAAAATGTTTGATTTCCTATAGAATACCATTGACTACTGTTTGAATTGCCGTGACTTGAATGCCAAAATAAGTAAATATTTCCATTATCTGTCATATATATATATATATAATATTGATTGTTCACTAAAAAAAAATTAAATTTGACACAAATAATACATGACTTAAACGTGATGTGTGCATGCCAATGTAGTATAATTATTTGTCACCGGGACCACTGTGTAAAATAGATTTCTATTATTTTAACTTTTGCTAAGATAACAAGGTGAGAGTAAATGCATGTGAGCCTCTCACAAATTACATTAAAATATGTAATATTTTCATAAATTTAAAAGGGGAAGAAATAACGGGAAATGATATAAGGAAATGCAAGATGATGAAGTGTTGGATCTGTTTTTTAATAAGGTTTTTGTTGACGTCTAGATTAAGCATAATTATAATTAACAGAATTTGCCTATATACTGCATACATACATACTGAAGCCTCTGAAGAAACTTGCAGCTGTACATGGTACCAAATATTATGTCCAAGATGATGAGAAATCTTATAATGGTGTTTTTCAGTCTTATAATAATGCTTTTCATTCACACAAACTTAGGAGTGCCGTACAGTCAGAGAAACTAAAATTATATTAATATGTTATAGCTTGTCTGAGAACTCGGTGAGCAAGGGGTGATCTGACATCCTCTGTAAAAGCCCCTTAATGTGTCATTAACTAACATGGGAATATCCTTAAGTTGGCCCAGTGCCTTAGAGGATAGCATCATTATCCCTGGCTTGGAGTTTAAAACCTCTGGCCCTCTTCTTGTCATGTTTCTTCAGAATTCCACCCCCAGCCCAAAAGCTTGTGTTTAGGTCACTTGGAACCTCTAAATTACCCCTAGTTTGTTATGAGCTTGCAGGCAGTAGAGGTTGTACCCTCCCTTCTGGCATGACTTTGTGCTGGAGACGTCATTCTGGATAATGTGTTTTAGAGAAAGTCATGCGCATACCGTCATCACACCAGAATGGACAGTGCTATGGAACATTACTGTAATATTTTCAGTATTTTTGTTGAATCACCTTCCCAACAATGATGACATTTAAAGAACTTGTCATATATATGTCTTGTTTTAATGAAAAACACAAATGGAGGATTATAAACCCTATGAACCAGTGTGGGTGAGTTCATCCCAGGGTAGAACAAAGTCAATTCAGTCAGAGTTTAATTACCAGTTATTTTAAAACAGCATTCCCCCATTTTGTCTTTTAGCTCGGACCCCATGCCCAGATCTTATTGAATAATGCTTGTTGCCCTTCTTCAGTCTCAAAACCATTGTATTCTTATTGAATGTGAGAATTTATGTAGTTAAACTACTTAGGATATCATAATCTCTTAATAAATGTTTCCTTCACTAGAATAAACAGTTAAAAAACAGATGGATGATGACTGTTAATTCTAACATGAAGATTTTTGTTACTTCTACTTATAAATAACGATCAATTGGTCCCAAAAATAGTATGTTCCAAATATTATATGACTCAAAAGCAGCCATATTAATGAAGTCACCATAACTTACAGGATTCTTAATTTTATGATAAATGGAGGACAGGAGGTTTGGGAAACCATGGCCCACAATTCACCATGAGATTTAATGTGAATTTTTTTTTAATGGCAACGGTAGTTATTATATACAAATCTTCCACAGTGCTCTTCACTTTGCCTTCAGAAAAGAGTTCATTTGTAAGACAATATAAGATTATAATAATATACTGTAAATAGATTAAGGACCGTTTAGATACATCAACTATTAGTTACATACATCATCATTAGAATCATCATGAATTAGAACTGCCCACGTATGAAAAAAGGTTTCGTATGTACCGCAAGCAACTGCTTAATTTTAGTGGCTGCCTGTCAAATTGATGGCCTTTGTACCACTTGTGTCTGTGCTGCAATGTTTTTTGATTTATTGCCTTTTTCCATCTTATTTTAATTGTGTTTCTTCTTTATCTTATCAATGGATAACATGTGATATGAATGTGTACAAGAAGACCTGTACTAACAATAGCTTTGGTGGTGATGAGATATGGAGAAAAACAATTACTATTTAGTTAGATGCTATCAAATGACAATGGATGGGGCAATATGATCATGTTCATACTGCTGGACGTAAAGAGTACTATTATACATTGTGCTATTAAAACAAAATGAGTTGAATTTTGGAACAAATACGAGCAAAAGAAAAAAAATGCATGGTTAAAGACCAAAAAAAGATAGATGTGAATGACAGGCTTCACAGTGTGTGGACTCAATGGTAAAGAAACATTTTGGGACCATTTTTGACAATAAAAAACACTGACAATGTACAAAGACTCCGTTGATGTGACACCTTTAAATGTCAGCGGTCCAGAAATCTTCCTGTACCCACATGAAAAAGGGCACTACTAATGGTGAGAAGTGACTAAGCTTTAATGAATTGTGGAGTAATTTCAACATCAAAAAATGCAATAAATATTACAAGATTTCATAGATATCATACACTATTTTTTAGGCCATTACATTTTCCTAGAACTCATCAATGATTTTAAAAGCTTTGAAACTTAAAAGCGACTATGAAAGCTAAAACAACAGAGCCCGACTTCAGTTAAGTAAGAGAGATTTGAAGAGGAAAGCAAGGATGTTAAAGAATTGCAATGGAGAAGAGAATCTTCAGAAACATGTAGATAATGTTCCGAGTTGGGGACAATAGTTTTAATGGTAGGCAAAGATGGAGATTAATTTGCTTTTTCACTATCTTAAGAGTTATACGAAAACAGAAAATCTTTAAAGCAGCAAACATATCTGAAAATGCTACTCTAATTTTTTTTTAATTAATTTAAAGCAGCAGTATACACCTGGTGTCACTATGCTTTATTTCCGACTCTTTTTGTCAGATATTAAGGATATTCAGTGTTATTCATCGTAACTCGACGAGAGCCTTCATCACTCAGACACATCACACAGTGTTTCCCAACTCAGCTCGCAAGCCAGACTGACCACATTTTTGCCCCTTAACTGGGCGCTAGAAGGGAGCAAAAACATAAACTGGTTGGGGTTCCCTGGGGACCAGTTTAAGGAACACTGCTCTACCATGTCTGTACTGTAAAGTGACATATATTTATGCCACATTTTTTAAGCATTATGTTTTGAACGTCTAGAAACTATTTCATTTAGGCTTGGACTCTTCAGGATTTCCTGGATCATTGTTCTGGATCAAATTTTGATCAACAGCAATTCACACTATAACTCCTGTGGAGAGGTTTTAATAGACAAATCATGATGCAAACACACATAATAAAGAAGTAGTCCTTATGAAGCCGTTTATGAGAAAGCTTTGCTTTTCACAGAGGCCAGTGCTTTATTATTCATTATATTACACTCAATTATATAAACATACGTTGTT
>JAABNY020000035.1:6966963-6984893 GCA_015164015.2 Brevimyrus niger
TAGATAGATGATAGATAGATAGATAGATAGATAGATAGATAGATAGATAGATAGATAGATAGATAGATAGATAGATATAGATGGAAATAAAGCAGAGACAAGGGTTCCATGTATTTCATTAGCTCTGTGATCGAGCATTTGATTCTTCTCCAAAGACGCTCACAGCTCCCCACAGAAGATCAATGTAGTGCTGGAAATTCTCTTTTACACAGAAAATGTGCCATTTTGTCACACATTCTTTTATGCACAAGTTCTTTTATGTTCTTGTTTTTCAACAAAGGTAGCATTGCAGTTTGTTGAAAAAAGTATACATGGTGTTTTAGAACTACTGTACCTAAAGGGATAGAGAAAATCTAAATACACAATGGTTATTTGTTCTAGTTTAGTCTGCGTAGTCTGTGTACTGTTCTGTAGTTTTGTCTGTCTGGTTTTCTTGATTTTGTTTTAACTGATTCTGGACTTGATCTCTGCTTTGTTCTCTGTTTTTCTCTGAGTTATCTTTGGTACATGGATTTTGTTATTTGGTTGCCTGACCTTACTATGGTTCACAGTCTCGTCCTCAGCCCTTGACTGTAGCTTTGCTGCTGCGTCTACAGCTTTGCTGCCCTTATCCTGTGAGAGCAGCCTGGCGGGTAATGAGAAGGGGAGAGAAGGTTCAGAAGTTTGTCGTTAGTAGTAGAGTTCCACCCTGCAAGTGGATGGGATATCAAAGCCTACTCCTCTCTCTGTGAGGGCCGATGCTCAGTCTGGATTATGAGGCTTGCACATTACCAGCAGAGACCATGTGGCACAATGTTTCTCTGGTCACCACCTAGTGGCAGGAGTCGTCTGAGCCCTTTCAAAGCGAGGTAGCCTGAATAGATGATAGGGCAGACGTTATTTAAGTCACTCAGGAGAGATTACAGGGGAAGGAAAAGACAGGTTGGTTTTCACTAACACTCTTGGTGTTTCTTTTTCAAACAGGGAGCCTGTAAGCTATCCTCTCACTTGTACATGTTGTGAATTTCCAGGGAGGTAGAAGAACAACCCCCCCCCCCTCCCCCCCGCCCAAGATCATCAGCTGGCGGACACACACAGACACAGACTCCTCCAACCTCTGTCCCCAGCTGCACGCTCTCTATTTTCTCGTTCTGCAGCTGCCCATAAAGACCAGGAAGGTCACCAAGAATTACAAAGGCCTACAGTGCCACCTTGTATAGGATACCGGAGCCTTGATAAGGACTACCCATTGTCCATAATTCAATTGGCTATTGAGGGGTTGCAGTCGTCTGCCAGTCTGCCTGCATGTGTAACAACTTAGATGCACATACAGTGCATATAACCTAATTCCCCAACATAGGAAGGCAATAAACAGAAGACTAGACTAGACTCAAAGTACCACCAAATATTACAGTAACCTACAGTATGTATGCCCTTAGGGCTAGCTAAAGCTCCATCAATCTCGCAAACATTTGTCAGTGATGTACTACTGTTGTATATCTGATATGAAGAATGGTTGAATTATTGTCACGTTGCAGCATTTCATTAAAAACTTTTACCATCAGCGCACCTCATGGTGCTAAATTAATGAAGGAAGTGGAGCATGCTTTTATTAGTCTGAGAAGTTTCCTAATTTCTGCTCTGGCATTGTGCACCTGGATCCTGACAAAGCATTTGCGGTAGATGCGGATGCCTTAAACTCGATTGTGGGTGCAGGACTCGTGGGCGTGCCTGAAACACTCAATTCACGAGTGTGCTTTTTCTCCCGTCTGCTGCGTCGCACCAAAGAAAATGCTGAACTCCATAACAGTTTGCTCTCATTTTTATTTTGCCGTTACTTGCTACCTGGGGTCTATGAATGGGAAGGCAGGTGCCTTATCTGTATGTGAAGCCTGGAGATGGAGACCTGGAGCCTGACAATAATAGCATTATCAGCATATTGTATACCTTGACTGAGCTGTGCTGAGAGGTGAATTTGATGGCAAAATGTAAGTAGAGTGGGGAAAAATGTAAGTCAGCCTTAAAGACTTCCAGTTATGAAGTTCAAACTGCAGGATCTCCAGTTATTTACCTTTACCTAAATTGGCTCCTTGATGGCTGCATGATTGTTATGTATTGCTTGCCTCACATTGCATCGGAAAGTAGCATCTTCAAAGTAAACAAATGTAAGCGCATATGTGGGCAATTTCTTTGAGACTCAAGAATCCCGTGGCACACTGACAGATCAATGCTTTGGTCTTTTAGCTCGAGTTACACCTTCAACAGCTTGCTACAGCTTGGACAAAATGGAAATAGGCAAATAAACTAGATGGGCATGTTGGGATAACAGCATTTTTAGTAGCAACAGGAAAACAAGTGATTCGAGGTAGTTAAGTACAGTGTAACCCCCATATCTGCTGATTTGTTAAACGTGGTCTCAGTTGAATATTAGATGGAAAACTTATTTTCTAATATTTCTGGTCCATTGCAGAAATATAATCATTTAATTTTATTATTAGTTATAGTTGTTGGTGTCTTATTGTGTGTAATTTATAAATGAAGCTTTATCATATGTATATATGTATGTGAAAAACAAATTATGTATATGCTGTTTGCTATTTTCCGCAGTTTCGGCTATCAGTGGTAGTTCTTGGAACATATTCCCTGTGCATAGGGGGACACACAGTTCCGAACAATAGTTTGACCGTAAGTTTCCTACCTGAGTCTTTCAAAAGAAGCAATAAGTAAATAAAACAGACACATTATGTTGTGAATCTGAGGAAAGAAAAAGTTACATCTAAGAGTGCTTAGCAAGTCTGGTCGAAGTGGTTATACTTGGGCAGTAATATCCTTTTCAATCCATTCAATCCTCAGGTGTGATCGAAGGATCTGTTTTAACAGGAGTGCTGATGCTGGGAGAGGGGAGTCAGCCATCGGCTGTTTAAAACCTCGATTCTGAAGTGTTGATGTAACACTTGTTGGTCTTAGTGGTGCCATTTTGATAGGTTTGTGAGATAATGGAAGGACGACTCAATGTTTTTTGTAATTCTGACACAGGAGATGAAGTGGAAAACTGCTTTAGCAATAATAAATGCTTCAATACTATTCAAGAGGTGCCACTTTCAGGGTTTATGCTGCATGGATAACTGTGATTAAAGTAATGATAAATTATAATAAATCAAGGCCCTTGTGTTCTGTGGTCTAACCATTTTATCTATTCCAGCTGTTTGTGGTTAACAGGTAACGGATCGGAGACACTGGCGGATATACCCTCTCCTGAACCCATATGGGTCCACCGCTTTGTGTCTCCCACGCCTCTGTCTACTGGGAAAGCCAGAAAACTTCATGTTTATGAGGATTGTCTTGTTATCTGTATGCGCTACGGAATGTGGCCACCTAGACAAATGACCCATGATCTCATACAACCCAAAGTCCATGTTAGTGCCCCATCCTTCACCTTTTCTTGGAATCCTGAGAACCGTACCATCCCATCATTTAGCGATTGTGGGGCATTATCTCCCTGGTGTGATGTTGAGAAATACACATAGGCATAGGAAAAACAACTAAGACCCCCGTTTCCATGATTCTCATTAATCTACATTGGATTAGTAACACGATGGATGACCTTTGAGCACATGCAAGGTTTTACGGAAAGCTGTTTTTTTTTCACATCAATGCCAGACTCCCTGTTTGAAATCAAGGGATTTGCACTTGTATGAAGAACAAATATAGATCAGGACTGTGGTAATTTTGAACATGCCTTTGAAACCATTTTGTTTTCCAAGAGAATAAAGCAACATTTTGTTTGAGTTCTATCGGGATGTTAAGGCTCAGACATTGAAGGACAGCAAACTGTGGAAGAAAGGTTGGGTTCTCAACATGAAAAAAACAAGGTAACGCATAAAGCTTGCTTTGAAAATCCAAACTATTTGGATTGGGCTCATTTGATATGTTTTCTAAGCTCATTAAACTAATTTATATTTATAATTTAAGTGGTCAATTGATTGGTAGACCAAGTTCTGCTGCCTTCAGAACAGCCTGAATTCTTGGAGGCACCCATTCCACAATGTGAAATCATTTTCCTATGGAATCTGCTTCATGCATAAATAGCATTACATAGCATTACACAGGTTTTCAGCCACACATTTATGCTGCAAATCCCCAGTTCCACCACAGATGCTCTATTCAGTTCAGAACTGGGGGCTGTATGTGCCATTGGACCACACTATCATGAGACATAGCATATTCTTCTTCTAAAAATATCTATTTGAAAAAGGATAGACAGTGACCATGAAGGGATGCACCTGGTTAACAACAAAGCTTATGCGTGCTGTGGCATTCAAATGATGCTCAACTGGAAGCCCATCGTGTTCCAAGAAAACACTCACAAAATCAGTACACCACCATGCAAGCCGCATAATTCAGTTTGGAGAAGCTTCCCTTTCTTTCTTTTTTTGCATTAACCAGCAGGAATTTTGAATAAAATGGCCTCTGTAGAGCAGCAGCTCTCCTCCTACTTCACCAGCATACTGCTTGCATTTGCAGTGTGTCTGATGTTGGTTAGCAGTCTGTGTTCATGTGCACCTGATGACTGCACTCTCCCTTCCCTTCACGGTTTGTATGCAGGGGCACGGTGAAGAGACTCACTGTCTGGGTTTGGCAGCATGTTAATGTCTGCTGGTGTATAATGCCCATATACCTCTCTCTCTCTGACTGTGTATAATGCCCATATACCTCTCTCTCTCTGACTGTGTTTAATGCCCATATACCTCTCTCTCTCTGACTGTGTATAATGTCCATATACCTCTCTCTCTCTGACTGTGTATAATGCCCATATACCTCTCTCTCTCTGACTGTGTATAATGCCCATATACCTCTCTCTGACTGTGTATAATGCCCATATACCTCTCTCTCTCTGACTGTGTATAATGCCCGTATACCTCTCTCTCTCTGACTGTGTATAATGCCCATATACCTCTCTCTCTCTGACTGTGTATAATGCCCATATACCTCTCTCTCTCTCTGACTGTGTATAATGCCCATATACCTCTCTCTCTCTGACTGTGTATAATGCCCATATACCGCTCTCTCTCTGACTGTGTATAATGCCCATATACCTCTCTCTCTCTGACTGTGTATAATGCCCACATACCTCCCTCTCTGACTGTGTACAGTATAATGTCCATATACCCCTCTCTCTGACTGTGTATAATATATATATACCTCTCTCTCCCTGACTGTGTATAATGCCTGAATATATTTTTCTCTGACTGTGTATAATGCCTAAATACCTGGTATAGGTGTGGCTGCCAAAGCAGGGACGTTCCTTTCCGGGTAATTTTTTGTTATTTATTTTTTTTTTTTTTTCTTCTTAATTTGAGTAACAAAAACATCCATTTTTACAAAATATTTTTTGATCTAAAATTGTGTTCAACCGTCTCTATCACCTTATCAGTCAGACAAGAGAGTGACTACAGCGGATCGTCACATGGGCTGTAGTGTTTTATATTAACATTCCAAACACGGTTCCTTGGCTTTCAGAAGAATGGCAGTGTTTAGTTTTATTTTTGTTCCACCTTTGAGTATACAGTACTCACTTAATATTCTACCTAGCATATTACCAGTGCTATTGCATCAGCTCCCCTACAGAAGAATGTATCTGAAATAGTTTCCCCGAATTGCCTTCTGTGCATGACAGAATAATTGAATGTCTGTGTTTATAAAATCAGTGCAATGTGCTTGCATTCTATTTAAAGTAAATTTTTACTCAAGGTTGTTTTACCCAAATTATGCGATCAGTGCAATCCTGGAGAAAGGCTACTGGATATCATTATAATACTCTTGAACTAAATGGAAACCTTCACTTACCTACTATAGATAGCATGATTACAACACTGATGACAGATAAAGTACACATTTGAACCTTTCTGGTAACACATAATTTGAATTTTGTTTCGGACAGCATTGGGTAGATGCTAGGGGAATCCAAAATTAAAAAATTCTCAGTTTTGGGTTCATGGTTCACTACAATTTCGGTACAGTGGGGAAAACAGAGTTAACTTTCAAATGTATTATTAAAGCTACAAACATAAGCACAATTAGGAACAGTTATAAATCAAAGGCAAGGCATCTGAATAACACAACCTAAGAGCTGTTTATTTGCACATTGTGAAAAGAAATACATAAAATTTAAAAACCAAAAAATACTAAAACAATTTCTGTCTTTTTCTCCAGTGCTGGTGTAGTTTATTGGGAAAATGTTCTCAAACTGCTGGTTATCACTGATGGTAATGAGCACCCACAGTATACAAAGAAACTTAACCCATTATTAAAATTACGGCTGGCTACTAGTCATGGCATCTGACTGTGCAGTGATCCATTTCTGCATCCAATGGAAAATAACAGTTGAGTTTTATTACCAGATCCAAAGGAAATGTCTATCACTTGTCTTGGTACTTAGGGTGGGGTCCAAAAAGTATCCAGGAAGACAGTCTGTAGCCATGGCTTCCTTAAGGAATGTGTGGGTCTGTAGCCATGGCTTCCTTAAGGAATGTGTGGGTCTGTAGCCATGGCTTCCTTATGAAATATGTGAGTCTGTAGCCATGGCTTCCTTATGGGATGTGTGAGTCTGTAGCCATGGATTCCTTGTGGGATGTGTGATTAGCACAACTTCCTTTACTGCAGAGTAACTCTATAGTCAAATCTCCCACATGGTACTGTGTAATAAGCATCTGTAGCACTCTTGCATAGATTGTGTGTCTCCTCTTCTCTTGTTTTGTACATGTGTAACATAACTGTCCATGAAGAGGCCACTTATGTTGACCTCTGTGTTTTGATTTCATTTAGGATTGGTCTAAATTAGTCTTAACCTAGCAAACAAATTGTATTTGAAATACTTCCTGATTGTCTGAAATTGCTAATTCTTATAAATCTCAAGGGTGTGGTAGAGCATAACTGTAGCACATATTACACTCAAACAGTTCTAGCTTTCTGGGGATAAGCAGCTACCTTAAGTGAGAAACTTCCCTGCACCCTGAGAGTTGATCAAGCTCCAAGTCCCTGATCTACATTATTCAAACTTGCAAAGCCTCTGAGTTGAATCAGTCTGGTAAACTGAAACAGTGTCAGTTCTTGAGTCAAATAAAGTCCCTGTATTTCAGCCTCTGAGCTGAATCAAACTGGAATCCCTAAGCTGAAATGACCAAACAATTAGACATTTTGGTGGTTATTAACCTTTCTGCAGTCCCCGAATGAAGATCAGACTGGTTTCATACTGAATGCTGTTGAATCCTGTGCAACATCACGGACAGGAAGCGCATGGGTGAATGAGTTCAGTAAGGAGTCTAGGAATCAGCCCTGTAAATTAAGGGATCATGAATTCCATCATTGGTCCGGTGGATGGTTTATTAGACAATTAAAAGAAATTGAAAATAGATTAGGATCCATTTGCCTGGCCAGAATTGGTCGTGATGAGAAACAGAGAAGAGTAAGAAAATGGCTGAAATCAGGGCTGGTCGAGAATTTACACATTACTGCCATTTCCAGATGTGGAAATGTATCTGATCTATGATAAAGAAAAGTTTCTCCTGAGAGAGGGAACAATGTATGGCTTTCTGGAATGCCTTTGTGAACTTTCGGCTTACCTGAGGTGCAGCCCTGCCTGCTATAATCAGCCATGTGGGGGTACTGTGTGACTCTGCGGATCACACCTTTGTTATTTTATCGGTTTGATGTCTTAAAAAGTATTCTAAAATGTAGAGAATAATACAAACAGAGCTTTCTATGGGTGGGCGTGTCCAAACTTTTGACTGGCACTATACATGTGTGCGTGCATCTGTCAAAAGAGCACATTCCATCGCAGATACCAAAAAAAAGGATTGTTTCATTTCATGTCTCTATGCAAGTCACAGCAAGGACCTTGGAGGATACCTGGTTGACTGTGATCATTCAGGGTGGTTTTTACTGTCTGATAATGCACCATCTTCAATTTAACAACAGAATAATATTTCCCACTGAACACACTATCAGGAATATAGGATAGACACACATGAGAAGCTCCCTGGAATGCATCTCTTTGCAACAAATGAGGAAGTGCTTCTTTCCTCCTGCACTGACTTTCCTCAAATGTTCTTAAGTCACACAACATTCTGCTGCTGTCCCCCACAGTGAGCAGACCCACAAACTACTCTGGTCATAAATTCTCCCTCGAGCTATCAAATGTCTGCGGTCTGGTTCAATTAGCTGTGGTTTTACTCTGGCAATTTCATCTGAGACGTAGGGGAACCCTTGTGTTTCAGATTGTGCCAGAGCTCTCAGCAGCCTTGCTGGTCGAACTTTGATGTTCCGAGTGGTAGAATTCGAGTTAAAGTGGGGATCAGACAGTCAGTTGTGAGTCTGTAAATGACCATTTCAAAATGGAGGAATATGTAGTTCCACTCTGGAGGAAATAAGCGAGGATGCCTTTCTGATTGGGCGTCTCTTGTGTCAGATGTGTCAGGATGAGAGTCCCAGGCGTACGGTCCCCACACATGCTTTTAAGTGTCCAGCAGCCATCAATACTTGGCAAGGCGGAAAAACAATCTGTTAGGGCGAGGAAAAAGTCCCAAAATATACTTTATTATCTTGTGTGAAATCCTGTTAATAGCTATGAAAATAGGTTATTTCAGCTGTAACGAGATATGGGTTCAGCATTTTGAGTTCATGGCAACTGTCCCTGGGTTTCCATATTTCTTTAAGGCAAATTTTAATGAAGTTTTCAGTGCTCATATGTACTGAACACGTCACATGGCCCTAATGGCCCTAGTGGCCATTCCTAGCAATTAATGGTCTATAATATTTTGGCAGCACAAGATAAAAAAAAAAAAAAAGTAATTTCTTGGAAGTTTTCGGGCTCTGTAGATTATTATCTGCACAGTATAATGCTATAAGAAATAAGTACCACCCAGGCTGACTGATTTCTTTAGTGACCAACGTCTGTGATGTGTTAAAGACAATTTATTAACAATTATTATTATTATTATTATTATTATTATTATTATTATTATTATTATTATTATTATTACTATTATTATTATTATTATTATTATTATTATTATTGTATAAGTGTGTGATAAGACAAGAGCCCATTCACACGTGGCCACAACTCTGGTGTTGAGGCCATTATTCATAAGAGGTAGAGAAGTGTCCTCTGTGTATAATCAACATTAGGAGTGGGTAGGGTGCTTCATGGCATGGTCAAAACTCTTTGAAGACAATGGTGTTTCCCCATTTATACAATCGTTTTTGACCAAATCAGAAAAGGTCATTGGTCAATTTGCACTTTACCTGAGTGGTCAGATTCACTCTTTCAGCAGAAATTCCAGTATCTGTAGTATAAACACTCCACTATAAGCCTTGTTTTTCTATTTCAACACGGGCATGAGGCTATAAGGCAAATGGTCCAAGTTACCCTCTTTCAGTATCACCTGACATCTGCCGCGATCCACAACCTCACACTGCCCACTTGCGCAGTTTAGGACAGTTTTCCGCTGTCTGGTAGTTTCCACTCAGCTCTCAGATCTTCAGGCAGAAGAATCACAGGTACCCGTCTGCAGAACAGCGCAGCCGTATTTGCTGCGTCCGGCAGATGGGCCTTAACAAGTGGTCGCACCATATCTCACGCAAACATTATTAGCCCAGTTATGTCCCCATATCAGAATCCTCATCTTACTTCACATGAAACGCCACAAACTCCTTGTTTTGCAGCCATTTTCAGTTTCTTTTCATTTACTTGAGCTGGATATATTTTTACAAGAGGTAGGTTAGTCCAGCCGGACCTACAGAAGGACCCTACATACTGCATTCCAGTGACTTCCGGTGTCCCCCATTGTCATTCTTTGGCACATACAGTATAATTTAATACTCTCATATTGCTTCTTTTTTGAAACATTATTTATGAAATAGCCCCATCCATGTCAATAACTGCCTTATTTTAATTACAGTGCCTACCATTCCTACAAGTAAGAGTTTTTTTCTTTTCTTTTTTTATTTTTTAAATCCTTTCCGATTCCAAGGAAGCCGGTGCATATATAAGGTCCTATTATTGATTTGTTGTCATTTATTACTGAGTGATAAACAGGCAAAATTTAATCAATGACAGACTTTTAGTAACATTTTAATTTATCAATGATGGAAAATGTTTAGATTATTTCATTGCTGGACTAATTTTATTTCATGCTAGTGAAGAAGTAGAGAAAAGGCTGGAGAAAGAGATTCTCACAATGAATGTTGTAATTGGCACGTTGCTTTATTTTGAAAACAGACAAAAGTTTCCCATCACATAGAATTGAACTGAACCATTTATTCACTCACAATTTTAACTCCTTATATATTTAAACTGAAGATTGCACTCACTTAACATGGAAAACAACCAGAGCAATTTTGTTGTTTTTGTTAATTCCTGCTTTAAATACAGTGCAGAATATTTTCAAATAATTTATTATGTCAAACTGTCATGACAACACCAACAACATCTAAAATAAGTCACTTTCTTGTTTTTATGTTTTTTTGTGACTGCCAAACATTTCTGTGGAGGCGTTTCCATGTGCTTTGGTTAAATGACTCGAGGGATTCATGTCATGCTGACAAGCTGTTGTACTCTGCTGGGTTTTACGGTACTACAACGCCATACTGTTCAAAATCCATTTCATCTTTTTTGTGTGAGGTGACCATCATGAATCAAATATCAGTCGGTATTACTATGCTAGACGCACTCTCAATGTTTAAGATAACAACATTAGGGGTCGCTCTAATTTAGACTGAAGAAATTTTGCGCCTTTTTAATCAAATCATTACAATATGATGAACCTTAAAATTAAAAGGCTTTAGGTCCAGCTTGAGCCAAACACCCTCAATGGGAACTCCCCCAATTTTAGAAAATAACTGTCACACAAAAAAGTGAAAACAATTGAATAAAATGAATGGTCCTTACACTTAGAAGGCAGAATGACAATTCCTTTTACGCATAATTACTAATATTTTTCAGACTTTGTCTTGGCTGGCCTGGTCTTCACCTTTATCTGTCTCTATTGGAACACTTTCAGTTGGTTTAGTCTCGACATCATCTGAAATGGAACGCAAGAAAGAAACAAACACTTATTCACATTTTATTTTGGTTCCTAGCTAATTTCGTTGCGCATTACAGAGCTGCTTTCACAAATGTTTTAATCAATTCAGATTCATGGTTCATGGCTCGGTGGTTTAGGAATTCGTGTTTGCATCCAGAATATTTGTGTCACCGGTGGCCCCTTGGCAAAAGCCTTTAAACCCAAAACTGTTCTTCAGTGCTGTAAAAATGGCTGACCCTGTGATCTGAGCTCATGCTCTGCTCACACCTGCATATTTGTCAGGCAAGACAGGATATATGGAAACAAAGGAATTCCTATGTGTTTCTGCTCGAACAAATTGCAGGTACCACTAAGTATCACTTATATATACTCCTAATGCGTGCTAATTTTCAAAAGCAGATGCATTCGAGATAGTAGAATGTTAGAGTGCGCCCCTTTTTGAATTTGGCCTCATAATCATCCCCTATATCTAGCTGACGAATCCCCTCCTGCCCTTTCACCACCTTGTCTACTGTATGGTAAGCATACTGGTGCAGAATGAACACGTCACCCATGTGGGTGCGGCACAGTGGTGGTGGATGAAGTGACTCCCCATTGGGTGTTTGGAAAAGTGTTTAAATTAATAACATTCATTCATTCAAAATTAGACAGGAAAAACAGACACATGTTTTGTTTTCATATAAACATCTTCGCATCACATGGTATACATAAAGTGTGCATTGTCTTTTTCCCCTTCCTTTCTTTGTAACCCCCCCCCCCATCCACTGGCCCAACACTCTTAAAGTAGGACTGGTTCTGGTCTGGCATATTTGCAAAATACTGAAATCTAAAGTGCAGGGTTGGCAACTCTCACACATCTGGAGTGATGTTCATCATGAGAATTTTATGTCTATGCCTAAATCCTATGGCAAATTCAATTCCAGAAAAGGAATTTTGTGAACAAACTTCACGTTGGCTTGAAAAAGCTAGCTATATGAAGTTTTGTAAGTTAAAAATTTCCCATTAAAGACTAACTGAATTCTAAGTGAAATCTGATAGGCTGTCGGTGGCCCCATCCACTTTTCGAGCCTTGGTCCGCAGTAGCCCATTGACCAACTGTCAAGAGAGGACCTGGGTTTGAGGACGTCCACCAAACGTCACCAGTTGCTTTAATGTGACCTCATGAATGTGTGGTTCAAGATTGGTGAGTTTAGTGTGAAACCTGTAAGAGTGGCAGCAGTTTGAAAATCCTCAAAGTACAAGTCAATGGGAAAAATGGGGTGTTTGATGGGACGTCCCAGTAGGATGGAGGGGGGACAGCTTAGAAAAGAACAATAGAAAATTAGCTACATCACAAGTGTTGGGAGAGTTTGCAAACCCTATGGAATATTTCCAAGGTGATTAAACTCTTATGCCTGTGTAGGTTCTCAGTCGCCCAGGACATGATAATCTTAAGGGCTTGAATCGAAGGAACCTTGATTCAGGCCCTTTAGGCACTTCTTTTTCAATTTCTTGAATACATTTCACCTCTCCTCCGAAAAGGCTTTTTCAGTTATAAAAGTCTGATGGGGAGTTCTAGGTTTCAAGCCCTTAAGATAAAACTGTTGCATATACGTAAATGCATGTACATGTGTGTGCAGACTTATCTCAAACTGAAAATATCACTCCAGCCAACTGACCAAAGTTGGCAACCATGCCAATGCATGGTGGGGTACCTGGGACATAGCCTTTATGCTTGTGTAAAAAATGAAGTTTGATTTAGTTACCTATAAATGAATTACTTGGTTTTTCCTCTTTTGCTGTGAAGGATAATGACTATAGCCCAGTCACAAATATGAGGAATGTACAATACCACACAGTTATTTGCTACTTGTCTGTGTTGGTTTTGTATGAATTGGTGCCTTGACACCCACTTTTCACACTTACCATGTCAATAGTGTCTTTCAGGCGTTTTATATCAGGGTTTATTTTATATGTAAATTTTATATCACTCATGGTTGATTATAAAAAACAGATAAATTACATCTAAAAACTGTGTACAGAACAAAATTTATAAATCTAGATAGATAGATAGATAGATAGATAGATAGATAGATAGATAGATAGATAGATGGATAGATAGATAGATAGATAGATAGATAGATAGATAGATAGATAAGGGCAGGGAGGAAAAGCTCACCTTTTTTCTCTGGAAGTTTGGACTCATTCTCCTCATTTTGGGACTTGTCTGGTAATGGCTCATCTTCATTGACAGCAGGCACATTGGCTTCTTTGAGTTCTTCCACTTCCTTGTTAACGTCTTGCTCTGTCTCCTTGGCCGCAGCTAACTGAGAAGATTCGCTCTCATTAACAGTGGGCTTCTCTGTAGGAGAAGAGACTTTTTCAGCAGCCGCGGATTCCTCCTCCTCTTTGGCAGTCTCCATTGTCTGCGAGGGTGATTCTGACTCTGCCTCTTCTTTTGCTGGTTCAGTTGCAGGGGAGTTAGTTGGCTTGTCGGGCTCTGAACTTTTTGGTTGGTTTGGTGTTTCCTGTTCTTCAGTAGTGCATTCTGTGGCCTGATCCACCACTGGGGAGCTTTTCTCTTTCTTTTCCCCTCCCTCCATCGCTGCCTCTGGGACGGCAGCACTTTCGTCCTTCTTTTCATTCTTGAGTTTTTTTCGAATTATGTGTCCACGAAAGCTCGCCTGGATTTTGGTGGCTGCCTTGTGAGCTTTGTCTTCTGGTTTATGAGCATCTTGTTCCAATTTTTGATCAGGTTCTTCATTTTTCTCAATCTACAGAACAACAGCATATGGTCACAATGAGTTAATTAAATTATAAAGCATTAATTTATAAAATCAAGAAATCGGCTAAAGGCAAATACAGAGGATTAATGTTTATTGTAGGATCGGCTCAGGATCTGTACTTAGTGTGCAAATTAGAATGCACTGTAGTGCATACACTGAATCATATAAGTGGTCATATGTGATAATACAATGAAAAATTACAAAACAAATATTTTCTATATGTGTCATTCATTTTCTATAGGTACCACTGCATTTCTTTGGGATGGGAAGAAAGAACATGAATTTGGTGTAAGGACTTGAGGACATTGGGATGAACAAAATTAAACAAACTATTAAATAGATACACACACATACATGCATGGAGCTGTCAGCATCAGCACAAAGAAAAATAAACAAATTAAAGTTAATGAATCACTTCATCACCTTACTTAATATTACCCTGAGACATCCAGCCATTTCATAAAGAATTTATGCATTCAGCAACATATAAGGCACCACATGTGTATAATACAGTTTTTTCCTGTAGAACATTAAAAAAGAACACTACATATATACAGTATATGTATATGCGTATACACATCATAACATATATATATACATACACACACACACACACACACAGAGGTTTTCCACATCCACCAGAGGATTCCTCAATGTACCATGATAGTTGTGCATTGCTCAGCTCGGCTGGGAGCTGTACTACGCCTCCATGCCCTGCCAGTTTGGGGAACACTAGCACTAGAAGAGCTGTCAGCATCCTCTTCAGTGCTTGAAATGCCATATCACACTCTTGTCCAGTGAAATTTGGCCCCCTGTCCTGCCAAGCGGCGGAGAGGTACTGTGAGATCGGTGCAGCCCCACATAAGCTGCTGGCAGACACCAAGCCAATACAACTCCAGTGTAGTCTACAGCGTTGGCCAGTCTCACATGGTTACATAGCCGAGGAGTTGTACATATCTCCGGAGAAACTAATGAAGCTTGACACCAGCCCTCCAAGTACTGGCAAAGACCTCCTAGAGGTTGGTAAGAGCACTGTCAGCATCTGAGGCATATATCTGGAGGTCATAGAGGTATACGATGCATACAGTCAGTCCCTAACTGAGTATCAACCTCTTGAAGTTGGCAGGGGCATTGCAGATTCCAAAATGCATAACAATGTAGTGCCACAGTTTTTGTCCCATGGAAAATGCTATCTTCTCCTGATCTCAGTCAGTGATTGTCACCTACCATAAGGTGCTGCTTAGGTCAAGATAACTGAAACACCTCTAACCCACTAGGAAACAATGTCAGTTATCTATGCACATCAGTGGGTTACAGCCTGGCAACGTGAATCCCTTTGACAATTAGCTAGTAATCTCTTCCTATTTGCTGTATCCTTCTTGGAGAGTGGCATCTGGCAGGGATGTGGTCGGACTGAAGCAGTGCTGTATGTGTCGATCAGGCATTGGACCTGTTAGCATGTGGTCTCAATCATAGGCAGCGAAGATGTCAAACTGGGCCGAGCAGCAGTGTCTTCAGTCTGGCTTCCTCACCTGTAGTCAATCAATAGCAGCTCCTTTGCCAGATAACTGTCACTGCCTCCCAGTACATCCCCCGAGCTGACCCTGCTAATGCACTGCCCGGCCTGATCTTACCCCTGACTTTTTGTCTGGCCCTATAGCTGCCTGTCGTTCTACCCGGTTTGAGTTCTTGCTCTAGACTGTAGCAACTGAACCCATTCTCTGGTTCTGTCGATCCAGTGATACACTCATAGGGCAGGGCTGGAGTCTGCTGCTCTGGTAGCTCCCATCTTCTTCCTTGTGGTGTTGTTAATCTAGGCACAGCTGGCACACACAGTGGACAGGTCTTTCGCCATAATAAATAAGCCCTGGATATCTTACAACCAAAACTCAATTCACTCAATGGCAAGTCATACACGGTGGCTTTTCAACATTTCTACTGACTCTGGGTAAGGCTGTAGGCAGTGCTGCAGCCTATAGCTCCTCTTCCTTCTGAGCCAGCACACCAGGAGTCTCTAAAGTTGCTAAAGTGTCTTGCACCGGCTCATTGCTTCTTCCTCTCCCCCCACTGACTTTGTTGCAGGACCGCGCCCGTGCTCTTCAGATGCCCCTTGTCAGCCCAGGATTGTCTCAAGAAGTTCTGCTTCTACTCCCGTCTGCTCTAGAATACTTAGTACGGCAATGTAGACTTGCTGTGGCCAACTTTCTCGCGCGAAGGATTACGGTGGCGGGTCATTCTGCACCTTGTCTGGGTAGTGGGGCTTGCACGTGGATAGCCAGATGCGTTTCTGCCTTGTCTTGTCATTGGCTGGCGTGGAGATGCGCGAGTTACATCGATATCAGGTGTGTGTCGATGTGCCACTGGAGGGCCTGCTTCAGCACAGAAAAATGCTGGTGGTCTTCCAGTGTAGGAGCGTGTGTAGTGGACTTTATTCCTGCTTTAATCTTCGTCAAACCAGCCTCCATACGGCCAGCTGCAGCGGAGCCTATATATCTCCCAGGGGTCCAACCCCAGTCCTGCATTGTGCACTGCCACCTTTGCAGTCTCCCTGGAGCCATCGTCTCACTGTGCCATTGCAATGCCATGGCCCACCAGTCAGGCTATCTTGTTAGAGTGGGCAGATGGAAGCATTTCCTCAGTAAAATGCACAAAATGCACCCAAAGGACTCTGTGGTCATAAGAAAAAAAAAATACTCCACGTTCTGAGGAAGCCAAAATTGAGCACTTTGGGTTTAATGGCAACATACCATCTGGAGAAATGGAGACACTGCTCATTACCTGGACAGTACTTTCCCTATAGTGAAGTGTGATGGTGGCAGCATCATGCTGTGGGCCTGTGTTTCAGCGACAGGTTGGGGGTGAAGATTCATGTTCACACACAACAATGATCTGAAGCACACAGCCAAAGCAATTTAGGGCCGGATTGAAAATAAATGGTTGAATGTCCCCAAGTGGCACAACAGAGCCTGGACCTGGCTGAACATCTCTGGACAGGACTGAGATAGCAGTCCGTAGACTCTCCCCATCCAACCTGATAGAACTTAATAGATATTGCAGAGAAGAAAGGAAGAAGATTCCCAGGCTTGCAGCGTCACATACAAGGCAAATCACAGCTGTGATCACTGCCTAGGGTACTTAAACCAAGTACTACAAGTATGTATTTTAGTGCATTTATAATCAAAGCTGTTTCTGCTTTGATTATTGTGTACTGTGTGCATATTTGTGATTTTAAAATAAATTTGATCCATATTAGAATACAGTAACATGTAACAAAATCTGTAAAAAAGCCTGAATGCACTGTAGGTTTCTCTATATAGGAAACAGTGAAACAGTGATATATTTTGAATACATCCAGTGAGTCAAATTCACTGTTAATAATTTCAACAGCACTACAAAATGACATGCACACTATATAGCGCACCTTTTAGGGACTAAGCAGTAAGCATTGCTCAAAGCTGTTCTGACTGGAGCTTTTCCTGAAGTGTTTTGAGGCAGGATTTAATTGCATGGTATTTATTTCTGGGTTTTGTTGCGAGTCTCCATCATCCTGTCATCAGCTTTGCGGCTCGGTGGACCCGCTTCTTGTTTCTGGGTTCCTGGTTTTGATTTGCCAGCGTCTTCTGTTGGGTTTTATATTTTTCATTGGCTGGCATCCTGGTTTGGTGTCTGTGGTCTCGGTTACCCAGAATTGTACAGCTGATGTACTGTGCAAACGACAAACTTCCTTCTTGTATTTCAAGCCCATTTTCTGGTTCCTGTGTCCTAGTTATTGTTTTCTCCAGGGCCAAACACCTGAATCTGCATCTTGTACATCTCATCCTGGAGTGCCCCATTCAGTCCTATTGCTTACCCGTTTCTACAGAGCACTGTCCAGAAATATCAGGGGCCATCAGGAGAACATGGTGGTGTAGATGGTCAATCTGTTTTTGGTGTGCCCTGTTTTGGCTTGTCAGAGTCAAACGTGTTCTAACCAAAGACAAGCTGACTGTTGATATGGTTGATATGGAACTGTGATTCATTTTTCTGCTAGAGAAATACATTAGTGAATTAAATGGTAAAAAATAATAAATTGTCTTCCAGTTCTCTTAGGTTTGCCTTTACA
>JAABNY020000035.1:6998189-7040516 GCA_015164015.2 Brevimyrus niger
GGGGTCTTCATCAATTTGAGGGGGTCCAAGGGATTGTATTTCCTGGTTTTTATTATTGGGGGATGGGGGGGGTTACAATCCACCATCCCCCCTCAATTTATGCCCGTGGTTAGAACAACAGCTGGTGGTCTGGTAAATGATATTCAAATTGAAATCATATACTATCGGTTGTACATTTTCAACAAACGGGACAGAAATGACAGTATCCACAAACGAAGACATATGCCATTGTATCCGACAAAAACATATCAGGGGGATGATTCTGCAATATTTGTGTTCCACATTCTGCCACAGGCATTATATACAGCTGGATCCTACAACACCCTACAATCCATTACTGGATGAGCAGCTGTGAAAGATGGATGGATGGACACTATGGAATAATTTTAATGATGTTATAGACTCTACTATATCTGAGCAAATAAGTTTAATTTTATTTTATTGTGACAATTACATCTGTATAATTTCACTACTCACACCTCTACTCAGTTGGCCAGTTTATGGCAATTATAAAAACTCTGCGACAAAGCTTTTGGGGGAAATGCTAGCTTGAGGTGAGCTGAAACTGAATGCTGATTCACCCACCGTGAAATGTGAAAGGTGGCGCCTGTTTTAAAAGCATTTGTTGTCACAGAGACGAAGGTCTTGCAAGTTAGGAACCAGCTGCAGACTTTGATTCCAGAATATCAGTTGAGTGCAGGGAAATGGGGAAAACCCAGAACTGTAGAATGTATAATCAAGCTAAGGGTCATAAAGCAGAGAATCCAAAAGCCCAGACAGTGATTTAAGGAAGAGACTCAAGAGACACTTCACAATATGGTGAGAGTCCCGAGAGATTTAGTATGCGTCACAATCAGGGATCCAAACAGTCCATTTTCGTGCATTGGCAATCACTGATGATTCCTTGCCATTTAATTTGAGGCCTGAGATGAACTGACAATTGTTGAAATTTACTATGTAGCAAATATTCTGGCAGATTTATTAAGATAACAGCTTTAGTGTTTCCTTTCTGGCAGGGACATGACTACAAGGTCCAGTATTGATGCCCTTGCTGCTACTCTGTTCTTCCAAGTGTGCGGCAAGGACATTACAACATTGTTGGATAGAGTGGGCTCACTAGATTGTTGGGTCTGACAACCCATGTATCCTACATTATCCTGCTAAAATAGTAGCAGCCTGCCACTATTTCACAAAGGAGAGGAACTCAACCCAACCCTGAGGTAGAAATTAAGGCGAGACTGTTGATGGATACTAGAATGTGTTCTCCAGTCTCCCTTGTAACACCCACCTCATCCAATCCTACATCAAAACACTCCTGGTGTCATTATCTGGCAAAGACCCTACAGAATCCCCAAGGCATTCCAATAGGCAGCTGGGGAGGTTGAGAAGATATGGCAGCTAGGGGTAATTGAGGAGTCCTAAAGCCCATGGCTCAATCCCATCATAATGGTCCCCAGGCTGGATGGTGAATTTGCCTATTTCGATAGCTACCTTATAGCTTGTGGATGAACTGGTGGAGTGTCGAGTTAAGACCTGTTTCATACCCATCCTAGACCTCACAAAAGGCATGCCTAGCAGTCATTGGCAGTACCACATCCTTCCTTTAAGGTTCCGTGCAGCACATAACACCTTCTTGGGAGTCATGGACATCATATTTGCAGTGGCCAAGATGTCTTTCAGTGTGAATCCTGCAACTGGCCTGCCAGATCTTGAAAATGGAGTTTAGAACTGGGTCTGTTGACATGGGTTCATCTATAGGAATTGGCTAGGCTTTCAAATGTGATAAGGCAGTTGCAGAACAGTCAATGTGGTTCTGATGGACTTGTATATGACGTGTGGGTGGAGGATGTGTCTTTCAGAATTCAAAGAGTACTCCTCTTAACCTTCCCAATTTATGAGATTCTTATCTATGATAAGAGCCTAGGGGCTCCATAAGGGCTGATTATATTCAACGCTCACAATGCCTTCGCATCGTGGCTGCAGTGCGTTTTCTGCACTGATTCCACACGTCATTTGTATACCTATGTGAGGAATTAACACTACGTGTACACGAGATGTACCAGCAAAAATCTTAGGTGCATTATGATCAACTTTTGTCATGGGACATGACATTATAAATGTCATGTCCCAGCAGTGCAGTGTTTGTGGAAAACGTCGACCATATCATCCCTCCCCAATACATAATGTTACTTGTCTCCATGATTCTGAAAACATTGCACAAACTAATCAATCTGATCATATTGATTTTTGAAGGATTGGTTTTCATTTAGCTTAATTATGATTGTTTTAATCTGCCTAGTTTGACTAGCACTTCAATATATAGATACAAATATATTGTGGCCAGTTTTTTCCCATCATTCGTCATCTTGCTTTTCAGATATTGGATTGATCTGGATTATAATTCTTGTGGTTACAGACACTGGAGGTACCTAGATCGCCGACAGAAAGCAAATTGTTGCGAGATTCTCCCGCCACCTCTGAGGACAGTATATCAAGCCAGCCTGTGGAGTCTGACAGGCAATTGACAATGAGCTCACCCACAGAACAATCAAGGAAGAGGAAACTTACACAGAACGTCGATCCTGGTAATGCTGCCCTTCTACAGAGGTTGATGGCCATAGACAAGGAGAATCGTACTTCAGAGAACATTTATTGTGCATTTGGCATTTACCTCATTTCCAGAGGAAAAAAAACAAAAGTCTCAAGTGATGCTGTTGCTCTAAATCACAAATTCAATTCAGATAACTGGGGGGGGGGGGGGGGCAGAATTAGAAAGAACAGAGGAAACACTGGCTGAACAGATATCCTGCAAGAACTGAATTGGATTTTCTGTCTACTTTCCTGTAGTAGGTTATCTACCTGACCAACAGCTCAATTAAAGCATCCAGATTAAGTTCTAAATTTCAGCAGGCTAATGCTTTTTTAGGGGTTCATCTGATAGCCTCTGATAATAGATAGGCAGAAATCAACTCCTCCTCATTCCAGCCACTGTTGGAAGCAACAATACAGAGTTCTGTAGAATACGTATAACCCAAGAGCTTTCCTGACACAGGATAATCAAACTTCAAGCTCAAAAGATGAGAAAAACCATGGATATCATTTGTCTCCACTCTACATCATTCCAAGAGGCAGTTTCCCAGGCCAAAGATCATCCTGCTAGTAAGGACATGATAAATGTATACCAGGGGCAAAATTCTGGAAAGGTTACCAGATGCTAGCACCTCTGCACCAAGCATCCATGACACTTATCCAGAACCCCATCACAGTTAATTAGGTGCAGTCAAACAAGCAGCAGAACCTATCACTAAGTTGCCACAATTCAGAGATCTAGTGTGATAGGTCATGCTGGGGAAAAAAGCACCAGACCTAGCTTAGACATAATGAATGCAAGTCTAAAACTGTCTGAGTACATTTCCTTAGCTTGGTATTCTATCACAACAACAGGAGGGAGTTACACAATAGAAATTATTTAACATGCCTCTCAACACAGTAAACTGTCTCAGGTAAAAAGGCAGAGCCTAAATTCTGCACATCCACATGGCCAGGTTTCCTGCCCGCAAGTCCTCTTTGCCTGCCAAGTCCCCAAGCAATCGGGGCTGGCAGGATTTGGGCCACTGACTGTGAATTACGTAGCTGAGGCAGCTAAGAAGGACTCAAGCGTCGAGTTACAGTGGGTATCAACAAAGATTAGGGCCTAGAACTAAAGCAGGTTGGGTGCTTAGCAAATAGGATCCAAGACACTGAGCAAAGCCAGAAACCAGAGAATGAACCAAAATCAAAATCAATAAAATGAATCCAAATCACCAAACCCAAACAAAATCCAACGAGCGTGAGATCTAAGGCAGATCAGGAAAAACCAGAAAGCAGCATCAGGAGCCCCACCCACCAAAAGAGAGCAAGGAAACACTGATCAGAATGAGCTACAATGTGCTGATTGTAAGTGTCGGTGATTATACAACACAGTCAAGTAGAAGTGGGTGTGGCCATGGGTCCTTGCTTATTGCAGAAGCCTTGTTATTTGGACTGGATATGACAGCATGTCCACAAATCAGTTATTTTCATAAATACGATGTATGAAAGTTTTATTGTAGGGAAATGTGTTCTATTTAGATCATATTTTTGGCAAGTGTGGAGGATTAACATACTTGTGGTGTAAGGTATATTTACAACTGAAAGGAACTAAAAAAAACTCTGAGGACACCTTGTGGTGGCTGCTGAACATTACCACAGCATGCAATATTATAGATGACTTTAATAATCTTCAAATTGCTTAAAACTGTTATTATTAAATATTATTAATGGAAAATAAATTTTGCAGCATTGTAATTATGAAATATACTATAGAGTTCAAATATTCGGTTGTAAAAGGAGTTCATAAATATCAATGACTGTTGCCAAATGAAAAACACCCACAATCATACATGGTGTAAAGCGGAATTTCAAATGTGGCATTAACATTTATAATTTCGGTTTCACAGTGGCCGCACACCCCCCCATGGCCTGTGGCGGTCATCCTTTCTACCCATGTTGTGCAGATTTTATCTGGACTCTTCATTTTCCTCCTAAAGTCCAAAAAAAACATGCAATTATAGGACAAGGAAAGGCAACAATATTATATTTGTAACATAATTGAAATGGAAAAGTAAATAGTATTTTAAAAAAGGTTACTTGTGAACAATTTCAGATCTAGTTTATTATCAGTGACGATTCATACAGAACATTGTGTTTATGCGTGTGTGTGAGGCAGTGGTAGATCTGAAGGGACGCATCGTACGATCTGTAATATTTGCATCATACTGTAATAGTATAAGTTACCTACCACTCCCACTCCATCCATTATTTTCTAAACACCACCCCCAACCCCCCAAATCTTTCCTCCACTACAATTCATCCACTACAATCAACTATTTGTTGTTTTGATTGGCTGATTAAAGCTGATTTGCTTAAACAGCTTAGTAGCACAGACTGATAGACAAAGTGAAAACCCAGTTTTTATTTTATTATTATTATTATTTTGGCTGTATTCCAGTGTCAGGGCGAGGAACACAGAATATGGAGCATTGTGTCTGGTTTCAAGCAGGCAGACTGACCCACTACCTCTGGGGACATTGACGGCACACTCCAAAGTGCCACATAGCAGAGGGAGAGAGAGAGAGAGAGCGAGAGAGGGAGGGAGGGAGAGAGAGGGGGGGGAAGAGTAATAAAAGTGAGAGAATACAGAATCAATAAGAGGAAGCTGAGACGCCCTCCAAGTCATTTTTTGCCTCTTTTTTGGGAAAAAAAAAATAATAAGTACATTATAGTTACACATTAATATTTTTCATAGAAAACAAAGGGGACCGAAGCTGCAATTTTCTGGGTAGAGAAGGAAAGGTTGCTGTTGAAAGGATCTATAGATATAAAGGAAAGAACTCTTGCTGAAAGGCTACAGAGCACGAGCGAGGAGAGAGTGGGAGACTCCTCGGCTGATTAGCATTCACAGCAGGTAGGAGCCGGCTGCCATTCAGCCACTGTGTCGCAGTTAAAATGGAATTATAGTTGTTAGCTATGGGCTGACTGTGTATAGCACTGAGGGACTGGCTGTCTGTTATGGATCTCTGCTCCCTTCGGTTTACCTCAGTTCACCCCTTAAGCATATGGAAATATTTTAGATAGAAATAGTTTTACTATTATTTTTTTTTTGTAATGACAGAAAATGATCTTATTAAAAACATGCTTTTGTTCCTCAGAACTGACTGTCTGCCCACTTTTGGCATTTAGCCAAGACAGAAAATCTTCAAGTATATTCTGTAGTTGTGATGATGTATGTTGTTGAGATACTGGGGTTGTTTCCCCACATTAATACATCATCTCAGTTTTATTGGAAGGTTTAGCTGCTTGATCGTTTTATTATTTATAGAGAAATGACAATATATAATAGAACTGATAGTGAAAACTCCCTCATAAAAATGATCCCGGTTGATTCTTCTTTACAGTATCAGATTTGTTCGGAGCAATGCCTGCTTATTCGTTTTATTTGTGCCCAAGTTGTAGCTAATGGCTCGCCCATAAATGTAAATTAATTGCAATAAATTACATTGCGATAATTTTGTCATGGTAGGATAGTAACATACTCACTATTAACACACTTCAGCTAGTCAAAATTAATCCTAGATATGCCAAACCCAAATTCAGTGTCTATCTGACAGAATGCTTTATTATTTACATTCCGCTTTAAAAGGCCATCAGCCACCATGTACTGTAGGTTGAAACCTGTGTTAAACGTTAAGTAAAAAAAATAATTATTATATAATTAAACATTTCTTTACTACAGTGTAACTAAACCTGGATAGTACTGTTGTCTCACACTTCCAGGGCTGCGAACCCCACCTCGCCTGAGTGCGTGTTGAGTTTACGTGTTTTCTCCACATTATTTGGTCACTCTGGGTGCCTCACCTTCCTCCAGCAACAGATATACTTGCAGTTAGGCTGACTGGCATCTGTAAATGTGTGTGTGTGTGTGTGTGTGTGTGTATGTGTGTGTGTGTATGTGTGTGTGTGTTTATTCCCCACGATGGACAGGCATTTCATACAGGGTCTGTGCCCTTTGCTGCCAGGCATAAGCTCCAGGCCCTCACGCCACCCTGTGCAAAATAAAAGCCTGGAAGTGAACAGATTTATTATGCAAACATGTTACAGATTTTACATGTTCACATGTTACCTGTCTTTTTTTCCTGGGTACTCTGGTTTCCAAAAATATGTAATTTAGTGCTTGGAAAAATATCCACAGGGCATGTGTGTGCGTGTGTGAGTGCTCACCTTACTTCGGATAGGCATCTGCCAGTTATTTAGTTATTGTTGCAATTTAATTATCCATATTGTTCTGCTTTATTTTCATTGAGATCTGCTGGAACATTTTCAGCTGTTTCCTTTAGTATTTGGGCGCGCAAACCGCCCGTAAGCCACCAAATGTTTCACACAGTCATAAATGTATCCCACCTTTCGGCCGGATGTTTATACCATTTTTCAGTTAGAATGGATTCCCTGTTTTTAATTAAATTGAGAGCAGGGAATCATTGCTGGACAGTTTAAGGCAGACCAGCTTTTCTTCTTTTTTGGGTTTTCTGTTGTATGTTTTGGGTCATTGTCCTGCTGAAGGAATCATGATCTTTGATTCATATCTAGCTGGGTAGCACATTTCACTCTGAAATACCCGTAATGAGTCCAAGGCCTCCAGAGGCAACAAAGGAGCGACCCCAAAACATTTTGGAATTTTCATTATATTTAACTGTAGGTTGAGCAGTATTTCCTTTTTTCTTTTAAAAAAATAAAAAAAACAATATTTTTGGTTTGGATAAAGATCAGACGTGCCTTTCTGTGTTTATCTTTCTGTGTGTCCCTCCTTGGCCTTTACCCATAAATCCCTTCTCAATTTAATGTGCCGGGTATGATACAGCACAAAATATCACTGCACACTGTTCCCATTTAGCGTTAAGCTTTTTGGATGCTTGACGTGATGTTGCCTTTTCATGTTTTTATGTTTGGTAATTACAGTTTTTCTCATGGTTTCAGGCGGGTCTTTTGTCAGCAAACATTAAATCAAAATGTTTAGTGTTCGACATTAACATTTATATTCAGCTAATTCATATCATATGAGAACCAGAAATCTATCAAATGAGACTCAAATTGCACTGCAAATGATTAATCTAGTTTCTTTTGAGAAATTGGCTTAAGTTGTTCTAAAGGGTGTCAATAATGGTGCCAAGGAATTTTTTCAGTTTTTATATCATGCGCACACATTGATACACGTCTTCTCCCATTATGATATGTTAAATGTGTTCACATAAAACAAACACTGTGATGTGGTTCATATATCATTTTCACACTTTTTCCTTTATTTCTTTTCTTCTGTTGATGTCATCCTAGTGGTACGAACCCATATCATTTCACATTTTCAGACATCAAAAGGAAGAGCAAACAGATAAAGTGGTTCATGTGCACAGTCCCAGCCATTATTGGTTGAATGCTGTTATTTTACCAAATTCAAAAGGAGGAGTTAATATTACACTGCCTGTGTGGTGCTGTCACTGATCTGTTACAGCGATGTGGAGGCAGATCCTGATTATTCAACTCGATTCAATTCAATTTCATTTTTATAGTGCATTTTCACAACATTACATTGTCTCAAAGCGCTTTACATTATCCCTGCCCAAAGCCCCGCAGTAAGCAAGACTGAGGCGACAGTAGCAAGGAAAAACTCCATAGAAGGAAAAAACCTTGGGAGGCACCAGACCCAAAGGGGGATGCCATCCTCCAGGGGGCAGCAGAGGAAGTTCTACCCCTAACCAAACCCAAAGGGGGAGCCCATCCTCCAGGGGGCAGCAGAGGAAGTTCTACCCCTAACCAGACCCAAAGGGGGAGCCCATCCTCCAGGGGGCAGCAGGGGAAGTCAAATAAGCAACATGGCCAAGTCCCAATTCACACTGTCCCAATTTTAACATCTCAGTCTCACAGTGGGGGACAGGCAGGTGATGGCATGCAGGTTCTGTTGCTGCTTCAGATGGCAGAACGATCAGCGGTACAGCAACAGAAAATATAGGAGACGTCACCTGCTGAAGGGCGAGCAGGCCGGAAAGTCACCACAAGTAGTGGAGAAGTCGCAGGCAGCAGGCAGACAGAGTATCTCGATTTTTTGGGGTCTCCAGGCAGCGCAGCCCAGGAGAAGGGGAAATAAAACGTGCAATTAGCCAAATTAGGGGAGACTAGAGGCAGCGCAAACAGTTAGGTGAGTGCAGTATGTAAGCTCCGGCAGATAAGGCTATGGCAGCATGAGTAGGAGGGAGAGGCAGGTGGGAACGCAGGCATGGGGAGTCCCTGAAGCAGCAGCACTCCAATTCCACAAGGGGGTGTGAAGCTAGAGTGACAGCACTGACAGTTCAGTTCATCTAAGGCCAATGGCACAGCTCCCCACCCAGCTCTGCACGTCACACTACAGGTTTCATTACTGCATTTCTCAGATGAAGATGATTGTTTATTTATTTATTCATTCATTCATTCCATTCAAATCATGATCTTTCTCCCCAAATTCAAGTCTCTGAAGATTCTGCGCAGCAAATTTGAAAAAAAAAATTAACAGCGACCTACAAAAATACCTTTTTACTCATATCCAAGATATCAGATCTTCATTTGACTTACTCATCCTGAAGATTTATCCATCACGACTAATGTTGACGGCAGGCATGTTTATAGAGAAGACTGATGTGATCCATTCAGTGCTTACCTTGGGTTGTTAATTTTGCCTGAGGTCTATAAATCAAATGGGGAATCAACAGCTAGCCTGTGGAGAGGTCAACATTGACAGGGAATTTTTTCTAGTAACAATGTTACTAGAGTCAGTCCATCTATTTTACAGAGTGATACATTCTGATGGAAAAGAAAGAAGAACTGGATAATGGGAACCTGACAAACTGGCTGCAATGCAAGGTGTCTGTGAAAAGTGGATTCGGTATTTACCTATCCTTTACAATCCTGGACCCAATACTACTGGAGATAAGTGTCTGGATCCATTTAACAGGTTCTTCTCATGAATTATCGGGTCTAGTGACATTTGGTTGAGTGATACTTGGAGCATCAGGTCTACATTGGGAAAAACGCTGGAGGAACATTGAACAAAATTGGGACAACCTGAATATGATCACGACTACCAGAACAAGACTGCTGATTCACCTCATCTACAGTCTTATTGATGTGATTGCTGAAAATGCCTTTGTTTTACATAGTGAAATAGACATGGACAGTAGTAGTGGGAAAATTAAGGTATATATTCCTGCAGCAGCTGGGACAAGCTTTGGTGCAACCTCACACTGAGTAAATGGAGCACCTTCTAAGATTATCAGCTACTGGGGCTGATGTGAAAGATATTCAAGAACAGGGAGCCATATATAGATAGATTCTGGTATTAATACCAAAAACTATTATAGATCTCTCAACAAAAAATATTCCAAGACCAAGAGCATTGCCTGCATACAACGTAAGCAGTAAATGTGAAAACACATAATTCTTATATTATGTTCAAAATAATAAAAGAAAGAAAAGGACATGTGCTCTTATAAGTTAAGTTTTCAATGTTATATTCAATTAGTGTAAATTTGGCTAAAGAAAACATTTCTTAGAGGAAAAATTGCTGCATTGAAATTACAGATTTTTCTATAGTCAAATCCACCCCAAACAAAAGACAGCTGATACTAGCTTGATTAAACAGCCATTTCCCTTCTCTTCATTCAGTAATCCTAAGAAATTTCAAGAGGATATCCCAGGACCTTATTAGTGCCACCTGCTGCTTGTGTGAGGCATGACACACTCCACATGAGTCATTGCTCTACCTAACATGTTTTATGTAAGTTAGCTTTCCTTTATGTGAGTGCAGCTAAATGTTTTGCAATTATTGAATAAATAAAATGAAATTGGGCAAATAAAGCCTGCAGCTGCATTTATTTTGAAAGTCACTAAAAATCTAAATTAAAGCAAAATGACAGTTAATGAAATTATGGCTTCCTCCGCTTAATTTCAGAACATAAAGACTGTGTCCATTCACTGTACAGTTTATATAAGGCAAGAATACAGAATGTAAATTTAACTGTTGTTATTTCTTTACAATAAAAATTGGAAAAAAATATATAAAGTATTTTAGGTGTGATAAGGGATTCTATTCCTCTACTAAACCTTAACACATGACATATTCACAAATTTCAGGTGGTACTCCTTTAAGTTGGCTAATACAGTTATATTCATCTATTGGTAAGGAATAAAGCATTCTTAAATATGTCAGCATGTGCACATATCAGTTTGAATTTTTTGGTAATGCAGTAAGTAGCACAACCCTGGGCTGACGGCCAAAACCAAAGATTATACACAGTAAGGCCAAAGGTACGGACAACTTTCCATTTCCACTTCAAATACTGCAAAGAACAGAGAAGTGTGTAGCAATACTAGCTAAAGACAATTAATGTGTGATTGAAAAATACGAAGGTGTATTGCATTGTAACAGTATAGTGAGTATTTTCTTAAAGGCAAATTCTCTCTTTGCCTACCCCATCTTGTTCTCCATGAGACACACAGACAGGTGTGAGCAAGCTTGGGGGATTGGGGGGGGGGGCACAGCACAGTGTCAACCAGCATGCAGGGTCCCTGGACCTGGAGATTCAGAGTCTCACTCTAGGGCCCATAGACATGTGACCTTTCTGCTGCAGAGGCTGGGCTTGAACCTGTGATCACAAGTGCAGAGGCTGGGCTTGAACCCGTGATCACAAGTGCAGAGGCTGGGCTTGAACCCGTGATCACAGGTGCAGAGGCTTAGCCTACTGAGCCACATGCTGCTCCCATGTTGAATAAAATATGAACTAAAGCATTTTCTTCATATATTTTTTTTAATAACCAATATGCATTTGTGGGTGGGGGGTGATTTACATAGATAGAGAGTTGGTGATCCATGTGTCTGATATCTGGCCTCTTACTTCTGTGTCCTAGTCCGTGACTACTTTAACACAAATCTGTTTTGCACCCAATTTAAAGGGTATTATGTTTTCTTCCAGTATGCAAATGCTACAATAACTAAACATTTTTTAAACATCTATCACTCTGCAGCCCTATTAATACAGTCAAAACTGAGGCATGAAAATATTAGAAAAAGGTTTTCAGATAGCTGACGATTTCATTCTATTGATCATTGGGTTGTTACTAATATATATAAGTAAAATAAAAGTGTGCTGACAAGAAAAACTTTTAATTACTAATAAAAAAACTCAGAGTTGCTGACTCTACCCTTTCAGACTCTCTGCACATTGAATGTCAACTCAATTATTAACCATACAGTGTCTTAATTGATTTCAAATGATGTCAGCTTATAGTGTACTGCTTATATACATAGGATTGTGTATGCTGTTGGCAGCAATCCAATTTTTTTGACCAATCACTACTTGACAATGGGTTGTACTTGATGCCGTTGGTCATTTACGATGTTTCCATTACCATATAGATGTGAATGTAGCCTATTAACAAATGAGAATAGGAGATGTTATATACAGTATAGGTAGATTTACATAATGTTATCATTTTAAAATAAAGAATATTGTATGGCAGTATGGTTCCTGAATTCTGCTTATGTCTGGTCTCCATCCATAAGTGCCCCCTGGAAACTTAAACTGGATAATTATTTTTTTTGAAAATGGTTGGGTTGATGAATAGAAGAAAAAATCTAATGGATTTCTGCCTGGTTTTTGTTTCTTTGTGCTCCGTTGTGTGTCACAGGTTACATCAGTTGCAAGGGGATGACTGAGCACATTCACAATATCAGCATTCATAATTTCAGTAAGTCTATTCTCCAGACCCTCAACGAGCAGCGCAACCGCGGTCAATTCTGCGACGTGACCATTCGGATCCATGGCAGCTTGCTTCGGGCCCACCGCTGTGTGCTGGCTGCAGGCAGCCCCTTTTTCCAGGACAAGCTGCTCTTGGGCTACAGTGACATTGAGATCCCATCAGTGGTATCGGTCCAGTCCATTCAGAGATTGATTGACTTCATGTACAGTGGACTGCTTCATGTCTCCCAATCAGAGGCTCTTCAGATCCTAACTGCTGCGAGCATATTGCAGATTAAGTCTGCTATTGATGAGTGCACTCGTATTGTTTCACAAAACGTGAGCTCTCGAGAGATCAAGAGCATCCCGCTGAATTCCAAGGACTCAGATCTAAACACCTATAAAGGCACATTAGAGTCTGAAACATTCAGCCCCAACAGTGACACGGATTCCATCTCTATGCAGCTTCACATACAAGACACTCCAGAACACAATTTTATTTGCTCCAACCTCCTGCTGCAGAACAGTCCCAAGGAAGACTGTGGGGGCAATGATGTCTCCATTAGTTCCAAAGAACACAATAACAACAATCACAGCAATGTGGGGGTGCAAAAATATGAAAAGTTTCTTTCCAATTCAGAGACTATCCATTGCCGAAAACAACCGCGACCAGTTCGCATACAGACGGCAGGTATTCACAGTTTGCAGGAGACCCAGGAATATAACCAACATCATTCCAAAGAGTGTGAGGAGTGTACTGAGGATTTAGATAAAACAGATAGTCAGCCCAAAGGGGACAGCTTTGATATAGATTTCACTTCATCTATCTGCACTGAAAATATGCCCGTTGAGTATTGCTCTACAAATGGATTTCACCAGGTAGGAAGGACAGAAGGTTTGGCATCAAATGTTCTCTGGGAGTATCAACTGCATCCTGAAGTCAGGACATCACCAAAGCAAATGAATGATAATGATGACATAACTAAGTCTCAGGATGACGGTGGCGTTATTCAGCTGGATGAAAAAACAGATTCACAACTCCCTTGTAATATTACTGTATTACAATCAATATCTGATGCCGCACATCAGCATTTTGCTCAGAAAAATGTGAAGATGCCAACAAACCTTACCAGTAACTCAGATGTTATTGGCACAGCGGACAAAAGCTACCAACCCACTGTGTTTTGCACAAAGTCAACCAGCAGTGACAAACCCTTCTTTTTTAAACTGTCACAACCTCTAATGGGACAGAAGCCTCATTATGTGGCCGTGCCACATTCCAGCATACCCCAATTTTCTGCTCAGTTTTTGGGACAGCAGTCCTTGACACAGCCTAAAATGGGACATCCTGGAGAAGGCGCTGGAAAGGGGGAAAAAAGACCCTATGCGTGTCTTCTCTGCAACAAGACTTTTACTGCCAAACAGAATCATGTGAAGCACATGTTTGTGCACACTGGTAAGTAACTAGACACGCTACACAAGCAATAAAAAAAAAATCCAGTTTCTGCTTCCATGTGCACCAATCCCCAAATTTACAAATAAAACTAAGCTGCTATTTGTATAGTAAAATCCATTATGAAGTTTTGAAGAAGTGTTACAGGCCAAGGGTGTTCAAATTTTGGAAGGGAGTCATTGACATTGTCATAGGTTTAAGGCTATAAACATCAATGCTGAATTTATAATGGTACAAATGACATTGCTGTAGCTCGTTGTGTGAGTAAGACTTGTCTATGAAAAAAACATATATCATATGGCCAACACACAGAAACAGATTACAGTCTTCTATTTCTCTGCCATCACTCGCATACTATATTTCACAAGGTTTCCTGTGCACCTGATACAGTTTCATCTGATAAGACTGCAACAAGACCCTTCTTTGTTATTAGAGGCAGAGAAATTAGATGTATATGCCATACCAGAAGATTGCATTATATAAAACCTGCTGGTCGAGGTGTCTAAAGTAATTATGGACAGAATGCTTTGAATATATAGAGCACAACGACGCTTTTATTGATCCCAATTCTCTTTTCACCTACCCCATTCTGTTTTCTATGAGACACACACAGATGAGAGCAAGCTTGGGGGTCACAGTGAAGGGCAGCCACCTACTGCCCCCATGCTGGGGGTTAAGGGTCTTGCTGAAGAGCCTTAGGACATGTGACCAGTCCTTTTTAGGCCAGGCTCAAACCGGCGACCTTCCAATTGCAGGCACAGAAGCTTAGCCTACTGAGCCACACATACATAATCATATATAATCACATACACACGAATATATATAATCATATCCTGAGCCACACATATAATCATATAGTCATTGATGGTGCCCTACCTACAGCATAAAATGGTGTTATAACCTAAAAAATAAAATCAAGGCAATTTTAAGAGGACCAGAGAAATAACAGCATTATTTAACATTACTGCTATGGGCATTGGCTGAATTGATACACTACAAAGGGTACTAAATGGTATTAAGCTATAAAATATATAGCCTACTTATGGGCAGTGTTGTGTATTTTACTAAAAAATTGTAATTAATTACAGTTACTAGTTCATTTAAAAGTAATTGAATTACTTTACCAATTCCTGCATATAGAAGTTATTAGTTACTAGAGAAAGTAAATTTTCTGTTACCTGAATTCTCTTATTAATACATACCCAGACAGCACACATGCATAGACCTGCTGTCTCCGCGATGCTTGAAAATGCAACAGCAAAGCAGCCCTTTGAAACATATGGGTTTCAAATTCAGAATATTATTCCGCCCTTTGCTAAGTAAGTTAACACTGACAAGGATGAAGGGCCAATAGGTTTCAAATTCTGAATATTGTTTCCGCCTCCACTAATACTAGCTGACTCCGGCATCGATGGTGGTCCAGCAGCATCATTATTAACAGGTTTAAAAAGGCCTTTTATTTCATTCTTTAGTGGCTTCCCTTGTGTTCCTCTCATTGTTTTTCTTTGTTGTGCTTCACTGATGTATCTTCCGTTATCTACTACACTGATGTTCAATTACTGAAACCAACATGGAGCGAAATAACCGCATACTTATGTTATCCTTTTTATCTGAACTTTTATATTAGAACCACACACGTGACAAAAAGTGAACCAAAATCATATATGTATAGATTAGTGTATTTATGATTTTTTGTTTGTTTTGAAGGTGTGTAACCTCTTACAAAGAAGTTGAGGATTAGCACAAAGTGGCAGCGTACAGAAAGGTTTCATGACTATGACTTTAAGCTTTCACACAGAGGAACAAATGCACTCCTTTGTTACTTTTAGTTACAGTAGCCACACATCATTTTGGTTAAAAATAAAGTTCTCAGAATTTCTTCCACCACTACGCTGCCCCTTATTAACTAGATGAATTTCTGTGCTTGTTTAGGAGAGAAGCCACACCAATGCAACATTTGCTGGCGCTCATTTTCCCTGAAGGATTATTTAATAAAGCACATGGTGACACACACAGGAGTGCGAGCTTACCAATGTAGTACCTGCAACAAGCGCTTCACTCAGAAGAGCTCCCTCAACGTCCACATGCGCCTGCATCACAAAGAGAAGTCTTTCGAGTGTTTCGTCTGTAGGAAGAAATTCTCCCATGAGACTCTGCTGGGGAGGCACATGTGTTTGCATGGCCCGGGTGCCAGTTCGGTTACTCCAGTAGGAAAAGGACCAGCCTCTGATCCAGTTCCCGTTACTGTTCCTGAACCTGGTGCTGCCGTGGTGGCTCCTGCCATTCCTTTGACTGGGGGAGCAGGAGCTGAAGATGGAGCAGAGCCTTGCATGGAGATGGGTGAGGCAGCTGAGAGGGGCTGCCTGGATGAAACAGCCCCCACATGCTCCATCTGCTTAGCCGGATTCAGTCAAACTGAGGATTTCCATGAGCACATGCAGATGCATATCTCAGAAGGACTGCCGCATCATGAATTACAAACCTTCCGCAAACAAAAATGAACTGCTTTCCACAGGTTGCCTTTTATCTACTTGTCTAAAATCCCTTAGACACAGACCAAATATGATCCATAAAAGTCAACATTCAATTTTGGAACGGTTAGAAACGAAACACAAATATGCACTGCTCAAACAAAAAGGGAGAACTCTCAAAAAAATCAACCAGCAAACTGTCAATTCAGTGAAAAATACTGCCTAATTAACCAGCAAATTTGCATACAAACACATGCAGGATACACATATATTTTTGCAAATGTGTCCTGTGAATGCATATATTTAGTTCATGAAAATGTAAGTTCGTTGTGTATAGGAACCAATCTTGACAGCTGCCAGCACATTTTGCATTTTCTTGAGAAAATGTAAAACTGTTAAAGATCTTGAATAACTGATACTACTGGAGACCGCAATGCAATAGTATATGTAAGACCATCATTTAATGTAATGTCTGATGATCCTCAGGAGCAAGAACATCCAGCAATTGGCAGGTCTGTGGGCAAAAATGCCCTGCTGATGAGAGATGTCAGAGGAGAATAGTCAAAATGTTTCAAGCTGACAGGAAGGTACTCAAATAACCACACTTTATAACAGTGGCAAACAAAAAGCATCACTGAATAGACAACCTTCAGGTGGATGGGTTACAATAGTAGAATGCCACATTTGGTTTCACTCCTGTAAGTTAAAAAATGATACAATGGACACAGACTCACCAAAACTGAACAGCTGTAGATTAAGAAAACATTGCCTGGTCTGATGAATCTTGATTTCTGCACTGTCAAGGAGACAGCAGCACCAGAAATTGGCATAAACAACATTCATCCATGGACTCAACCTGCCTTGTGTCAACAGTTCAGGATTGTGGTGGTGGTGTAATGATGTGGGGAATGTTTTCTTGGTAAATCATCAAGCTCTTTAATACCAATCCCATTATTTAAACGCCACAATCTATCTGAGTATTGCTGTTAGCCATGGGCATCCCTTTATGGCTACGATTTACCAATAGTCCACTTACTGCAAGGTAATACGCCACATCACAAAGGACACGTCATCTCAGACTGGTTTTATGAACATAAGTGCATTGTACTTTAATGGCCGAATGGCCGAGCCAGTCACCAGATCTGAATCCAGTGGAGCACCTTTGAGATGCGGTGGGATGGGAGATTTGCAGCATCAATGTGCAGCTGACAAATCTGCAGCCATTGCGTAATGCAATCATGTCAGCATGGACCTGAATCCCTAAGGGATATTCCGGCACCTTCTTGAGTCTGCGCTATGAACAATTCAGGCTGCTCTGAGACACATATATATATATATATATATATATATATATATGTGTGTGTGTGTGTGTGTGTGTGTGTGTGTGTGTGTATACTGTATACACACACACACACACACGTTATTTAGTGACCTTGTTGGGAAGCCACCGTGCACTGGAAGGGGGCAATCAACACCAGTTAGGCCATTAGAAGCTATGGTCTCCTTACTGCTGCCAGGCTTCCCTTGCAGGGCTTAAAGTCCACGCTGGGAAGATCCCAAGGAGGAGAAAGACAGCAGTGAGATGCATATGTGTGTTTACTGCAGGTGGATGGGAGGAGGACCACCTTGAAGGAACTGCTTCCTTCTACCTGCAAGGGGAATACCCTGGGAGGACTACCCCAAACAGACTGTCAACTTTTCATAGACCTCTTCGTAGACCGTCTTTTTGTAGCGGCCCCTCAACGTAATAAACTTTGCCCTTTGAGGGTCCCTTGTTGGCACCTTTGTCTCCTGAGTCTCCTTGCCCCACAACACTGGTGGAGGATGTGGGTGAGTGGAGTCACTGCAGCTGAGCAGCAGGACTTCACGTAGTGGAAGGTACTTAGCTAGTTGATACGCTGCAGCAATTACAGCAGAGGGTCACCATACATGAACTGAGGGGTTACTGCCAGTGCCAGTCTTGACACTGAAAGGATAAAGCTGATCTTTGCCAGTCACTACACTGAACACTAGTTTGGATGAAGCCGACATCCTCTCTGTGCCAACTGCCACTCTGAGTGCCAGTAAGATGTTGGTAGTTGTGCCAGTCAGCAAGGTCAGCCAGGCTGAAGCTGCTAAGTTCAGCATGGTGTTTTGGGTCGGAGGTTGACAGCCTCGTTGGAATGTGGCCCTGCACTGGAAGGGGCCAATCAGCATCCATGGAAGCCAACAGGAACCACGGTTTCTTACTTTTGGCCTCAAGAAGTATTAATGGGACTTGACTGGAAACTGGAAACTGATGCTGAGAAGAAACCAAGGTGGAGAAAAGGGGATGTATCTGTACATCTTAGACCCTCTTATGTATAGTGGTCCCTCATTCATGGAACAAACAGCAGCTTTTGTCTGCACCTTTGTCTCCCTGAGTTGTCTTGCCTTAAGTTGATATCCATTTAATTATTCATTGATCCATTTATTCATCTTCAATTCATTTTTCCTGATGGTGGTAGAGTTCCAGATTGGTCAGAGCAATAGTCTTTTTCCATAGCCATAGACTCTAGCTGGTTCTGGGGGGGGGAGGGTTCTCAGATATTTCCAAGTCATATGATATAATCTCTCCAGCATCTTTACTTGGGTCTCCACTCAATTCAGCATTTCTGAAATAATTCAGTCATTAAGGCGGCAAGCTGCTCGACCACCTCAGCTGAAGTTACGTATTCCAGCGGTCAGTAGTGGTACTTTGAGGTACCTCCAGATGTCTAAATCCCTCTCTCTGTCATGCAGTATGAGCCCAGCAATCCTGCATAGAAACCATGTTGCGGCCCTTTTGTACAAACTTTTTCTTGTACATTACCCACATTCTCATGAAAACAGGGATGTAGAAACTTGTAAGAAAGATCCCAAGGAAAGCAAAATCCATTAAGGGCAGCCCCCCCTGCATCAGAAATTCTACTTTTCCAAGAGAATACCATGGCCTTAGATTTGGAGCGCTGTATCTCAACCTTGCCTCTTCGCACTCAGCACTGAAATGCTCAAGGGTGTGCCAGAGGTTCTGGTCGGGTCTAAAAGCACATTATTATCTGCACGTAGCGGAGATGTCACCAGCCTCTCAACTGGATGCTCTTCCAGCCACAGCCTCACCAGAAAGAAGAATTCTTTCCATGGCCTTGGAATTGGAAATGCTGGATCTCAACCCTCTTGCTTCCCACCGAGTACTGAAATGCTCAGATGTGTACTAGAGGTTCTGGTAGACACAGTCTAAAGGTACAACATTTCCTGCAAATAGCAGGGATGACACCATCCTATCATACTGGATGCCCTTCCAACCACATCTGTGCCTTGATATCCTGGTAATGAAGACCACAAATATTTGGGGACAAGACACACTCTAAGTGCAGACCAACCCAACTCTAAATGGCTCTGATCATGTGCCAAGTATTCAGATAGGGACCAAATAGCACACGGTAGTAACCTTGGTGCCCGTTCTTTCTACAGTACCTTCCACTGCCTATTCCCATAAACCCTCACAAAGCAGTGCAAAGGAAGAGAGTGGGTCCAATGTTCTATGGCCAGAGATCCTATGTTTGACCATTAGGTTGGGCCTCCTCTCCAAGTATAGTGGCAAAGGCTTTCCCACTGAGGCTGAGAAGTGGAATCCCCCTACAGGGAGAACACATGCCTACAACAAATAGGAATCGCTGTCCCTGATTGCTAGCCCATCTCACCCACTTTCCATGCAACATCGAAGTGGCTTGTCAAACAAGTTAGCCCAACACCATCCAATGCTTTCAACATACCTGGACAAAGAGATAAGAATCGCTTGAACATTTAGTATAAGATTCATACTTTTTATTATTAGAAACACAACACATGCTGTTCTTTTTCCACTATGTTTGTACAGAGTGTATAATGAGTAAGTATTTAATCAAATACATTTTACTAAATTGAAACAGATTTACTTAGGTACATATAATTTCCCCCCATATGTTTATCAACTGAAACTGAAAATGAAATAGTACAGATACAGCCATGTGAAACAGCAAGCACATCCTATGTAAAGGTTTTTCTTTTTAAACATATGTGGATATATTAATACTGTACATGGCCTTCATTTAAACAGTGTATTTTGATACTGGTGATGTAACTAAATTTTCTTTAAAAAATAACAGATATGTCATTTTCTTTCATTTAAAAAGTATGTACACTTTTACCTGTAATAGCTGGTATGTGGCAGAAGCAATCTCAAATAGGTCTACCAGTTTCTCACATTAACTGGGAGAAAGATATTCCTTCAGTTTTGCAATGTTTGATTTATTATTATTTTTTAAACATGCACGGCGCATTTGAAATTCCCACGCAGCATTTTTGGGGATTTAGATGCAGGCTTTGATTTGACCATTCTAGAACCCTGCATTTTTTTCCTTTTAGGATCATTGTTATCAGTTTTCTGACAGATTATCTCAAATTACCATCAAACCCAGTGGTACAATGAAGAATTCATAGTGGATTCTGTGACGGTGAGCTGCCCAGGAAATGATGCGGCAAAGCAGCCGTAACTATAACATTTCCACCACCATGTTTTAGTCAAATTCTGTGTTTGGGTTTTGCCAAAAATGTCTACTGCTACTGTAGTCAAAAAACTATAAGGTATCTAACTTTGTCTGTACAGAGCACACTGCACCAAATGTCTTGGACTTTGCTTGGATGTTCATGAGCAAACGTTAGTCTTGTCTTGATGTTCTTTCTGGACAGCAGATGTTCCCTCCTAGCACGCATCTAATTTGTGCCGTCTCTTTCTAATGGTAAGACTCATGCACCTGGACATCAGTTGCAGCAAGAACCACCTGTAGGTCCATTGATGACTGAGGACTCATTTCACCATCTTGCTTTCTTCTTTAAGGCTGAACTAGCAGAAGTTGGTAGCTTTTAAATATCTCCTCCACTTGATGATGAATGTCGATTATTCTAGATGATCTTCCAGACAGTGAATGGCTGATTACCAGGTCTTTGGAGACTTTATAAAATCAATTCCCAAACTAACAGGCACCTATAACCTTCTTTATAAGCTCAGCTGATCATTGCACGGTGATACCACACACTTCAAAAGCAAAGGGCAAATTAAACAAAATGTTAAAATAAGTCAGGTTACATCAAGATCTTTTCTAACAATCTTCTGATCATTCGTACCTGATGTGGTGCATCTGATTCTAATTTTATATATTTGCGGTACTGATAAATGTAGAGGTGCACTTTCTTTTTACACACATGCAACTTGCATTTACGTTTATATAAATTATATAATTGAATAAAAAATGTAAATGGTGCATGATATTTGTTACATCGCCTTCATCTAACAATATTGTTGCAATGAAGATAAAATTTTAGCATAAAAAAACAAGTCAAAACTTTGGGGGAAAATTTTTCAGATTACTGCGCAGATACTATCACACTACCTTGCACAAGTATTGAACCCACCTTAAAATGATCAGGCCTGCCCGAATTACTAATGATACTTTCAGGAGGAATGTGTGCAATTTTATACAAACTCATTTATTTTTTGCAAACTCACATAGTAAACTTTTGAGAGTCAAAATCTAATATTTGTCAGCAAATCTTAAAAAAGATGGTTCAATACTTTTGCAAGGCACTGCATTTTTGTACAATTTCATACAATGTCATATTTTGTAGATCCTAGAAACAATTAAAATGGCAAAATAAAAGAAGCTAAAATACAACAAAAATACAAAAAGAGTTACATCAATGAGCCATAATAGATTGTTTTCAAATGTATAGTTTAGTAAGTGATATTTGTGGTTGTTTTATCATAATTAGTTATTAGAAATAGCTAGAATGTTTTGAAATTTCTGAAATTTCAACCTGTTCTGAACTTTAACAAGACTTGGGAAATGCATTTACATACATACATACATACATACATAAATAAATACAATTTTGGAAAGAACAACAGTATAAGTGAATTTTCCCAAAGAATATAGGCTGATTATCTTGCAGGGTTTTTGTATGCTATATTACTGCTTGTTCAGTACTCATTCATTGTAAACAATACATTTAACAATGACTTGCGTATATATTGACCTACAGACTGCATATTCATAAGACCAATATATTACAAGATAATGTGGAATTCTTGTATGCATCAGCATTTTGACCGACAGAGAACATAGATAATGCCCAACGAAAGGGCACTGAGTTCTTGAATTCATTACAGTGATTAAAATTTTGCTACTCTTGAATACCTTATGAATTATTAAACAATGTCCTACAGAAAATAATTCAGGATAAAAGCATTCAACTGCCTTACCTTGCAAATTTCCAACTGCCCATTTTTGCGTAATATTGCCACCTTTGTGTTGCTAATGGTCTGCCATTAGATGGTTTCTTTGTTGTTAGTTGTGCGGAAATAGCCATCCTAGTCCACATTTGACTATTAAAGCAAATATTAGTCCAACCAGGTAGTACTTGTCTGTGGGTTAGAAAGCTAAAGAAAATTAGTAATTAATCAGTTTGGAATACAATCTTTTTACTCATACAGCTTAATTACCTGCTTTCCATTGGGTGTGATTTTGTCAGAAATTCCTACATGCAGAAAAAAAACTGTGCTGTTATGCAATATATGTTGTTGGCTATGGTGTACTGAATTCATATATGAATATAGTTGCGTGACAATTAGGATATATTTTATTTATTCCTTAAAGAAAGCATATCTCCTGCAATCCATGGAATGATGGAGGTGTTGATTACAACGTACTTGTTGTGCTGCTTAAACCAATGAGTGACACATTTTTTTTTTTAAGTTGTTAACAATTTAGAGGAGAAAAATTAATGTAAGAAATGTAAGTTATATGTTAAGTATTTATGTTTCAGATGTCTTTTTAGGCAAATAAATGTTTCATATAGCTTTTATTTTTGATTGTCATCTATTCTAGTTTGACGTGTTGAGTTTTGTGCAAGCTTTCCTTGCTTTGCTGTTTAATTGGCTACCACACACTTCAGGACAAAGTCTGGGACAGAGAGAACAAAAAAGAATTAAGCTAAGCACTAGGTATACCCTGGATGAGATACCACAAGGCATACAACCACAATAAACAACTGAGAGAAAGTAAACCATGTAGATCACATGTCTTTGGAATATGGGGGATATTGGAGTACCTGCACACAAACATGAGGACATGCAAACTCACACAGGGCCAAAGTTAGGAATCAAAGATACCACAAGGCACTTGCCATACCTCGATTGGACTACTGCAACTCATCACCGACAGGTTTACCAGCTTGGGCTATCAAACTATTGCAGCTGATTAAAAATGCAGCAGCGTGTCTGACTTCCAATCAACCAAAATGCTTTCATGTTACTCCCGTCCTTGTCTCGCTTCGTTGGCCCCCTTTAGGTGCTCACATCAAGTTCAAGTCCTCGGTGCTGGCTTTCACAGTCTTCAATGCGTCAATACCCATCTCTCCCATTCCAGTCAGCTTGTACATCCCTACACCAAGTGTCACTCAGCATGTTTCTCACGTGTGGTTCCCCGATGGTGGAATGAGTTGCCAAATAGCATCTCCAAATAACATCAGGTTCCCTCACAACCTTCAAGAAACACCTCAAGACCCATCTGCCCCTTGAAACCCCAATACTAGCCTATACCACTCTACACTCAATTGCTGGTCACTTGTGTTCTCTTCAGAAAGGCAGCATGACGTCTTGTGCCTGTGGTTTCTCGGGCACAGGCCATGGAGTGCTATTAACAGAATAGCACCTTTGGCATTTTTCCACCACCACCAAGAACTGAGCCATACCCAAGCCATACTGCCCACTTTCTGCTAGGTACAGAGTTTCATTGTGAATTATGCCAGCCGTACGGTACCCACTCTCACATGGCCCTACATACTAGCAGGGCCGAAAGCATGAGTGAGTCGATTTGGTTGCGTCATCACCATCTGATTGGTCGAAATGCAGATCTGTGTGGATGCGCATGGATTATCTGATGGAAAAAGGACATATTCTATATTTTATTCATTATTAGTTATATCATGATGTATTGAAGCATTCAGATAACAGGGAACTTGAAATTTTTCTTGTCCAACTGAAAAATAGTACAACAGAGAAGCTGACCGGAATGGCTTAGTGATGCAAATCTACATGAGAAAATGCTATTTCCGGTAGCGTTAGATGCTAACATCAAATGACGATTCTTATACCTGCTAGCGGAAATCAGCATATAGTAAATAAGCATCTCTTCAGCTTTACGTCACCGTTGCTCTCCAAACTTGGTATCGTCTTTACCGAGCCAACCCTTCTGCAGTGGAAAAACGAAGCGAGCTGGAACTGCACTGTAACTGTACTGTAACTATTTTCTCTTTGCGGTACGGGTCAGGTACAGCCTGGTTCCTGCATGTCAGTGGGAAAGTACCATTAGTCTTTTGATTTGAATATCATGTTAGGATTCTTGCCATGTTTGAAATATGATGTATAGCTCATGCTCCAGTACTACTTACATTTGTAAATAGCCGTTCTCTCTCAACCTAGCTGCACTTATGCTTAGCTCACTCTCGACAGCTGCATCAGAATCACAACCAGGTTTATTGGCCGAGAATGTTCACACAAACAGGAAATTTGTCACGTGTTGTCAATGGCTTGCATACATACAGCATACACATACACAGGTTAGACAAAACACATACGGTTGATAAGTACATAAAAAGTGCAAGAGTACAACACAAGCTACATAGAACATGCAGTACAATGAGTACAGTGAACCATTTACAATGAGGTATTGTTTGATAATAGAGGGAGGTAACAGTGCAACTAAGGTAGAGCAACTGGGTCAGCTATTCATAAGAGTGATGGCTTGTGGGAAGAATCTGTTCTCGTACTTATTTGTTTTGGCGCACAGTGATCTGTAGTGCCTGCCAAGGGGGAGAAATTCCACGAGGCTGCGGCCCAGGTGTTAAGGGGGCTATGATGATTTTGCCTGCCCACCCTTGACTCAGAATGGATATAGGCCCTGGAGGATAGACAGAATAACACTATTCTTTTCTGTTGATCTATTTGGTGTATCCTGTTCCTGTCATTTTTGATACTTCGTCTAAACCAGACTGTGACAAACACAGAACAGGCTCAATGATTGATGTGTAGAAACATCAGCGGCTCCCGTCGAAGGTTGAAGCACCTCACCTGGTGCAGGAAGCACACCCTCTGCACAGCCTCACAACTGCATGCAGACTCGCCACCGTTTCTGATAAATGCACCTATGATTGTCATGGCACCGACTCACCTGTACGTTGCATTGGACAACGGCACCTGCTAAACAGAAACGCATATATGTAGGTGCGACTAAAAAGAGTATTAGTTACGAAATGGGTATTTGTTACCCTTGCAGGTGTCATTGGAACTAAATACGTGTGAATAGGAGAAGCTGTGACTTTTATAAAAATTCTGCCACAAAAGAACAAAGAGTATATTAGCATGGTTTATAAGTAGTAGCATGGGACACATTCCAGTAACAGATGAATGTATTCTCTCTCTTTTTAAATATACTCCCATTACACGTAATTGCTGTAACAAGTGGAGGATAAGTTAAAAAGGAAGAAGGGGGGGGGGAGAACGGGCGGGTGGAGTGGAAGCCATATGGATGATGGGAGAGGCATCCAAGATACCAGCAGAAAAAGTGGGCACAAGAAAATGCAGTAAATGGCACACAAACCAGGAGCTTCAGCATGACATCTTGGGCCTGTGACACATCAGGCATGGTTCATGGAGTGCTATTAACAGAACTCATCTAAGAAGCAAAGCAGGCACAGTGTGTCCATAAGGGGAAAGACTCGAGGCAGAAAAACAAGAGCGCACAAGACATGGCGCCAAAGGAGCAGCTGGTGAAGCAGGCAGCATGGTAGGAAGCCTGGTGAAAAGCGGGAGGTAGTGGAATCTGAGCAGAAAGCACACAACAGATGTCAGCAGCAGGCATGCTCCAGGAGGCGGAGGCAGCACGCAGAAAACGGAGGGCTGCTGGGACGCGGAGGGAAAACGCGAGAGCAGTGCATAGCTACGTGGAACCTACGCGGTTATTTTGACGGGAGCTGGGGAGCGTCTCTCGAACTGCTCTTGTGAAATCTCTGCTACGACTTCTTTCAATGTTTTTCCATGCATGGTATGTGCATTAATAATAAAATAAGTACTCCCACGATACAGCATGCATATGCAAATACCGTCTTCATTCATCTGACACATTGCATTACCACCTGTCACGTTACACCTGACGGCACGTTATTTATGTCTATTTATGATTATTGTCTATGTCAAATTAACACCTTCCTCTTTTTTATGCTTACCTAATTCCAATACTGACAGGGAATGTAACTAAGCATTACACTACGCATTATACTGAGTATAACTGTTTATATGACAAAAAAATTGTACATTGATTTGAGCATGCATTATTACAGATGAAACTTTAAAAAAACAACTAAGAAAAATTTTCATCATGACAGTAGGCTTGAAATTTTTAAAAGCATATTTTTGTCACAAGAATTCCACAAAATTGTATGTGCCTGTATTGCTCCTTAAAATAATGCACTACAGATCATTCATTTCTCTTTGAAACTCATTATACACAAATGTAAAACGATGTATGGTGGCAAACCATACGCCACATCTCTGCCCTCGACTTGGAAATACCTGGTGCAGGGCACACACCAGTGAGGGAGATATAAAGATTGCTTCAAATAACAAACAGAGAATAAGCCTATATTAGCACTAGCCCTGTATACCAGCAACTGCATATTAATCACTTTTGACACTCATTTTCGGTTACTGTTGTATTTATGGTGTGACTTTAATGTAACTTTAAAAAAAAACATTAAAACTAAACACTTACATTAGTATGACTACCAGAACACAGGATAATTTGGCCAAAATGCATACAAGTAATACTTGTTAAGACAATGTTCACCTTAGTCTCAAATATAACATTTAAAAAATCTATCCATAAAAATCTTACAGTTCAATTAAGAATAGTTAATAATTATGTCTGGAAGTAGGTTACAAGTAGTAATTATGTCAATCTTTTCACTGACAGACTTAAGATCTTCCACAATAAGCCGGATGCTATGAGAAGCATTGATTATTCCGTTCTGAGAATTGCTGAAGTGACTTGTTGCCACCTGAATCTCTCTAGTAGCATTTTGATACACCTGTCTGAGCGTATGTACCACGTCGCTGCACAGCCGTGCATTGGTTTCTTGCAATTTCTGTTGCAGTAATGTGTTACAGGGACCACCTGACACGAGTTTGCAAACGGGATACTCCTCCAGCGTCGAAGCAGAGTCTTTGGTGCTACTGACGACAAGCAGAGGTATTTCCTTACTGAGTTTTGGCGTTATTTCAGTGTTTTCTCCAGTAACAAGTTTTTGTGCGTTATCCTGTTCGCCTTCGCTGTCAGTCTCCGGTGCTTCTCCAAGAACTTTTAGACCGGATTCAGTCGAGTGTGCTGCACCGACCGAAGTTATATATATCTCCTCATCGGAATCAGTCTCCGATGCTTCTCCCTCTACCACTATTCGATACTTGCTGGTCGCCATTACGAACGACTTTCCAACTGTGGAACAAGAATATATGATCGGAAATGGCATGCATACAGACAGAAGCGAAGAATTCACAAAGGCATACTTTATCATCAAAAATCAAATGCATACCTAGATAACTTCGTTGACCTTCCAGATACAAACGACCGAATGACACGGCGAAGCAACTCGCTACACGATACTAAATCACATGAACAGGAAATAAATATTAGCCTCACATGGGCAATGATGCATTTTAGTAACCAACCAGGGTTTGGATTTTATACCACGTGACCTATGATGGCCCAAAAATCTAGTCATGTGATTGATGCGTAAACATGAAGCTACCTTGACGCAGGCGAGGTGCAGCTTAAACTGGGGGAATCGTGATGTGTTATTTTTAATAGTAAGCGTTTTAAAGTTTTTAACCACTGCAAGCAAAAAGGGCAGAAGAACGCCGCCTTGCTCCGGTGGCATGCTGGATTTTGGTTGTGGTTTAACGTGCATCAGCAACTGCTAAAATATCTCGCCAGCTATCAAGTAATATGGTCATTTGTACATTTTTTGTTCTGACCAGTGCTAATTCTGCTAACCGGCAAATTGCAATAGCTGCATATAGTTCAATTGGTCATAAACCTTTTACATGCAGTATCTGTCTGTAGTAATGTATAAAAACATAAAATGTGATTAAAATGTTTTTTTTTCTTGCTTAAATGACTGACCTTTAGGATTAATATTAAAGCATTGAAAGCAGACTCTTGTACTATCTAAAATAGTAAGCCAAATGTGGATCGTTTTGAAGCTGTCAAACAATTGTTGGTGCTGACATTTAATTATATTAACTAGACCGCTAAATTTATAATTTTTAAAACATTACTGAAAATTGTATATTTTTGCTGCCTATATATTAAAATAAATAGCCATGATAGCTAACCTTTATTTCTTAAGTCAGTTAGCACTCTGTTTAAATATAGGATTTTTTTAAAACAGTGTTCAATTTAAGCTTATGTGGACATTCGCATCCAGTCATTGCCATTTCAGTTATATATTAACTGGATGATGCCACTGATGCAATGCATTTTCACTCTTAAAACTTCCATTTTAGTTTCAAATATGTACACAAATGTATGTGCAAAAATCAATTTATTTTTAGTTGTAAACTTCCAGGGTCTTATTCTGTATTACTTAAATAATGTTTTAAGTAGTTATCTATTTTTATAATTTATTTTAAGAAATATGCCTTTGGGATGGACTGTTATTAGAACTGGGTTGTTCTTTGGTCTGATGTGGATAAAAAGGTAGGAATTTTTACAGAACCTAATCAGAGCCTTTCATATGTAATTTAATTCACATCAAAGAAATATTCCTTACCCTAATTTTATGTCTACTTTAAGTAATATTTTTGATATATTTGTGATGAATGTCCACTTAAGATATTCTTTTTAGCATTTGCTATTATGACCATATCATAGTTTAATATGCATTTAAATATACACAAAATAGCCACATTTGCAGAAATGCACAACACTGCTTCGGAAATTGGAACGTACAGTGAAGTAAAGTAACCTTAGCAAAAGTTAGTATTTACTACAGAATTATCAGTCTCGGTAGGGAGTCTTGACCCTGTATAACTCTAAGCCTTGTGGAAGCAGGGCTGCTGGCACGACTGGCAGACCAGAAGGACACCATGGACCTAATTGAGAGAAAGCCCAACAAGTGGTGGACAGAGACTGACACTTTCACCATGCTGGCCTTGATTGAGGAGTTGGACCTAGTGCATGAACTTGACAAAAAGCGCCAGCGTAACGATTCACACTTCCGCCGCTTGCGCCACAGTCTAGCCAGGAGGGATATCCATTTTAGCGTGAACCAGATTCGCAATCGGTGGAAGAGTCTCAAACACAAATACCGCAAGATCAAGACCGCCGGATATCGCAGCCCAGCAGCCCGCCTCTCGGCCATCGAGTCATTCCGCTACTTCAAGAAGCTGGACCGCATGCTGGCTCAGAGGCCCAGGGCGCCTGGTCAGGTGGAGGCCACTGCAACGAGTCATAACCTGGTGGTGCTCTCCACCTCTGACGTGGAAGATCACACTGACAGTATATCTGCCATTTTTTTTTTTTAATTTATCAATAGCATTCGGTATAAGGATGCTAGTCACAACTTACTGTAGAGCTGTAATGACATAACTTTCTTTTTTTTTTTACCATTTTCTGGGGTTTGGTATTTCGATTTTTAACTGATAGTAGTTGCATCAGGTCAAAACAGATGGCCATGTAAATAGAGTGATTGTTATAAGGATTGGATGGTTTTATGTACTTAAGTGTGACAAATTATTCCCATGATTGCTTCTTAATGCATATTTAACAATGCATTCATAAAGGCCTGACATTCCAGTGGATAAAAAAAAAAAACTATAGAATGCCCTCCATTCTCACTGTTTATTTCCTATCCTTGTCATTTTCTAGTATTTTTTTCTCTTTAAAAAAATTGTTGTTTGCATTCCCTTTGGGTGATTGTAGATGTCTGTCTCTTATAGGTGATGTTCCGCAGCCCTGTGCCACAACACATTGGCAAACGGAATTCCCTGAACCTGAAGGAGATAGTGAGGAAAGTAAAGGGCAGCCTGATGAACCCGTTGACTTTAAGCCGCCCCACTGGGACATTGGGACAGAAGAGGTGGTTACCTTGGGATTGTCAGGGGAGTACCTGTATCCAGTGAAGACCGAGCCACATCTGCTGTCGTCTTTAGGTGTGATGGAAGGTGCTAGAGAGTCTTCAAGCTGCAGCCCAAAACACTTTTCAGGTGAGTGTTTGGCTCTGTCAGTAAGTAACAAAGCATTAGATGTTAAAAATGCAGTGGATGTTCTTCTGGCAGCTGGTAAAGTGATATTGCATCGCACATAAAATTAATGTACTGTAGCACATGTAACACATTAAACAAAACAATGCAGCGACAAGAATAATGTCTGTAGGTAAGGAAACAGTGTCACTGATCTATATCATAAATTATGTAAAAATAATTAGCTACAAGAGTGGAAACATTGTCACTGATCATGTCTTCTGCAGTGTTTAATTGCAAACTTTTTCCAGCAGCCCTGACTCAGTTACAGTGTGCTGATTAATTTGCATTTAATTGTGCTATTAATATCTTAGGTGGTCAGTTCTGCAAGAAATTGGTAATTGAATAATAAAATAGATCTTTAAAGAGTTTAACTCCTATACCAGTCAAATAAAATGCACATTATTATTATTATTGTTGTTGTTTTTATTGTTGTTAAGATTTTGCATAGTTTTATCAACTTTGGTATATCTCCTGCTATAGGTGGGTTTGAAGATACCAGCAGTCTGATCCTTCAGCAGCTCACGATTCTCAATCACCAGCTTGGCGAGCAGCTAGCTGAACAAAAGGCTTTCCACTGTAGCATGCTGGGCCTTATGGATCGGCAGATCCAAGTCTTGCAACAGCTATCAAAATCTGCTAGGGAAGCTCCACCCGAGGAACTCGGTGAGCGAGATGCTGTCATCAACCAGCAGGTTAATGACGCTCTAGTTCGCATCCTTAGAGGTGTGGAGCAAGCCCACGTCCAGAGACTAGCAACATGCCCATCGAAGCCTTCCGCCTCTGAACCAAACTCATCCTGGACAGTCTCTCTTTTAGAAGTTCACCAGGGTTCTTCCACGGCTGAAGAAAATTCTCTCTCTGAAACCTTGGATAGTAAGACAACAGCTGTGGGACAATCTGATCCCTCTGGTGCTTCTGAGCAACTTCCCCCTTTATCCCGAAGAGGTGTTTAGACAAATGGGGTATCATTTAAGTCTCAGCACAAATGAGGTTACCCAACACCTCATTTAGTTTTTTGTCTTTAGTAATTAACTATCCATATGTCTGTTGAAAGAGGGTTTAGTGTATGGGGTGTGAAATGACTTGATTTCCCGAGTTGCGTATTCAGTTCTTTGTTTTAAATGAGCTGTTACTTTAAAAACAATCACAATTCAAATCAAATTAAACTGAAAGTGTTATTCAGCTTTCTGAAAAAATACTTTGAATGCATCAATATAACAGTGATTGTAGTAAAGATGTGTAGTAAAGTACGATGATGAAAAGTATGAAGTTTGGGAAAGTTTTTCAGTTCCTTTAAGGCAACTGAGGGCATAAACTTCAGACAAAAGAAAAACTGTTTGAGATTCTTTATCTGCCCATTTGTATCATTAAATATATGACCTTATAGAAAATAGTTTCAATTGTAAGATATACCCTTAGTTTTAGTGAGGAAAAAAATCTTTTGTATTTTGATTGTTTTGACTTTAGTTGTGTAACGTGATGTTAATATAAAGTACATCATATACTGAATGTCATTGAAAGGGATATAATTTAAACTGTTACATTACTTATACAGTAGGTGAAAGTTAACATTGAATTCTAGTTTGCCTAATAGAGCCTATTTCTCCCATAAGAACATTGCAGTACACTGGTTTTAAATGTTGAAAGCAGCATGAACAAATATGCATTTCTTGTCAGTATTTAATTTTTCCTGTTTAATTGTACTTATAAATTATTCCAAAGATTACAGGACAAATTTTGATTTTTTTCCCCTTCCATCTAGTCTGTGTACTAAGAAGTGAAGGAAAAAATGTTTACACTATAGAAACACAATGGCACCTAAAATTGGCAGGCATGATATTAAATAAAATGAAATATTTTTGCGCTATTGCTTCCTATAGTATACTGTTATTGACTTTATTTTACAGTATATAGATTCATCCAGGTTTTCTATTTATTATTAGCGATACATTTCCCTTGCTGCTGTGCAATAGGTACAAGATTGTGTCTCTGTACCCTTATGTATATAACATGATCGCAACAGGAATAGGTGACAATTTTAGTGTTAAAATCGATTTGACTATAGTTTGACCGTAAATAGTCATTACTCCTAATGAGTCAGTAATTTAAATGTCTGAATTGCAACACTTCAGCGAGAAGTCAAACCCAGACTGTAGTCTAACCCAAAATCAAGAGTCAGTCAAATGGAGTTCTGAAATATTTATTATAATATTGTTATAGGTAACTGTGTATTTCATGTGCCTCATTTCTGAAGGCTTTTAAGAAAATAAAATATTGTTTACAGTTCAGGCCTTCAAACTATTTAGTCTGATTGTTTTTTTTTTCCCTTTTTATAGATGATGGAATTGAGAAGGACACTTTAAAGGATACTGCTTTGTATTTTTGGTCTTTGCATTATATATGTGAAATAACAAACCGTTTAATGGATGTACTAGGCAGGGACTTTACACTGTTCCTCACCAACTATAGGAAACTTATCAGCAATAGTAATTTAAACCTGTTTTTATTTTATTTTTTTTGCTTAATGCTCATTTTAGAAAAGCTACAATTATTGCACAATATTAACACAACAATACTCTGCACCAAAAACAAGTTTAACAGATAAACGTGTATGCACATTACTTTTTCCATGTACTTATCATCACTGTTTGTGAATTTCTTACCTCTTTGTGTTAAATTGGATGTAATTAAACACATAAGGCATGACAAAAAAGGATTTTGTACTTTGATACATCTGTCTGCTTCTACTTCACATGCAATTTATGTGAACAAAGCAACATTTAAGAAGATGGCTGAGGTAGGTGGTTCAAAGCTGAAAAATGTAAATAGGGTTTGACAACCATTTGAAAAGCTATTAAAACTTTGCATTGACATGGATAATGAACATAATGCACCTTCAGGCAATTTGATAGCTCAGCAGAAGGCAAAGTCTTTTTGATGTTAAAAGCAAGTTTCCCAAAGAGGAGGAAGACAATGAAATATGTTGAACATAAGGGTAATTTCCTAAAAAAATAAAAATAAAATAAGCAAGTCAAGATTTTTTGCATTTTCCTGTATGCCTATTCTTTAACTTTTAAAGATAGTTATTAAATTATGATATTCCTTATTGATCCTTGGTGGGAATTAATTTGCATACAGAAGCAAGGTACTGTAAGAGGACAAACACAGAGTGAAAAAACAAAGATAATGTACAAAGACAGTACAGAACTGCACACAACAAAAGACCTGAGAAAGTAGAATGTAGAATAATAGCGACTGGTCTCTGGGCCTCCTTGCAAAGCCAGAAGTCCACCACCAACTCCTTTCTCTTGCTGATGTGGAGCTGCAGGTAGTTTCTTCCTACAGCACAACACAAAACCCTTTGTAGTCTCCTGTATTCTGTCTCATCTCCATCAACCAACACTAGACATACATATCACATGCTGTACATACTACATACCTGCTGTAACCTTTGCTTTCACAAGTGACCATACAATACAGGAGATAGTAACAGTTACATTTTCCATACAGCTACTACGGAATAATAAAGAGTCACATAAAATTCATAATACAGCATCCTATGATTCAGCCTATCGCCCAAGCATATTATGACAATCCTTCCTGCAGCACAACCCTTTAATCTTTATATTAATGACATTGCTATCCCATTCTGTAATGTCATCCCATAGTCTCTGTAAACATTAATTTGCATATTATGGTGTATTTTACCCATGTCGATCATGGCACACATTTTTCAGTATAGATCAGTACTGCCATGACAGATGCTATTGTTTTTGTTATGTGGTTGTGCGATAACACAGCAGTAATAGCATTCTCGACTATGTGCATAAATTTTATGGGTAATGTTCATTCCTCTAGTGCCTTTGACATTCACAAATACCTTCCTTGTAATATTGTTTTCCACACAGGTTTTGTTGTCAGTTGACACCTGTACCCACCTGTCACGTTCAGAATTTCATTTTGCATGTGTTATTTCTGGAATATGTGCCGATGACATTGCGGATCAGGCAGTTCTTTCAGGATGTCTTGGCTCTATTTCGACTTGTACCAGTTCAGTTTAAGCAAACACACAGAAATTTGCTCTAAAACCTTTCCTTCTACTTCAAACCATGTCCTGTGCCATTATTTACATATAAAATTCGATAAAAGGCAACTTACAAAGTCCTGGCATGACCTCCACATTAAGAGCTATCTGTGCTCATATCTAATGAACCATTAGTTCCATTTCATTACCATAATGAATATGGTCCTGAAGAAAACATTCTTTGTATTTGCAACCATAATGTTAGTTTAATTTGATTATTATTATGCAAATAATTCCTCAAATCAAATATGCCTTCCAAATGCCCTAGTATGTTTTTTTCCACTTCACGGCTGTCCTAATTCCCCCCATTCTCTCTGCATTAGTGTATCAGAAGGCCTACTTAAGGTAGTATTATCTTTACAAAGATCTATTGTGTAAGTCCTCCTGATCCATTGCAATTGTTAAGAATTCCAATCAGTTGGCACCTTAAGAGACAGCGTCTCACATTTTTCTCCGTATTTGTTCCACACTCAAACCTACACTTGCAGCTCTCAAATGCATTGATGCAAACTTGGCTGATAATTGCAGGGTAATACAATAATTTTCCTTCTTTGTATTCATCTCTGTCATCACCATTACCAGCCCCATTCCCCATCATGCCTGCAGAGCATCAGCATTGTTCTTGTCTGAAGGAGGACTTTGAAAATGTGCAGTTTGGCAGGTTACATTGTAGTCCTTATACCTGAGCCATGCTGTTTTTTTGTTGTGGACCTTGCATTAGTATATTGTGCTGCAGTTGATGCATGCGGTTGGCACAAAGATCTGGATAAGTCCTCTTTGATGGCTTCCCCTCTGCTTCATAGTTTGCACAGATCATGCCCTGGAAAGCATCAAGTGCAGTATTTATTTTTATGTATTATTATTATTTTTATGTATTATTATTATTAATAATAATAATAATGTATTTTTACAATTTGCAGTGATCGACACGGAAACAGAACCCGTGAACTTAAATGAATGGATGCTCTAATCTTCAATCAGATTTATTTAACTGGCTTCTTTCTTAAAACTCTTGTGTACACATTATCAGACTCTCTTACACACTTATTCACTCTCTGTACATAGAAATTTGATTGTGTGAAAAGTGAGTTTGATGGTGTGTGTGAATGACAGTTTGACAGTGCGTGAGAAAAGCATGAGTATCAGCAAATTTGGTGAATCTAGTTTAGGTTCTGCCTAATTTTAATATACTGTATTTGGTTGTTTCAGATGCTACACAGGTATTGATAGCTCAGGGACTAATGCAATTTCAGTATCCTTAACTAATTCAGCTGAGAGACTCCAAGGAAATAGTTAGCATGTTTAATTAATTCACCTCAGGGACTGATTCAATTGCAGTATGTCTGATAGACTCAACTCAAACGTTAGAAAGACTTAATCGGAATGGACAATACACTTCTTGTGGAATTGCTGTAACACCAATACATAGAAATTTACCTGTGACAGCAGTAACAAGAGACAACAAAGAAGTAATCAAAACAATAGTTGTTTACTGAGTAGGAACAATACTCATCAATCAAAATACAAAGATCAACGATATAGCTGCGTAACACAGCTGTACTACTGTACACCCGTATAAAACAAAGCAAAGTTCAATACATACTCCGCAGAAGATACACAGAATTAGTGAGGAGGAGATTCTAATTAATCACACAATACTTTACTGGAATTCTGGATACAGAAAGCCTCCTCAGTAAAAGCTATACATTTGTTGTAAATCAGTCAAGTCCTTGGTCAGAATTCCCAAGTTTCAAAACCTGAGTTCTGAGCTATGCAACGCAAGACAGGAAAGATCACTCTATATGGTCATGTGATTGTTTGTGTTTCACTCTGATCGGCCCTGCGGAGGCTGCCATGTTGTCTGATGTCATGGTACCCATTTTTTTGTCAAGCCAGGATATGCGAAATTGGCTCAAGTTTCCCAGTTCCACAGTACATTTTCAAGTACAAGATATGACATTTTGAGTTCCAAGTTGTCTGGATTACAGCAATAGTATGTCTACTGACTACACTCTTAGTGAATGATGATATCCCCATAAACAAATATTAAATTGTAATCAGCGTTGCCTAAGAATGACCTGAATGCTGTCATGTTGTGGTCTTGGTAACCTCTACATCTCCTTTTTGAACCTATCATGTTCCTCAACATATTGATTGGATTTTTGTTCTGATAACACAATGTGAAGTTTCCATCCATCTATACTTGCTGACCTTCCAGGAAGGCCTGTAATATTGTATATTGCAGCTTTTTCAGTCTCTACTTGCCTCCTCTGGCCATTATAGCAAGGCTTTGCCATATATTAAAAGGTAGGTTATGAGTATAACCTTAAACTTATATTAAGTATAAACTTACACAACACATCCACAGTGGTGGTATTTTCTCAAGGACACAGTGTTAAAGTTTGGAAAACCCTTCTGGTGTTCTTATCAAGGACATTTTTAATATCTCAGGAGATGTTAAAAATGATGTAGCAAGCCAGTTATACTGACAAGTGGGATTCTTACTGGGTTCATTGGTCTGTTGAAGACAAGAGTACTTTGGAATTAAGTGCTTGGTCAGTTTTCTCCCTTAATCTAATTGTCTTAAAAAAACAATGTTGTATCTTTTGCAAATCTCAAAGCCCCCCCCCCTGCTTTTTTTTGCATTGGTTGTCCTATTTCCTGACTGGCTCACCAAGGACAGTCCACTTGCACAGTCTCCCCCCAATGTCCTAAAGGACCCTCCCCAACAAATTTCTGCATAATGGTGCTCATGGGAGGTAACACGCTTCAGACAGGCAGGATGGTGCTATCCAGTGGTGGCGAGTGTGAAAGAAATTACCCAGCTCCCAAATACTTGGTCAATCACTTACCTCACCACATAGCTAGTGCAGCGACTTCCTTATCAGATGATCTCCCTGACTCTCCCCAAAAAACAGAATTCACTCACATTGTCTGTATCCAAATCATTAACCTAGAACGTTGGGGCATCATTAGTACAGTACTTCTCTTTACACCAGTGTGTCGACTGAGACGGGGGGAGACCGAGTCTAAATTGACCATGATTAAGGCTTTAGAGGCTGCAGCAGTGGCGAAAGCCAGAGAGCAGTTGGTGTCTATCTTGGCAGTAAACCCTGGGACCTGCTGGTGGACACCTGTGGGGAGGGAAGATGTCAGATTTCGGAAGGAGGGCTTCTTGGCTTGAAAGCTACTGGCTGGCTAGAAATGCCGAAGCAAGGGCAGTCAGTGAAGCCGATGCTGGTATACGGGAGGGCTGTGGAGAGGCTTTGGGAAACAGGCAAGCGATCGCAGTCGTTCAATGCTTCAGGAGGGAGAGAGAGGACCTCGATCGGGCCTTGTTCGGCGGGGGTGGGGAGGTGCTGCCCAATTCGGGTCATATTGTTCAGCATCGCTGCTGGAATACGAGGTGCCAGGGCAACAATTTTGTGTCGTTTGGCTCCTATATGAATGCAGTAAGAGTCGCATCCACGTCATTGGCAGAAAACCGAAGCTGATTAGAGTGGGCGTTAGCCTCTCAGAAGGATGCTCATTGTCTGCACGCTTGTTTATGATTTTAATAGAACTGCAGGACAATAATGGTGCATCAAAGGCCTATCGAAGAATTAAAATATGACAATGGGTTATCACTAGAAGAGATACAGACTATGAATTGCGTTTCAGAAGAAGCTTCTGATTAATTAAATTCAAATTCAAAGTAAAACAACACATTGATATTGTAGCAGCTCATGCAAGCTGTTAATTCTACTGGAATTTTTGGATGCACAAAATCCAAATTTGGAGTACAGGAGGTAATGGATTTTTATTATGCATGATGTGAAAAGACCTCCCATGATCCTGACTGAGATAAGAGTTCGGTGTATGGATGGATGACTTAAAATATATATATATTTCTTTTTAACAAAGAAAAAAAATAGTCCTACAAACCAAAGAATTTCATTGTCTCCGGAAGCCCTGCTTTTAGGTTTCATATGAGCTCATGAATTAGAAATGTCAAAACATTAGTAACTTTGTAATAGACCAAAAGCAGCAATCCTTTTTGCAAGACATTTTCATGGGTTCAATGTTCAATATTAACACTGATATTCCCTTTTATAATCATAGGTTAGTAGAGTTTTTAATATTTGTGAAAATCGGTAAAGATTTTTGGGTACAGACATTTGCAGATATTTAGCCTACAATTTAAATTGTTGTTCTGTTTATAAAGTTTTGCTGCATGGATGCATATATTAATGAAGTTGCACCAGAGGGGCCAATAACATGCAATGAGCAGTTAAACTCACTACTGAATGTGACTTCTTCCTGCAGTTAGGTGAATTGGTGCCTCTACATCTCCCTTTGTGTGTGTCGGTGCCCTGCAGTGGGAGGTTCTCCTGGCTTGTGTCTTGTCTGCCTGGGATCGGTTCCAAACTCCCCATGACCCAGTACCAGATAAGTGCTTTTATAAAGTATGGATTCATTTCATGACTAGGAGAAAATTATCAGCCACACCAGCAAAACAAAGCCTCTAAAAGATAATTAAAAAAAAAAAATGTTGCTCCCAGACTTCCACGAATCCATAGCAAGAATGGAGACAGTTTAAAATCACATGAAATGATTGCTGTGAAGTCACAGAGAGACATAATTGACTATTTTAGTGATTGTACAGCTACAATACAAAAACAATTCTATTGTGTAGAGGATCAAAAAAAAGTTAATTCAATGTTCCCTGAGAATATTCTAAAATTGCAATTTCGGTGTGCTATCGCTCACTCCTTTTTAACTAATTTACATTCATTCATGTTTTTGCAGAATTTTCCACTGTATGATTTTAAACCTTTTGCAGGAATATGCAAGAATTCAATCAGCTACAGTACCTTTCACTTTCCACTCAGGTCAACTCTGGTCTGTTCAGCTTGGGGGGGTATGCACTAGTACAGCGTGTTGCCACACCCACCAAACAATGAAACACGTTGGGATCACAGTTGGCCTCCCCCCCCTGGTCAACACACGGTCCAGTCCTGCCCTGTGGAAATGACCATCTATCTACCATAGCCGGGTATTACATGGGCTTCTCCTTGGCCTAATCCAGTCTTCATTCCAGGTCATGGGATAGTGTCCAAGTCTCTCAGTGATGCAGCAAAACAAAGAGCATCAGTACTCTAAAGACTTCATCCCTTTACAAAGATATCAGGAGCACCACACACCCCTTTCCAGCAACCTCATGCCCTCCCATGCTCTCCCACACCAAGACAAGTGAACCTCTCGATGTGGTCGACATTCTCTCCACAGACTGATGGACAAAATCCTGATGGCTGTGCCCAAGAAGTCATTAAAGGCCCAGATCTTGGTTTTTATCCAGGACACTCACAAGCCCCCATTGACTTTACAAAGATCTCAGCATTCAAGATCTTTCCTTACCAACAAATGCCCCACAGCCACTGGACCCCACAACCCTTCCAGTCCATGCAAGCATAGAACAGACTAGGAGCAAGATCACACCCTAAACAATCCCCGGAATCAATGGGGAAGAGTGCAGATGTTCTGCCTTCACTCTGCACAGCACTCACAGTATTTGTATTTTCACTCAATGAGAACTCAATGCCAGGATGTAGTCAGTGGTAGACTTCTTAGGTGTAAAGCCAGACTGCTCTGGTCACTGGTGGACAAGGAAGTGATTATACTGTAGATCCTCTTGAGGATGACCCTATCAGGGATCTTACCCAGCATTGAGAGTGGTATTATCTCCCTCTAGCTGCTGTAATCCATTCAATCACCCTTCCAATTCCAGATAGGGACAACTAGTCCTGTTTTCCCGTCAGTTAGGATGATCTCCCATATGGCAGAAAAGATATTGCTTGCAATGCCAGGTGGACAGCCTAACTACCAGCCTGGAGAAGTTCACCCCGGATACCACAGATCCCTGCGGCCTTCCCAACCTCCAGCGGATTCACAACCGTTGCTATCTCAGTAAGACTGCGTGGGTCGCAATTATTCAGAGGAGCGGTCTCAAGAATTGTAGACCCAGAGATGTCCAACAAGTCTGTGGTCAGAATTTACAAACTGGGCTCTGCAGTTCTGAAGGAGCCTCCGGTGTTTGTCCACAAGGATGTGATCAATCTCCTTCACCGCACCACCAGTACTAGGGTCCCAAGTCCAACGATGCAGCTCAAGGCACTGGAACCAGGATTCAGTGACCTCCAGCCCCTGACCTTGACACAATCCCCACAGACAGCCCTGCCAGTGCCTGTGGTCATTCTGAAGTCACCCATGACCAGACCAGTGTCACCTCCTGGGCACCCATCACTGAGCAAAGTTACGAATAAAATGTCTCCATCATCAAGAAATTACTCGTCCTGCTTGGGGTATACAGTACACTGAGACGACAGACAAGAAACCTATAGAGTGCGTTAGCCAGAGTCTCATTATACGCTCTTCAAAAGGAGTGACATCAGACACCATCAGGAGGAGCTGATCCACCACAGTAACAACTACTCGCCGAGTATGGCACTCATCAGAGCGACAAGACCAATGACAGGTGTACCCACCTACAGAGATCTGGCCACTCCCAGGTCTGCGGACCTCTGAGAGTGCCGCCAGTGAAATGCGGAGTTAATGAAGCTCCTCTGACAACAGCGCAAGATGGTCATCATGCCTGAGAGACAAAAACATTCCACACACCTACCCCGAGGGGCCACCTCAGATTAAGACCCGAGTGCCGCAGTGCAGTGGGTAACGCCTAGATAGATATCTAAGTGGAACAGTTCAAGTTAAACACATTTGTAAGGAGAAATAGAGAGAGAGAGAAAATAAAGCTGAAATTAATTATCAGTTTGGGAAGCAGAGTAGCTAAGTGGGCCACACTGGTACTTCACACCTTCAGGGATAGGGCTCAAATCCCACCTTCAGTCAGTGTGGGTGGACTGCCTGTCCTTCCCATGGTGTGCACATGCTCCTTGCGTACTTCTGATTGCGGTTTCCTCCAATCTATTGCCCATAGTGTGCGTGTGTGTTTATGCGTGCACGTGCCCTGTAAAGTACTGGCATCCCATCCAGGGACGTACCCCAGCCTTGTGCCCAAAGCTGCCTGGGATAGGCTCCAGGTCCCCTGGGTGGAAGATGGTTGGATGAATTACTCATATGAAGATATCAGAAGCAACTGATGAAACTAAAAGGTACTGTTTGCATACTGCAAGTATTCATTCCTGACACTTTAGTATTTGGTACAGTCTTTTGCCACAATGACATCTTTCAGTCTATTAGTGTAGATATACGATAGCTTTGCACATTTGTTTGGAAACGTGTTTGCCCACGAAAGACTGGGACCAGCTCAAGTAAGTTTTTTGGACTGTAATTTTCAAAGCATGCCACAGATTCTTAAAGGGATTGAGATCAGGATTTGAACTAGTATGTTCATCTTGTTTCCAGGCCATTCCGGTGTAGCTCTGGCTCTGTGTTGTGGATCACTGTCTTGTTGAAAGATGAATTTCCTATTAAGCTTCAATTTTTGAGGACTCAATCAAGCCCCTCAGCAGTACCATCCATCCATCCATCCATTTTCCAAACCGCTTATCCTACTGGGTCGCGGGGGGTCCGGAGCCTATCCCGGAAGC
>JAABNY020000035.1:7040616-7056692 GCA_015164015.2 Brevimyrus niger
ATGTGACCCAGGCGGAGACTCGAACCCGGGTCCCAGAGGTGTGAGGCAACAGTGCTAACCACTGCACCACCATGCCGGCCCAATCCCCTCAGCAGTACTGAATATGTAATCTGTGCCATCTACTGTTTCTTTATTTCTGACAGGATTACCAGTCACTGCTTATGAGAAGCTTTCCAACAACATAATGTTGCCACCATCAAATTTCACTGTAGGGATTGTGTTTTTGGGGGATGGGTAGTGTTACTTTTACATCACACAAAAATGCTTTGCATCAGATCACAAGCAATGTTCCCCCACATCTTAGCTTGATCACTGTGGCAAAATCCAAACGAGCTTTGACATAGCTCTGCTAGACTTCTTTCTTGCCAGCCTCCCATACGAGATGGTATTTTGCAGAGCTCTTTGTATATTTGTCTCATTGTGGGCCCTGTTTCACCCCAGGTGACATAAAACAGGGTAACACCGGGAGCAGGATTAGGATCATTTACATTGACAATGTCTGAATGATACGCGAGATGGTTTACTGGTGTGGCAAGCTGCGGAGAATACAAATCACATACACACACACTTGCACATAGACACACCTTGACGCACACTTTGCTTCCATAATAATTTGATACAACACTTTAAATTGCACTTGACAAGCAGAAACAGGAATGATGCCCTGGCATAAAATTATCATTGACATTTTGACATTTTTAGGCATCTCTACATTTCTAGCTAAGTTATGGTTTCTTTTGGCAAGTCAGGCCCTAAGCCTTTATCCTGGTACTGGTGAGATGTTTTGTGGGTAAGGTACTAAGCACTTCTGCATCAACAGTAAGAATATAGTTGTGGTGGGAGAAGTTTAAGGTTTTTGGGCATAAAGTGGTATAGCTTTTTATTACTTAAAAATCCTAATGTATGGACAAACTTTAAAGAGTACTATCCAATTTTATAGCAATTTTACATCACCCACAAAGCATGTTGCATATGCCTAGGTATTTTCTTTCCAATGCTTATATAACATATTCCATATTAATGTTATATGTAAAGATATAATAATAATAATAATACATAAAAGCTTAATCTAATTTGATTATTAACCTTTCACACATTATTTGCCTCAATAGCACGTATAAATGTAAGTTTACAAAAAATGTTCATGAAAAAAAAATGTCCGCGAAGAATCATTTACGTAGTAATGTTCTAACCCACATGCATTTATCGATTATGAATCATCAGAAAGATTTCACATTGATTATGGTTTTTAAAGCGGATAGAAATATGTTAAAACCCAGAACAATTAAGAAATGTAGTTTGTATGGAAAGGTGGCTTTAAGGAAGCTACTTTTGACTATAAATACACACGCGCACACACACATAAATAAGTAAATAGTCTTGCATATATACTCCCTTTTAGCCCTGCACCGTATCTTCTAGTCTTGTCGTACCAGATCATTTCTCTCCAGTGATCTGCACACTGCACAGCAAAAACTATAATCCAGTATTGCCTCTAAAACCGTTTAGAAAATACTTCCATCAATAAACTTGCGTATGCCGGTGTACACAATCTGTTTTCTTAAAACTACTTGGTCGTAGTGAAATTGAAATTACACACCAGAAAGGATGGATCTGCCCTTGGCAAAAGGACGTCGGACCGGGAAAGCATGGAGTAGACCTAAACGATTTCTTGCTTCAGTTGTCCGAGAGAGGCGTTTTATTTGAGCTATTGAACGAGATATTATACAATATACACAACTCTTTCGGGAATCACTCCTGTTTTTTTATACAACACGGACACTACTCATGTGTTTTCTACAGCTTAATAAATTCGTTGTGGATTACCACTCAAGGACAACGTAAAAAAATAGCAGAAGACGTATATCCCAACAGCAGAAGAATGTATATTCCAAAACAGATATCGCAATGCAACTAAAATCTTTGTGGCTTGGTGTTAAGTATTCTCAGTTAAAATGAAACAGATATAGAAGCTTCCTGGAACCTCTTTCGTGACGTCTATTTTGCCTCTTTGGATCTATGTCTGTAAGCGCTGCCATTTCTTTTTGTTGTCACTCGAATTAAAGGTTTTTTGCTGGCGCTCCTTACTACTGAACACTTGGTGTTCGTTCGCCCTGGGCACCGGCGGGCGAGTCCTTCATTATACAACGACAGGCGCAATTTTGGAGCTGCATACATCGATTATTGCAATACAAAGGAGCAGTGTGACACATTTGAAAGGTAATCAATTAACCATTGCATCCAATTACAAGTTATCTGTATATATTTTTGCTTTTATTTATTTATTTGTTTGTTTGTTTGTTGGATTATTCCCGCGACCCTGTTCAGGATACGCGTTTGGAAGATGGATGGATTGATATATGTTTAATTATTACTGATATGTATATTATTTTACATAGATGTGTCCATGATGCATGCGTACGTTTCCTGGTTGAAAACGTGCACATATATCCAGACGTACAAACCACGCATTATGTGGAAAAAGCTCAAGCGATATGTGTGTTGGAGAATATCATGCCTATGCATTTTTTTTAAATTACTGTCCATATAAAGCAGTGTTTATTAAGGCAAACATTACATTTACACTCTGACTCTGGTGAATTTCACCGGAATGTGTTGTGTTGAAATACAGTATGTATTTGTTGCATTCTGTTTACAATAGCGATACTTTTCTCTGATACGTTTCAGAATCGCATGGTGGGCTACGAAAGTATTTCTTTAGATTTTGTATATAGAGAAATATTTTCCAAACACAGACGATCCAGGACCTAGGAGAGCTCAAAAACACTATGGCGGTTTTCGTTTACTAGCTTTAAAAAGGCAGCGTTAATGTCATGAAAAACAGAAGGCGTAAAATTTGCATTCTGATCATGGCATTCAATGCAAAGTCATGGAGGCTGAAATATTACGACAAATAAGTCAAGCGACTACTGAGTACTTGATGTTCTGCATTGTTATTAAACTGGCACGTAAATAGAAGCATGCCAACAGACACATGGATATATACCGCAAATTCTTTTAAACGAAGCAATCCTGGCTCCCAAAGGTATTTATAAGGGCAACTGATAATCTAATATGAATCACTTTGGGTTGAATGCCTTTTCCTTATCATTGTACTGCACTGATATTGCTTTATCGATCAGATATGGATGTATTTACTAGTGATACTAGTGAACTACAATTAATTAGTTTCAGTTTAAGAAATGTCATAAAACTGCATCAGCAAATCAGAAAAATTGCATCAGAGAATACTTTTAGATGAAAACATTTCTTTATTTTATCGTGTTTGCCATGAGGTTACTGTTTTGAAAACGAAAGTCTGTGTGTGTGTGTGTATGTGTGTATGTATATATATATATATATATATATATATAGATAATTAAACAACTTTTCACTACATATGGACATGACATTCAGGCAATTAGTATGTACTGAATCATTAGTGTTATTATGTATTGCATATAGTGGGGTGGTAATTTGACCTTGTGCCACATCAAAAACACATATCCACTTTTATTCAGGAAACTGTCAGACATCAGGTAAATTATTTTGCCTGTAGAGAACATCCTTTTTTCGGACACACCCAATGTAGGATCATCACAAGTCACACATGCTTCATTTAATATTCCCAAGCACTGAGAATCCATTTTAGGAATTCCGCTACAGTACTAGTGTGGGTTTGTAACTGCACTCAGACCCTAGTTCATCACTATACCTCCCGTGCTAGGTTATATAACTGCATATGTCCTTGGTTGTCTAAGGTAGAGAGCTGAGAGCCAATGACTACATTTGCAAGGAAGCCCAGCAACTGCAGAGCAGGAGAGGAGGGGGGCAGGCTTGTTAGTTCAAGCACAACTGCAATCTGCTTAAGGAAACTCTGCAGGCTTAGACTTCATTTGCTTTCTTATATTCCTGGCCCTTTTCCAATAAATACATATTTTTAATGTGTTACTTTCTTTAATACCATTGCTTGTGGGTCATGTAATTCCTCAGGGGTGAGCAGTTTGTATTTTTTTTAATAAGCACTAACAATTCAGATGTATTCTTGTCATAAACCTCTGTGGTTTAATACTTGCTATTGGTAACAACTTGTGTATTGGGGTTTTATGTATTGGAATAAGAAAGAATTGCATCTTCCCTGACTATTGACAGTTAATTAAAAAGTACTCTGCACTCAGAGTGAGGCTACATTGATGTGCATTAATATGGTTTAAGAAATGGTTCTCCGCTAACACACGATGCAGTAAAAATTAATGAATGACCATTTACAATTTCTCTATAAAAGATATATGGACAACATTCCCATAAAATCTTAAATTTACTGATATTAATATAAAAGGTTATTTGTATAGTACTGTAATACCAAATCCTGAGAGATTTTGGCCTTGGAGAACTGGAGAAAACCATACAATATTGACAATATTTATGAAAATTGCTAAATGATTAGTTAAAAAACAGGTAACATTCCCTATTCAGATTGTTAACTTCGGTAATTGTTGAGATAACCTCTGATTTTTTTCAGACACACTAGACCTTGGTTTTATGTTGCTCATGTTAGGGACTACTGCTATGGACTAAACAAAAGAAATAAAAGGTTTTAGTTAATTCATTCATATACTTTATTGTGTTGTAGCAAACCATAAAACTATAAATTGCAAATAAGTCAATTGCCACTGGTGTTATAGCATTCTTTATTATGTTTTATGCTGTAACATATTTAATAGACTTTACCAATATTTATTAATAAATAAGAAGATATAAACTATACTCCTGCATTCTTTGTCAAGCAAATGGATACATCTCCATCCAGTTTCCAACCAATAATCCTGCAGGTTTTTGAGGAGTTGGAGCCTATCCCAGGCAGCATAGGGTACAAGTAGGCCCAGGATAGGATGCCATTCCATCACATGACACACAAACTATGAGCAATATATGGAGCCACAGCAAAAACTTGAACTGTGGTCCCAGAAGTGTAAGGCCACAATGGTAACCACTGCACCCCCGCCGAGGCTTGAAGCCAGCCATTGCCAACATACATATGAAGTTTTTCCATTATTTAAATCAGTCTTAAGTCACAAGAATATTCATCCATTGATTTTGTGGTTATACACTTCCCATAACATATTAGCCTATTGAAGGATTTATATCTAAGTAATGTGGGAATTTAACCATTTTCCATTAAACATGGTTTTGGTTTTTTCAGACTGATGGTGAATCAAATGCAGCAGGACTTTATTTTGTAAACCTTGTTTTTTCCCTAGTAAACAGCTCAGTCACTGACAGCATCACATGTTCAGACTATGCTATTTAAAGCAGGTAGGAATGTGCCTAGGGATTTTGTGTGTGGACTTCACAAAAATATTTCATTGAATGGGCTATCAGTGCTTTGTTTTAATTTATTTTTTCCATTTAAGAACCCATGTTGATATTTTTCTTTAGAAGCAATTTACTTGCATTTATCTCATGAGTTTAATTTTCTATTTTCAAATAACTGTGCAGTTTCAGATAGATTTTTCACTTTTGTGCGCAATATGCATGTTCCTTCATTTGCAGTTATTAGTTGTAGATTAAGGAAACATCCAAGCAGACATTAAGGACAGAAAGAATTTCATAGACTACATATCCCTTAAATCAAAACTGGTTAAGTGATAGACAAAGGATAACTAATTTTACTTACAGTACTTCCTTTATCATCATTGTGTAGGTAGAACATTCAGTATTTACATATCCATTTTCCAGCAGCCCCAGACAAACTTAATGGAATATCGTCACAGCTAAAGTAATGAATGGCTCAAAGGCAGGCACTTTGGGCAATGGAAAAGGTGCTTTAGTGGAATAAAACCAAATAAAGAAGACTGTAAGGGATCAAAACGAGAAGGCTAGTCATTGGAAGGACACTGGCTGACAGGCAGCACATAATTAATGAGTGGACTAGGAAACACAGGACTGGGAAGCATGTATATATAACATGGGAGCTAACAAGAGGCAGCTGGGAGTGATTAACATGAGGATAGGAATGAGGTAAGACAGTTGAGTAACAGGTGTGGCTTGTTAGGAACACGCTAGGGAGGAGACAGGATAGTCAGGTGATATGGCAGGCAGAACATGACAAATATAAAAATGATATTTTGAGACCGATGGTATTCATATGTGTTTGGTTTTTAAAACTGTGACTTTTAAAAGCTGTCTGATATTTATTTAATTGTACAGTGATGTGAAAGTACATTTGCTGAGGACAGGACTTTGTTGAGTGCTGGTGCAAATTATTGGATCTGAAGATTGATTGTGGGTGGATCCTATCATATACAATACTGGATATTGACATAGCACAGTTGAATTGTGAGTTTTGGACAAGATGGCATTTAATTAACCCAAGCACGAAGCACAGTAGAAATATTTACTGAATAATTATTTTGAATTAAGTAAGTTAAGTGAATAGAAAGTTAAGAAAAGTTTAGAGAAACTAGAAATAGTCACTTAACTATGTTACATTACATGCAGATTGTCTGCATTACGCACAACTTTATTTATGTACATAATTTTGTATATTCCGAAACATACCGTCTTGATTTTCCATTATTGCTTTGCATACCACCTTAAGGTAAATTCCTTCAATGTGAAAGTACCTGGGATAAATGATTCTGGTGGTAAATTAAAATGATTCTTGGAATGTTTGAAAACTTAGGTGGTTATTATTATTATTATTAGATGTCATCTCTGCAATGTGGTGTAATATCCATGATAGGTTGCAGACCCCCCTGACCCTAAATAGGACAAGCAGGTTCAGGAATTGGATGGATGGGTAGATGCCTGGTCAATAAGGACTCCTAGGTACCATAAAGACAATATACTGTTATGATTGTTCTTCAGGCTTCCTAAAGGCAGGTTCATTGCTGTAAAGATTGAGTTCATCCATCTCGTCATTGGTTGTACTCTTACTCCTATATATTTGACTTTTCCAAGTATTATGTTTTTCCCAAAGCATTGGCCACATTCATAATACTGCCAAAATAAGATTTAGTTTGGTCATTTGTGCTTCAAATGAAAATGCCGATTGTATGTGTAGACCTCACTGTCTACAGTATTCTTAATAGTCTTCTTGTGATATTCGTCAACAAAATCCAAAGCATCAGTAATCCTCCTGTCCTTCTCATTGTCTAGGTAAGTTTGTGTGTAGGTCTTCACATCTCACCGACATTTCTGTCTTTTGACAGGTGCCCTGCCATGAAGATACTGTTCTTATACCTGGCATTGCTGGCTGCGCCCATGTCCACCATGCTGTGCCCCAAACGCTGCACATGCCAGAACCTACCACCCTCCTACACTGTTCTGTGTGCTAAGACGGGCCTACTTTTTGTGCCTCCCTCCATTGACCGGCGCACAGCCGAGCTGCGGCTAATGGATAATTTCATCACCACGCTCCATCACCGGGACTTTGCTAATATGTCCAGCCTCATACACCTAGCTCTGTCGCGCAACACTATTAGCCAGATTAAACCCTATGCCTTCTCTGACTTGCAAGATCTCCATGCCCTACACCTGGATGGCAACAGACTAACTGCCGTAGATGATACTCATTTCCAGGGTCTAGTCAGCTTGCACCATCTAATCCTCAGCAACAACCAGCTGCAGCACATTACAGAGGGGGCCTTCCAGGACTTTCTGGAGACCTTGGAGGACCTTGACCTCTCTTATAACAACTTAGTGCACATACCCTGGGAGACAGTTGGCTTGCTAGTTAGTGTTAACACCCTCAGCTTTGATCACAACCTTATTGACTTCGTACCTGAAGGAATCTTTTCCAATCTACATAAGCTTGCCCGTCTAGACATGACATCCAACAAACTGAAGAAGATCCCACCAGACCCTCTCTTTCTGCGCATCCCCGTGTATGCGAAGATGAAGGGGTCACCACTTACAGCCCTGGTCCTCAGTTTTGGAGGGAACCCACTGCACTGCAACTGTGAGCTTGTGTGGCTCAGGCGACTGACACGTGAGGATGATCTAGAAACATGTGCTACACCCCGCGAACTGGCCGGAAAGTATTTTTGGACCATCAGAGAGGAGGAATTTGTCTGTGAACCACCCATGATCACGCGACACACTTCTAAGATGTTTGTCATGGCAGGCCAGGAGGTAAGCTTACGTTGCAAGTCAGTGGGTGACCCAGAGCCCACTATACACTGGGTAAACCCAGAAGGAAAGCTAATAGGCAACACCTCACGAACTATTTCCTACGACAATGGTTCCCTGGACATTTTAGCCACCACCGTGAAAGATTCCGGAATCTTCACCTGCATTGCTTCCAACGCAGCGGGTGAGGCCACCACGCCTGTAGAGTTAGTGGTCAATCCTTCACCCCACTTCGACCCCAAACTGCAACCTGAGCTGGGCCCATCAGATATCCCTACCTCTATCAAGTCCAACACCAGCAGCAGCCATCCCTGGCCAGAGCAACAACTGGTCAGTGTTTCCGAGCTTACCTCCTCCTCTGCTACTATCCACTGGCCACCCCAAAGTCACATCCCAGGCCTGCGAATGTACCAGATCCAGTACAACAGCTCCGCAGATGACATCCTCATTTACAGGTAGGATAGAGAGATGCTATTATTTATTGGCTCAGTGGCTTGTCTGTAAACTGGCTTGGTCATTTTATCACAGCATATACGCTATTCTCAAAACTAGAACAAGGAGAATAATTTTAAAAAGATTAGTGGATTAAATGATGTTGTTTGATAGAAATGCAATGGACACTGTCGAGATTTTAGACAGACCAATTTTCCTTGACTAAGATGATCAATAAATTAACGTAATCAACAATTGCATTTTCCAGTAGTTTTAAAGGTTAATGTTTCTTTTTATATTTGGAAATGGAGTTCATGTCATAGGATATGGAACTATAGATGAGTAATGGTTCAGTAATACTGGGCTGAAAAAGTATGAGCAGCTGATATTGACCTCATATTGATAATATCACAGAACAGTGTCATAACTCAAGAAAATTGTTTGAGAATTGGATAGACTACAGAGGGTTTTTTAAGTCAAACAAGACAAAGACATTTTAGGTGGTTTCATCTTTATTCATGGTGGCATAGAAGCTACTCATTGTTCATCATGAAAATTCTCCTAAAGCTGAGTATCCCAAATGTCTCATGTCTGCACATTTACTAAATATGATTTAAATCACATTTATTGGCTGTGACTCTAAAACATATGGCCAGGGAATTAAGGTAGAACCTTGCTCTCTGCTGGAATTTTCATTCCTTGTCACATTTTATTGTTTAAAAGCTAAAAACGGCAAGTGTACAGAACAAAAAGTCTCAACGAGGTATACTGGGACAAGAGTATGTCACTGAAATGGGGGCAGGGGGGATACAACGTTTCTTCCATGCCTTTTAGTTAGTGTCTTATAAGTTGCATCTGCAAAAAGAAAAAAAAATGATCCTCTTGAGTGTTGTTACTGCTTTATTTATATGTACACTTGTGTGCTATTAAAGAGCAAGCATGACGATGAAGTCAAATTTAACTTAGAATATAAAGATATATTACCAATATAAAGATGGGGAATACATAAAGTACCAAAGGACTGGACACACTTAACCATTGACACTTAACCAATATTCCCTATGCTTTACAGTAACTACAGACTATAAATAACATATATGGAATTATATACTGACCAAAAAAGTATTTAAAAAAAATCTGTTGGGAGGGCAGCTCTGTGGAGTGGGACTCAAAAGGTTGTCGGTTCAAATCCCTAGGTGGGGTTGGCAGAGTGATCCCACCATTGGGCCCTTGATCAAAGCCCTTAATTTCTCCAGGGACTGGCTGACCCTACTGTCTCCTCTACGCCAGTTTCATGAGGTGGCCTCCTGGGATGCTTTTCCAGCTGTCCTGAAGGAGTTCCCACATATATGCTGAGCACTCATTCGCCAAGTTTTATTTTACTCTCCGATTAAACTCCTCCAAAATTGTTTCTGCCGTGTTTAGGTCAGGTGGTCATGTGATGCGACACTATCACTCTCCTGAGTAGGCAGCCTGGCGTGTGCAAGTTTCTGAATGGAACTATATGGCTTTGGGAGCAGATATGCCACTGCCCTTGCTGCAGCACTTTCTCGTTAATGAGAAGGCACAGTGACGAAGCACAATGTCTGGCTGACAAACGGGAACTCTTCAAATTTTCTGACAGATTGCCCCAAAATTGAAGCACACTGCATAGTAATATGAAAAGGAAAGGCAGTTCAGACACTTCATCTTGTCAGCATGATAACTCAAAAATCATTTGTTGGATCTTTTCCAAACTTTGCAGACATATTGTACGGGTGAACATCTGGGCCTTTTCACATTTTGAGACAAATTGCACCAAAATTGAAGCAGCGCTACTTAGTGGCACAAATGGACGGGTTACAGCAGAAGACGCTTGACCTTCTGATCAGGATAACTATGTTTGATCTTGTTACTCTATTTACTCTATTTGGTCTTTGATGGATGTTGTTACAACTTCATGAAAACATTATATGGATGAAAATCTGCACCTGATACATCAGACCCAAATCTCCCCAAAACTGAAACAGCTACGCTAGGCTAGGTGGCAGTAGAGCTCTGAAAGGAAGCCATCTTTTATCATATTCCAAAATAATACATATTTATCTATATTTCTCTCTCTTTCTCTCTCTCTATATATATATATATATTTTTTTATTTTTATTTTTTTTTTTTTTTTCATTGCCAGCACCTCTCAGTAATTTTCATTGTAAAGTAGCATTTTTATTCAGCACATTGTATCACAGGCAAACCTCCCCTGACTCGATGAAATTTTTCAGGCATTTTCTTCCCAGTGACAGCTACTCATATTCCAAAGGTCTGAGAACTCCAGAGGAACTGTAGTGTGAACAGGAAGAGGTCTGAGGCCCCATCAGAGCTGAAGTGGACCAGAAAGAGAACCAAATCCTCTTTAAAATTAACTCACAATACGACCACTTTTTGTTCCATCTTAAAGGAACCGAGTTTGGTTTGTGTAAAAAAGATTATATGTGGAAAACACATCTAGTCAGCTCATGAAACAGCAGGTGCAGACCTGGTGAACCTGATTGCATTGGTTGGGCTTTTAATAAAGATTTTTTAGAGGATGGGAGAGCGTGTAGGGTAGGCTGCAGGATTTTTGTTTGGAGAAATTTGTCATGGGTGAAACACCAGTATGAAGGTATGAGAAATTAGATTCCACCCAAGCCTACTGAAGGGGGGCTAGATATTGAGGTTGGGGTGTTTAGGAGGTACTGTATAGCGATTAAATGGGGAAGGGGGGGAGGGGGCTGACCAGGGACTACATTGTCGTCATTCCAAAAGTATCTTTTATAGTTTTACCCTGTGATAGAAAACAAACTGCTCTGTTTTTCTGCGACAACTATGTTATGCATAAGCCATGCAGCTTGCTTTATATGCAGGAGTATACGACATATAGTGTTTCTTTTTATTTTTGGAAATGGGGTGCATGTAGATGGAACAATTGATGAGTAATGGTTTAGTAATGCAAGGCTGAGCACGTATGAGCAGCTGATACTGATAATAGAACAGAAATATGTAACTTTCGCTACAGTATGCAACTATGAAGCCAGTATCGGTATTTTTCCATCATTTCTATAGTCTACAATATATGGAGGCTACAGCCCTAACACTGGAAATCCGGTGCCATCGGCTGGTTCCTCAGGGTAGTAGATGGGATGGCCCTTAGTAGTGAACCAGGTCTGGAGCGTATGAGCTAGTGCGAAGATTATATGACCTTTAAACTTGGGGACTGTGCAGGATCCTAACGTATTGCAAGGACTAGGTACAGGGTGTAACCTGAAGCCTTGGGTTCTACTATTTGTTGATTTACAATCCCAAGTGCTTATAAGGCAATGTTTATGCTAGTTGGCTGACAAACAATGGATAGAATTTGCTAAATGGTCTCTGGAGTCAAACGGGTGCTTCCCAGCCCAAGAAAGAGAGAAGGAGCAATTATTCTTCACCTGTCTCATCTCAGACACACACATGTCTGTATTGCATTGCTGGCTGCTGTCTAAAGATTTTAATCTGACTGATGACTGCTGAGAACATATAACTTTCATCAACATTCTATAGTACAGACACTCCTCACTTAACGACCCTATGACTAGGCTGTTAACCAAATTGGTCAATAAGTGAGGAGCTGCCCCTTGCTGGTATTTCAAGCGTACTGTACTGGTAATGGTGTCGACCATCTTTAGATATTGTTTTAATGTCACCTTTGCGCCATTTTATAGCAATATGTAGTCTTGGAGATTGCAAACGCTATTGTACTGAATACAGACCGAATGCGAGGACGAGGCTGACTCTGAGAAAGGGTGATGCCAAATAAGATGCTTGCCAGTGAGATGCCATGCGACCATTTCCACAAAGTTCTCATACAGCATACAATACCAACCGTCAGACAGCTGGTTGTAAGTCTGCGTGGTCATTAAACAGGTAAATCGTTAAGTGAAGAGTGTCTGTCATGATAAACTCCCCTATTAAATTGGTTGCTCGGAAAAGGGTCACACCTTATAGAGGAATTAAGCCCATTAAGGGCTAGCTACATGGGAGACTTATCTTTTTCACAGATAAGAAATGCCTTGATTTGATCTACATTTAGTTTCTTTATTTGAAGTGACATGGGCTTATCAGCCATCCTGGGGTAATCCTACTGACTCTGGTACGCTGTGCCTCATCTTTTCTTAAAAATACTTTTCAATTACAACCCATTTAAAATGCAGTGAACTGATACTTGTACTTAATGACATGAATAGTTTATGTTCAATCCCATTTTGAAGCATACTAAACCACATAATACCACAAATAGCAAGGAATTTCTTTTTTTAAAAAACAGTTATTACTTATTCTGCAAACCCTGAACTTTTCTGACCAGTTCAACGCCTCAGGCTCTCTGGTAGCATTTTTTTGTGGAACACTAAGCTGATGCCACCAATACCTTAATGTGTTTAAAACATAAAAGCATATACAAAATCCCACCAAAGTAGATTTAAAAAGTGAAATAGAACGCAGTCCAAACAGGAAACACGTGACCTGCAGCAGACTATAGAACCGATCACGAACTACTCATAAGTAAAGCCCCAAGTGAAGCTTAAAAGGAACAACAAGGCCATCTGATGTTCAAGAAATTACCTGGAGAATATACCCATTACCATCAAGGAAGACATCAGAAACGTTTGAGATTCCAGTTTGATGTAGAACCAGACAAACTGTAGACAGAATTCAGATAGAATTCTAGAAAGTCATTCAAGACACGTGAGATAAGTATGGTAAGAATAAAAGATCCACAGAATTGAAAGTGGATGGCAGTAACGGTAATTTCTACAAAAGCCATGTCTATAAGAATCTATGAACACATCCATAGCACATTATAATGCATTAATAAAGCATTATAAACATGGCTATACATATGTATTAAAAGCTAAACATGTTATACCCATGTTTGTTATGCATTGTGAATGCTTTATGAAGCTCTCATCTGTATCATACTGTAGAAACCTTCATAATACAGTACAAAGCATGCTAAATTCTTATATTGACCATTATAATGCATTATGAAGGTGTCTATAGTGCATTATACATCAGAGCTTTAAGTAAAGTGTTACCACAGTGATTGTTGGTATGTTAATCAAAAACCCAGGAGAGCTGGGAAGAATACACAGAAGACCTCTACAGCAAAGATGTAAAAAACAGAAATATTTAATGAGGTCAAATGGATGGAAGAATTTTCTGCCAAAAAGGGTAGAAATCCCACAAGAAAAATTATAATGCCTTTACTGTCATTGTATAGATGCCATCTCCTACAGTGGAATTTAATCTTTGCATATTTTACTCTCTTATTTGACACACAAATATGCAGGCGAGAGCAAAGCTTAGTGTCAGAATGTGAGGTCAGCCATTAATCTGGAACAGTTTCTGGGGTTAATAGCCCTGCTCAGCAATCCAACAGTGATATGGATATTCTTTCAGCATGTAAAGAAAATAAAGCTAAAGACCATATGGCCGCGTTGATGATGGATAAATCTCCTGACTACTAAAACTATTAATTAAACTGTTAATAATAAATGTTATAAAAGGTAATAAAATAACTTCCTACTTTTCATCATGCTTGGGTCCAGCACTCTTTCTGTATCTTTCTTATAGCACGTGCGATATATACCTTCATAGAAATGAAATTCCTGAAATTTTTATCAGTTATTTTGCAGCTATAAATTTCCATACTAACCACCCTGAATTCATAAAATAAATGTATATGACCGTACATAGGCAAGTTGCTGTGTTCAGCCATTTGTGCAAACACATCTAATGCTCTGCTAATCACTGGTCATATTTTTTTTCCATTATATTTCCTTTGTTTATTTCTTTTATATTGTCTGTGTCTAACACACCAGATACAATAAAACTACAGTGCAGCAGATGCCCACAAATGACAAAATAATGGATGACAGCTTACAGAAAGAACTACAGGACATGTATTACAGCATTATTTAAGCTATGAGCAAGCATGTTGTTGTAGCGTAAGGAGACTTGGGGAAAAATGGTGTGTGACAATGCGTTATGGATTAACTCGACAAAAGGTAACTGATTTTCACTTCAGCACGTAACAGACATTTTGTAATAGACAGCTTGAACACAATATGTAATAAATTTCTCTGCATATTGTAATAAAGTATTACGTATTGTGGTAGATATTACAAAATTCGGGAGTGGCACTTTTTATGACGAAAATGCAACAGTGTGGTGCATTATGTCATAAACAACCAAAATGATTGTCTTCATTCACACTTTGTTGACTTGTTACATAATGCATTGTTACGAGGTGTAGACCAATTCCATTTGAGGGGCACGATTTGCAAATGGAACACCACAGGAAGGGACGACCTGCGATGGTCCATTTGGGGCGTTCATCTTCCAGCATTCTCCTTGTTTTAAGGGGGTGACCATCCCTTTAGGGCAGTCACCCTAATATCCACCTGTGAAAACCCTGTACAGTAGAGTATATGCAGCTAGCTTCCCTTTTTCGACTCTTGGTTTCTTTCTAGCGCGAGCCTTGGGCACAGCAAGGGAAGCCCGTCCCTCGCCCTGGCTGAGGTAATCATAGGTTGTTAGCCCTGTCTGACTGACACTTCATGAGGCCAGCAGGGAGGAAAACACAGTTATTGCTGGCCTGCGTGGTGCTGATCGCTTCATTCCAGTGCAGGGAGACTTCCCAACAGGATCCACACCCAATGTACTTCACAGTGCACGGAAAGGGTTGTTGCAGTAAATTAAACTTTAAAAACAATAATGAAATACCCCATCAGTCCCAGTAGGGCACCAGAATATTGGTAAACCATGATAAAAATGAAATCAGAGTGCTCAAAAGAATGCTTTGATTTTTAAATACTGTTCTTGTTGATTGTAGCTAATCTCATGTATATACTGTAAATAAGAATGTTTGTTGTTTTTTTTTGCAAAAGGAACATGTCAGTACAGTCGTACAGTTAAGTCTTTGGGAATAGTGAAGAATAAAGTTTGTAATCTCATACATTAGGTGATCGGCTTATATCAATAAATAAAATGCTCTGTCCCTGAAACAATGTGTGAAATATGTCTCATACAATTCTTATGGACCACGCAATCTACCCCCTAGCAAAGATTATCGTCCTAGACCCGGAGAGGCGGGGAGTAGCCTCCCTTATTTCTTAAAATCGAAAATGGCAATCCTAGTGCAGATCGTACGGTCAATGAAAGCGTGCATCGACAGTTAGCCAAACACTGAGGGAAGGCTGAATGATGCAGCTTAATTCTTGGGTCAACAGTAACTGGTGTTTATGGGACACAGTGAGTATGAAAACTCTGACAGTAAATGGAAATAGATATGCTTTCCCACGATGACGGTGTTCTGTCTTTTGTTGGTGTCTTTGCTGCAATGCAATGTATAGCAAAACAGTAATGTCAACCCGCATAACCTCCATCCATCCATCCATTTTCCAAACCGCTTATCCTACTGGGTCGCGGGGGGTCTGGAGCCTATCCCGGAAGCAACA
>JAABNY020000035.1:7077928-7089798 GCA_015164015.2 Brevimyrus niger
TATATGTGTAACATAAAAGGTAATATACAATCAGGCAACATTTCCCATTCCTAATGTTAGTTTGCCAAGTATGATTAAAACATAAGAGCATGGAATCCTTTACATGCTTCGTGATATAAATCGCATTTTAACTTGAATTTTAATGGGTAAAAAAACATACAGGAGCAATGCTCATCCACAGCTGGGGAGGGGGGGTAACTAAAAACAAAGTGTCCGGAGGATTATATATAAATGTTTTATCAACCTGAATACATAGAGTATCCATAATTTCCATTTATGAGTTGGTGTTGTGATACAACAGTCCATGGGGAACTCGCCATGCACCAGCAGGGGGCGCTCAGCACCACATGAGCCTACAGTACAATGGTATATCACAACGTGGGGCAACAGGACGCGTTGGTAATGGCCACAAGCAGGGGGTGGTTCCGGGGGGAAGGAAAGGGCAAGGCAGCGGTGCATGTGCTCTCTGCCCATGTGAATGTCGGAGGATGGCTGCCCCGAATGAACTGCTGCCTCCAGACTGACCCATTTATATATTTTTTCCCCCATTTTCTCTAAACAAACTTGGCCCCCCATGGCCTATTTGCCTGCACCCCTGCCATGCCTCCTTGCCCACAACAGCCTGCATAAAAAGCAAATTTACCTTGCCATCCGTGTACCTTCCACATGTCTGATTTTCTAGCTGTATTAATGTATTAGTAAAGTAAAATTAATTTATATAGGACATGTTTTAAGATACAAAATACGACTGGGACAAACCAGTCATCACCATCTATCAGCACTGAAATTACTCAGTTGTACTTAATTCTTTATTTTGTTTATAGTTAAGTTAGTTATAAGTCAAAATGTTTATGTCTGCTGTATGGTCCATATCACCAGTTACATGCATCAGTGACTGAAAAAATAAAGTTTTATCAGTTGACCTATTCTTTTCAGTATCTTTAAAATGAAAAGATAATGCAAGTGTGTGAAAACACATTATGTTTTCAGTAAAACAAAGGGGATAAGGTATGAGCAGCTACAGGAACTGAGTTGTGACATCATCTACATTCCCTACATTCAGCTAAGATGCCAATTCAAACATCAGTTCTATCAACTGTGTAAATACACAGCCCAATGCCTAATTTAAATTTACAAATGAACCTTAAGAGAATTCTGGAACCAGTTCACAAGCTTGGCCTAATTCCTGCTGTTCTGACTCACAAATTTCAGGTCGACACCTGCCACTGGAAGTTATCCAGTTGCCCAACAGTGGGAGGTGAGAGCACAATGGGGTAAATATTTATAAACTTTGCACTCAAATTATGTTGGCTTGATTTAAAAAAAAAACAGAATATGTAGTCTATAGTATACCAGTGATATTATGTTTTATGTATTTAACTAACAATAGGGATCATTATCGGTGTAAGGGCTTGTTTGCAAAAATTTCCCTTCTCACAGATAAAAACTTAGATATGCTATTGTAACTAAATCCTGTAATTGTTGTGTTTTGCCCACTCATTAAATTTTGATGTGTGGCGTTTCACGATTGAGGCATGACGAATGTTGTTTTGAAATAAGATTTACAGAATTATTATTCAGCACCTTAAAGCGTCAAATCATTTGTTCCCCAGTATTTACGCCATTAAAATGTTACTTTATTATCTGTAAGCCATACACATTATTCATTCATTGCATCAATTGAGATGCTTGACCATACTTTAATCAAAGAAAAAGATTATGAACAATGTTGGGTGACACTAAAGATAAATACATCACCAAGTAACCTCTTGCACTGTTGTTTTAATTTTGAACTCTAAAATCAATTGATCTTTCCAACAACAATGATTATGAGTAGAATATTATTTTTCAAATTTTTCATTAAAATCAAAATGTTTTGCTTAAAACAAGTAATGACGTGGCACTAAATAAAACATACACTTTCATACATCATGTGATTTTACTCCATACTGCATGTATTCTGGTAAGGGTTACATGAGGCCTGAAGTCTGTCTAACGCAGAAAAGGTCACAAGGCAGGCTACACCCCAAATGGAATGCCAGAACATAGATGTTACATTTGAATGGGCAAATTAGCTTAACTGCATGTCTTTGGATTGTGAGAAGAAAGTAGGATACCTTCGGGAAACGCGGGTGAAATGGAAAGAACGCATATATACACAGTCGAGGAAGGATTTGTTACCCCAACAGGCGACAGAGTCACCCCCAAGCCTTAGTGCTGCCTGTGATTAGACTCGTTTTTGTAATTTGCTGTATTTAGGTTGTATTGTACTACTTAAGGGAGACAATTTCTGTATTTTACCTTACTGCAGGCCATGTGAATTACCATTTCCCGGAAAATTGCCTCTTCTCACAGCTTAACAGAAGAAATTAATCAAACTGTAAAACCAGGTTCCCTACAACTGCATTGTTCTCTTGCTCTTACAGCCCTAACTAAACATGTGTACTATTAGTATTATCTGTATTATTCAGAGTATTCTGCCAATTTTACTGTTTATGTACCCACGGGCATAAATTACTGGGGGGTGGAGGGGGAGGTTGTAACCTCCCTAGTAATCAAAACTGACTAATACAATCCCCTCCTAAATGGCTGGCAACCTCAACCCCACCAATGTTCATACCAAATTTACTTGCTTATAGCACTTGAATATGTTTCTCCTTGACTCTTCATCTTTGTCAGCATTTGCTTATAGAATGTTACTGTTTCCCATGCTGCCTTTACCAGTACTGAATGTGTGCACTAAGAATGGTGTTAAAGGCTGACTTTTGTAGATTTTAACATGTGATATTGTTTCCTATTCCTAATAAGGGTGTTTATGTGTCCAGAAGGCTTTAAACAATTGTAATGCCAAAAGGCAACTCCACAGGGTGTTCATTGCAGTACAGTGGAATGACAGTGTATGTTTCGTCATCGTGTTGGATTTTGTTTTGTATGCTTGACAAGCTTTTTCAGGAAGTGTTATTACAACTGTTTTGAGAATTCCTTAAACAGATATGGTCATGGTGGTTGGAGGGGGGGGGGGGGTGAGGAAAGGTGTTTCCTCATCTGGCTATCAGTGACAATGAGGAATAACAAAGAACTGACTTGTTCTGAATTGAGAAAATGAGTAGTAATGATGGATTACAGAGTCACAAAGAATATATGAATGCCAGTTCCTGTGTTTATACCTGAATGACCTCATTTGGCTGTACTCAAAGGAATCATGCCGTATTGCTTAGTGGTGCTGAATTTAGCTCATATTTTTCAGCTCACACAGAGTTTTCCCAACATTCATCTCAGATTGCATGAACCTGTCAGGGACCGTGTAACATGCCCAGCATGTGTAACATTTTCTGTTACATGAAGATCGCATAACTATCACTGTGGCCATGAAGAAAAAGCATTTTAAACGACTTCTGGGTTGCTTGAAATCAATTGATGTATTTTATAGCAGTGTTTCTCAAACCAGCCCCCAGGGACCCCCAGGCCGTCCTTGTTTTTGCGCTCCCCCAATTCCCTTGGAGTTGGGAGGAAGCAAAAACGTGGACCATCTGGGGCCCCCCGAGGGCTGGTTTGAGAAACACTGTTTTATAGGAAAATAATTTGTTTGTACAGAAATTAGTTGATTAAAACAATGATTTGTTCTTGAAAGATAAGCATCGTCAAATAAACTGAGATGTCCACAGCTGCAAAACATTAAAGCTCGACATTGCATTAATGTGGCGAAATATGTGGACATTTATCCTCCCCGAGGTGTTCCCCTGCGTTGCACTGTATTTAAACTCCATGGTGTCATGGCATGAGGGATGAAAGGCTCAAAGGCAGGGGTTAGGCAAAGAGGGGTTTTATTAACTGAACAGGAGCAGGGAAACAAACGAGTCTAGCACAGGACACAGGAGGAGCGACATCAATGACCGGACTGGCGCTGATGAAACAAAGAGGTACTTAAATACAGAGATTAACAAGTGGTAACAAGCAACAGGCATGGCTCCTCATGGCCGGGTTAGGGAGGAGGGTCGGGCGTACTTGACTGGCAGGATGTAACGCATATACTATAAAACCAAGCTTTCTACAGATTAGAAAATAATAGAAAATTAGCTTCTTAATGACAATACCAAGGCTACGCAAAGTGAAGTAAATATTAAGTACTTCATTTTCTTCAGCAGGCAACAAAAACCTTAAAGAGTAAAGTAATTTTTTACCAATATAGAAGGTGAAATTAAATAGGCGTAAATAATTTTTATTTCACCACAGAAGACGGAAATGTAAGCCCTATTAGGCATCCTGTGGCATTTTCTCCCACAGTATTTCAGAGAAAGGTTGCAGTGAAGAGTTAACCGCATGTGAATTGGATCCCTTATAAACATTGTGTTTGGAGTTGAGCCCAGAGCATGCTCAGTATGCTGCTTCAAATTAAGTGGACAGCTATTTGGTTTCAAGCAAGCTTTTTTTTTTGTTATTGCACACATACGCATGCCAAAAACCTCCCTCCTTACATAGTTTCTGTCTTGCATTTTGGGGAAAAAACATTGGGTGTTTTTTCATTCGTTCGCTGCAAACCGTTTCGCGCACGGAGCAGAGTGGAAAAGGTTGAGGTCTTCCGTCGTTTATGTTTTTTTATGGTCGGCCCTGCTCTGTCCTTCACGTCTCCCCTGAAAGGTGTACTTCTTAACCTTCTCTGCTTCAGGGAATGAGCCAGAAACATCATGCCCCTGCTCAGCTTTCTGTTCTGGTTCCACTGCTGTATGTCGTTGACCCATTCAGCCAGCAGTCAGACAGTCAGCAAAGAAGGAGAACGCATCAAGATGTTTTTGACTCCTACAATCTGCAAGGTCCGTTGTAGTGCAGGACGCTGCACCAACTACTGCGAGCATGGAAACGTCACCACTCTGTATAGTAATGAGCCCATTGGTCAACCACCCTCGGAAACAGGCTTCCGAATCTGTAAGTAATCAACAACAACAAAAGAATACTTTGTCCTTCTATCTTTTGTGCACGTTCAGGGAATTAAATAAAGGTGTATACTTGTTTTGTTGGTCACAATGTATCGATAGAGCTTTTTGCAGCTCGTAGGTTTAAGTTGAATGTCTTCTATTTTAAATGTGTGTTCTTAAACATGGAAACATAAATTTGGTAAGGGCAGTTCAGTACAGTTCAGTAATGTATACCAGATGGGCAGTGGAAATGGCTATCCAGAAATTGTATATTGTTCAGGTTCTTTTTCTTCTTTTTCTGTCACTCAAAACCTGAGTGCATATTTGTAAATGGCATTATTATGTGGTCTAAACTTGTAGATTGACCTATGCTACAGGATCAGGTCTGTTAATTTTTGGTTCTATAGAGTCTCATTCTGTTGTTTTTTTTCCTTTTTTATTCATGCATTATTATTATTATTATTATTATTATTTTTGTTGTTGTTGTTTTGTCCCGATTTTACTTACTAAAAATATCTAATGAAATCTTTAAGTTTTTCTGTAAGTACATTCAACACTGAGATGCTTTACACCACATACTCTTTTCCTTCCCTGCCTATAGGTCATAACTACAGCTTATAGAATTTTTTTTTTAAAAACTGCCCTGATTTAAAGGTGAAAAATGTAATGAAATGATCACAAAATTATGATTACAAGTATGACCTTTACCACAATGTTTTCTATTGTTTTCCAAGTGTTTAACCAGTACAGGGTCACAGGGTTATCCCTAGATGCACAGGGTTCACCATTGACAGGATGCCAGTCCATCATATGCAGCAAACATTCAACGTGGATAGTTTATGGATTTCAGCTACCTTAACTGCATGTATTTACATATGGTTTCAACATGGGCAGAACATGCAGCCTTCCCACACAAAGAGTGGTGGTGGGATTCAAACTAATAACCTGGCAGATATAAGCCAACATTATGGCCCACAATTTATTCATATATACAGTATGTAAATACAGTAACACTTTCTATGAATACCATGTTTGTCAGTATTTATGAACACCTTCATAATTGTCATGCCGGGGCATGAAAGAAGAAGAGACAATCTTCATAGCGGCTCCAACAAACCAGGGTTTTGTTATGGAGACAGAGCATAAATGGAGAAACAAATGGAACATCAAGGGTCAAATCTAAATTAAGGCAGGGAGCAACACCAGGAACTACAATATTGAGGGTAGGAAGGAACACAGGGAAATACAATTAAGAAACACATAGCAATATGGGAAACCACCACAATAAAACACATATAAACAGAACAAGAACAGGCACTTAAATACACAGCTAACAGGACACAATGCTGGACAGGTGAGAACCATAACCAAAATAACCAATTACAAGGGGCACGGAGCAACAAGGAACAGGTGGAGTAAATTACAATTAACAGACACTAGAAACTAGGAAATGGGATCAAACACTGACGGCTATCAACACTGGGAGAAATCAAGAAACAAAAGTAAAACGGAACATAGATAACGTACTGGCAGGGTAACCATAAACAAGACATAAATTAACCATACAGACTCTAGGGGTTAAAACAAAACCAAAATGTAACACAAAGGTGAGGTAGGCCTTAGGCCAGCCTCAAACTCATGATGAGAGGAATGTCAGCATCTGAGCCAAACCTATAGAGCTGTGGAGGACACACTAGGGGAACACCAAATGGAATGCCCAGTGGGAACTGCTGGCCGAATGGGGACACGACACATGGGATGGAGCCGGACAGGCACCAACCCTGACACATAACACATTATGATGCATTCCTAAAGCATTATAAACATGGCTATAAATATTTATAAAAAGGCATGAATGTTTATTATGTATTATGAATGATTTATTAAGCTTTTATCTATAATGCATTATACATACCTTCATAATGCATTACAACACATCGTTAATTCTTATACTGACCATTATGATGCAATATGATGGTATCTATAGTGAATGTGTTCATAGCTTCTTATAGATATGGCATTCATACAATATATATGTTACTATAAATATAATGGAAATATATTTTAAGATATTTTGCATAGTTTATATATCCTTTTGGATTTCACCCTCCAGCACAGCTATTTTGTGTTTTTAATTCATATTATAATTTAGTGCAAGGGGAATTGCACATGATTTAAACAGCCAGGATAGGGATACAAGGTTAAAGGCTTAAGCAAATCTTTCCACTTCTGGAAACCCTGACTAACTAAGCATGGACATTCTGCTTAGAAAAATCTACAAGCATATGTCTTTGATTTACTGTTGTTCTTCTTACTGAATATGGCTGCCATTAGCCTTAAAGCATATGCACGATATCCTGTTAGGTGTAACTATACAATTCAATTATTCTCAACATTTTAAACACTAAACAACGTTGCTGAAAAACTCCCGTGAAACCTTATTCATGGCCCGAATAACACAAAACCTAATATTATATTAACATCCAGGACCTATTATGGCTTTTGTCTTCAAAACTACTTCAGCATTTCTTGCCATGCAGTCATACAAGGGTGTAGATTGTATATAGTGGGATGCTTGTTTCTGGAAGAAAATCCATCGATGGAAGAAATGTACTTTGCAGTTCTCAATACAGAATTTCTCAGGATGCTACAGTGATGTTTAGATCTGATGATTAGGAAAGCCATGGAAGATGTATAATTTTATGCCCTAAAAAACTCAAATTTGTTTAGCAGTGTGTATGGGAACATTATTAGCGTGGAATGTAGGAAAATCAAGAAGGAACAGTGTCTGCACTATAAGGGTGCATCTGGCCCTGAAAACGTCCTTCTATTCCTTGGCTATTGTCTGACCATGCAGAGCAATCACCGGACCTAATGACTCCCAAGAGATGGATTGCTTACCATGTTTAACAATTGGAAACAGACATTGTGAGCTGAAAGCGTCCTTTGACTTTCTCTAAATTTAAGCCCATCCAGATGTAGAAAAAAGGTGAAAGACAACTCATCCGGCTGTATTATATTTTCTCATTGTTCAGTCTCTTTACACTAGGTTATGCATCATTGTGCATTGGCCTTGGATACAAGCAGTGTTTCAATGACAGCCCTGATAAAAATTCCAGCTTTGTGAAGCTCATTATGCAGGTTTTTTTGTTGAGAATGGCTCAGAGAGGAGCTTAACCAATTCCATGACAATATTAGAGGCATTAGAGTATCTCTACTGTGTTTACCAACTATCCTGTTAAATTTCCATCATTCACTCTTGGTGAACTTTAACTTGTGCATGCTATTACTCTTGCCAGTGCAGTCTGTCCAAGTTTGATGTATACCATCCAACATTTTAAGACAATTCCCTTCTGAACAATGCAATGGGCTGGCATCTTCCTTATTGTGTTCCACTTGTGTGTGTGTTTCCTGGAATTAGTTCTTAGGGACCCAGTAATGGGTAAGCAGCATGTTTCTAGATGTTTAAATTAAAAATAATTGCTAGAAGGATTTGTGAATAAATGACATAAAATCCAAGTTGTTTTCAAACGTATCATTTCACCGTTAGCATATTTATGGAAATGTGTAGCTAATTAAACGTCAGTGTTCTGTGGGCAATTAAAGAAGTCGTTAATGCCTGTTATAGCCATAAGCAAAACTGAATATATTCTGTTTCATCTGATATTGAAAGCTTATCTAATGCTTGGATGTGAGACCATCTAGCAATGCAGGCTTATATAACCTTAAGTAGATTGACTGTTTATGGAAGGGAACAATAAACAAACAAGCTATTTAATGTTGTTTTAATGAGTTTCAATGTCTGTTTTCCTCCTTTCCTGGGTCTCTCTAAGTCTTGTGCCCAATGTTGTGCCAAAATGGTGGCGTGTGCATTCAGAAAGACCGTTGCCAGTGTCCTCAAAACTTCACGGGCAAGTTCTGCCACATTCCAGTTGCATCCTCTACCAATGACATTGAAAAGTCACAATTAAATCCCTCTGTGCTGAGTGACCAGCAGTTTATGTCACAGTCAGAGTACCTGCTCCCACTACAGAGTCAAGAGCATCGCCAGACAAATGGTAAGTGATATCAATAATACAATGGAATTTGTTTAATAAGGTTAGGCAGATCCATATACTTGCAAGTTTCATTATTGGACAGACAGTGTTTATCAGACAATGTTTATCTTTGCTGATTTTCTGTAAAAGATAAACTACATAAGCTGAGTGAAGAGCAGACAGTGTGTTTTCTGTGAAAATCCTTGATAAATGTGTGTTGATTTTTTTTTACTAGTGAACTGGTAAGAAAATGTCAATGGGTGACACTTTCAGAATAATTTTAAATAGGATTTATGGTGCATAACAAAAAAGGAAATGGAAAGTCTCTTTGGACTATAGCTAGCAAATGTTTGCAGATGTGATAGATATTACAAGTCAGACATGCTATCACATACTGTATATTAGCAGTTGTGCTTTACTGAAAATAATGTTGTAAGTCTAATTGGTCAGTTCTAGGTATTAATCCTCAATTCTGATGACCCCTCAGAATGAAATGTCTGCTTTGTGTTTCATAGAATATAATGTTTTTTCTTTCTGTTGAAAACGATCACCTATATGTATATTTGTCCTACTCTATGTATGCAATGCCAGCATTAATTAATGGATATATGGTAACACTTTAATTGAGGGGATACAAGTAACGTAACTTAATTACTCTGCTACTGTATTAATCAAGAACAAATCATGAACTAATATAGATCATGCATTGTGATTGATTACTAATGAACAGACATTGGATCAGTACGTAACTATGACTTAGTTACTAGTTAAATAATGCATTAAATTACTGTGTAGTACTACATTATTTGTACCCCCGCAAGAAGTGTTATGTGATATATAAATAGTATCTTTGCACATGACAGTAGAGACACTGAGGTGAGTGGATGGGGCTTCATGTTTTGTTCTATATTGTCTTTCGACAGCTGAATCTTCAATGGTAAAGGTGCGTGTCCAGCACCCACCTGAGGCTAGCATAAAGATCCACCAGGTTCTTAAGGTAGGAACAGGGGAAACAGGAAGGGCTCAGCAAGATACCGTCACACAGACAACTCATGTACTGGAAGCAAGGAACAATCTGCCAGGAGAGAAGGCTGAGGCTCTATGGCCCCAAGTACAAGCCCAAGAATTTCTTGGAGACTCCGCTGACACAGAGTCCTCTGTCTTCAAATATTGCTTTAGAGAGTTTCGCAATGGGCAGGTAAGCTCAAACAATTGTTTTTTCTCTGTTGTTCCCATTGATCCAAATTGCACTGGTAACATTTTCTATGAATGTCATGTGTATAAGAATCTATGAACACATTCATAACACATTCAAATGTATCTACAAAGCATTAATAACTATACATATTTATAGAAAGGCATACAGGAACAATATAGGCATGTTTATTAAGAATTAAGAATGCTTTATGAATTTTGTATCTATAATACATTATATAGTGCACTATATGCACTATACAGTGTAATACAGATGTGAGCTGCATTTGAACTTGTGAAATATTATCAACAACACTATAATGCATTATGTCTGTCAATAGAAGATGCTTTATTATTTCTTATACTGACCATTATAATGCATTAGTAAGGTGGCTATAGCGCATTGTAGATGACAGCTTCAAGAAAAGAGTTGCCCGGAAAATTTGATATTTAAATACAGCGGTACCTCTGTTCTCAAACTTAATCCGTTCCGGAATCCTAAAAAGTTCGAGCTCTGATCGAATTGTTCCAATAAGAAATAATCACCATTTAATTGGTTCCTGGCGCCCCAAAATTAAACCTAAATATATTTTTTTAGCATTTAAACACAAAATGAACAGGATAAAACAAGAAGAGCATTTTCTTCTTAATGGCTTCTAAAACGATAAAGACCTTATCCTAACATTACCTCTGTCCTGCCCCGATCGTCCGCTCCTTCCGTGTGCCACGCCCCCTAGTTAACCTCGGGCGGGATCCCCATGTGATCAGCTGTTTCTGGTTGTTGTCATTAGTCCTCTGTTTTAAGTCCGCATTTCAGTTTGTTTCCCCAGTCCGCTCATTGGGTGCGTTCGACTTGCTTACAGAGCATTCTGATCCTAACGCAATGCATTACAGTTAGATGCATTGCGACCTCTCACCCGGCTGCACAAACTGAAACCGCCTCCGTGACGACACACGTATCACGTAAAGCAGTGAGAATTGGTTTTCAGTTAATTCACCTGGTAAAATAAAATTTAAATAAATGACATAAATGCTCTAATAGTACATGTAAGTTGGTGGTTTTTTTATTGTTAGGTACTGTAATGTTGCGCTGCTTTATTTGGTTAATTATCCAGTCTGAGAAGAAGGCATTCAAGTAAGAATCGCATTGTAGTATGACTCATTTCCTGGTGTGTATAATTTATATTAGGTCAGCGTTCACGGTTCGACTTTTGATATTCAGATCCAGTCCTAGGTCAAACTGGTTTGTTTGCCTGTTAAGAAATTCGAGTTCTAGTGAGTTCGAGAACCGAGGTACCACTGTATATTATTGTAACTTTTGGTATTCACCAATGAGGTGGGAGGACAAATTTTTGCTACTAGCCAATTGGGTTAGTTCAGTGTAAAAAAAAAAAAAAGAGAAATAAGTGCTACAGAATGCAGTTTTTGACTAGCTGGTAGGGAGGAAGCTAAAGCACGGACTGTCTGGAGGTCCCCAAAGACTAGGCTGGGAAACATTGGTCTAAATTACTTGCCTCAGGCAAGAGGGAGAGCTTAATTTCCACCTCTATTCACCATTAACTTTGCATTAATGTTCTAGAATTGATTCCCTTTGGCATCTTCAGTGTCTCTAAATGTATATTTTCATGCAGGAAGGCTTTATTTACTGGGAATATTAATTATTCACCTAGCAAGTGTGTCACAAAAGATGTGCTTGTTTTTACCTTTATGGTGTCAGCATACACGA
>JAABNY020000035.1:7089898-7112662 GCA_015164015.2 Brevimyrus niger
GAATATTAATTATTCACCTAGCAAGTGTGTCACAAAAGATGTGCTTGTTTTTACCTTTATGGTGTCAGCATACACGACACAGATTTTTTTTATAAATAGCAAATTTTATTAGAAGTTGGGACAAAACATTTTATGCTTTTTTTATCTGTTTTGCATCCAAGCCAACATGATGACTATTTAAATAAGGAATATTTAAGGTAGGTTGATTAATTAAAGTGTGCGATACTATGTCATTTATGCCATGCCATTTGTCTGCTTCACAAAGCTTGTAAATGAAACAAAAGTGACAGATAAAGCTTATGGAGAATTTATGATTTAGTGCTGAAACTCTAAAGCAATTTCTGTATCATTTGTGCATAAAAAACCAAAGATTTTGACCAGGACAGGTGTTCCGAGGTAAAAAAAGGGGCCATTATGTACCTGGAGGTACTTTTAATAGTTTGGGAAAAAGGAACAGGCTCAGGCACCCCCCACCCCCCCTTCTGTTCATGCCTAGCTATGACACAAATACATCTCAAAGAGCTCTTAGGACAGCAAAGGGAAATACGCTACTTTAAATCTCTTGAACACAATGAACACAAAGCTAACCCTAACCCATACTAGATTAGGTTAGATGAACGTTCTTGATCCCAGGGGGACATTCTTGCGCATTTGGCAGCAAGGTACATGGAGCACAGACAAACGTACATTTAGTGCAAAAGAATCAAGGTGCAGACGAGTAAATGTAGTACAAGGGCGGTACACATGGTGCAGACAAGGAAATGTAGTGCAAGGGCAGTACACATGGTGCAGACGAGTAAATGTAGTACAAGGGCGGTACACATGGTGCAGACAAGGAAATGTAGTGCAAGGGCAGTACACATGGTGCAGACAAGGAAATGTAGTGCAAGGGCGGTACACATGGTGCAGACAAGGAAATGTAGTGCAAACTAATTAAAAAGTACACATCCAGGGAACAAAAAAAGGATTTTTAGGAATCTTAAATAAATAAATAATGCAAAATCTATAATAATAATAATTTAGCAGATGGTAGACATGCAGTTATGAAACGCATAACACCAGACTTTTGCTGTTGTAAAGTTGGGACGCTTCCTGGTATGTTGTGGCTGGGGGGTGCAGCCATCCTGTTGCCTCTGTAAACAACTCAGATATTTCAGCTAAACAGGGTGATCTGGGTTTCATAAACTGGATTATCTGCTGAAATTGGCGATCCCTTGCAACTGCAAACTGACTTCACCAATACGCTGTAATGCTGTGTGACTACTACTCCGTCTCCTGCAATCTTGCAATGTGACAGCATTAGTTATATAATTTTCTAGGACCAAATCTTAGGTGAAATTAAAGCCGCTAAGAACAAGAACAAACATATTAGAACAAAGACGATAAACTGGTAACAACGTGTTCCTCGCATTATCGGGAAAAATTGCAGTCTGACCATGTGATTTGCACTCTCTTCACAGTGCAGCTTACGCCTGCCTGGACTAAGGACCCCAAAGACCTGCTGTGAAGGAACAGGAATAGCCTGGGGGATCAATGAGTGCATCCTGTGCTCTTCTCATGGTGGGTAGGGTTCTACTGTCTTTTTTGATTTGTTACGGGATAATATTCTGTCATCCAATGACAGACTGCTTCAGCAATGCTGCTGCATTGGTAATATGGTCGGAATTGGCTTTTTTAATGGCTTTGGTTATTTGATGGCAATTTATTATGCATGACTGCAGAATTATTATCAAAAATAATATGAAGCTGAGAGCAAAAAAGATTTGTTTAGAGGAGTGTGTTTTGCAAAAGTCCCTTTGAAATTCTGCTGCTGCAAAAGTGGAAGTGGGGCTTATAGTGACTCGAAACAATGTAATATTAAAAGATAGAACATAAAAGGCTTGGAGACTCTGGTTAAGACAAAAATCATAAAATTTACCTGGTATCTGTCATGACAAATGCAGTCATAAATAAAAGTGAGCTTGCTCATTTCCTCGCCGTTGAACGGCTTCCTTTCCAGTGAATACAATGAGGAACTGGAGTTCAAGAATACAATTTTTCCATGCAAATCTGTGTGAGATACATTTGTAACAGAATGCTCCGCAACATTTTAACCTGCATTAACTCCTCTTGTCACACCAGTAGCTTGAGAATTGATACCCTGTAAAATACAGAAATTGTTTTGTTTTTCTCTCCATTAAAATGAATTCAAAACACAAAATTAATATTTATTTATTTACATAAATCATTATCCATTTTCTGATTTAAAAAAGTATTTCAGGTATAATGTTATCTATGAGTGGAAGAGCCAAATTTGTTTGTGACGATAAAAGGTCACAAAATGTAACAGAACACGATACTGACCAATTTCACTGGAGTGCAGGTCAAATGAAAGAAATCACTATTGAAACATATATCTCTGATGCATCTCATGCATTTTTCATTGTTCTTTGTTATTATCCATCGGATTATACATATCGTCATGTTTTCTATGTGTTCTGCATACTAAGCATTATTGTCTAGCTTTAACAGCAGAATAATATGATGAATCCACTCATTTGGTTAATAATTTGAAAAAATGGGATAGTGTGGTCTTTTCTTATCTTACTTCACTTGGAGGAATTCCCCCTTTGTAGCATCTGTGGCACGTAAACCTATATTAGATAAGTGATTAGAAGTTTGATGTTTCATAGTAAGAATGTTTTGTAAAAGCGAAGCAAAAAGGAATTGAGATGCTTATTAAAACATGAATACGTTTAGCTACAGGCTAAACTTAAGTAGTATCTGTGTATCACATAATTAGCCATAATTATCATAATTAGCGAATATGAACCATATGGCTGAGGTTCCTTGAAATATATGTGTGTGTATATATATATATATATATATATATATATATATATATATATAGCTGGAAGGGTAGAGGAACGGAAGCAGTACTGGGTTATACTGAGGCTGAACTACATAGGCGTTGTTTTTCATTTGAAGTAGACACCATCAATATATTTTTTAAACTTTAAAATAAAAAATTTAATCACAATCAGGCAATCTAATATCAAACTATGCAGTGAAGTGTATGTATGTTAATTCAAACATAACATTAAAAATTTGTTTTTCTTTCATACTGTATATCCCTAGAAGTTCCTCCCTGAAAAGAGGAACGCTATATTGTGGATTTATTATCCAGGTCCCTGCAGTTACAACCCCCATCCACCCCCCCCCCCCCCTGCCAACTTTCCCTTGCTGACTTGCTTGACTTCTGTAAATCCTATAAAATATAGCTTTGGAAGAAGGCCAGGACCAGGCCAGTTTTTGTAACACTTTGATGTAACTTGCCTCTCTTGGGGATTGTTTAACAATGTTAAGCTGGATTGCAGATGTTGAAAATCCCTTGGCTGAATTGTGGCTAATAGTCTGAACAGTCCAGAAAGACCTTGGCGAGAAATGGTTAACAAACGAAACCCCAGACCAAAATAATCGCGGATGAGTCACAGAATAATTGAACTATATTACTATACAAAAATTGCGATATGATGACTCTCATGAAGGGATTCCCAGGTAGTGCCTATCAGGATGTTGGTAAAGGCTTAATAGACTGTGTTTCTTGGAGGGCTATTTTTTCCCAGACATTTGAAATTCTGTTCTATTTTTGTAAGGTTCCACCATCTCCACTAGCAATAGATATACCCACAAGGCAAATGCATACTTACCAACTTCTGGAGCTGTATGATGCTGTGTGGGACAGTTAACCTTGTGTGAAAGAGGTTGCACAGTATTTGACATTAGGTATAATAGTACTATATTTTTTCATATTATCAGAGGGAAAATCATATATATTACAGAGAAATATTTGGAAGATAACTGCCTACAGAATAAAGATCTTACTTTCCTGAACATACAGTAATAACAGGCCTCCTCATCAATTAGGTTATCCACCCTACTGGACTGAAAGGTGACCCACAACACTAAAATATTATCTGTGAGAAGAATATAGCTCAACTATGGTCAGCATTGCAAAAGAATGTAGGGCTCTGTTGACTAGGGCTGACATGAAAGTCATTGGCTACTTTTGTTGTTTTGGTGATGCAATGTCTGTCTGCGCTGATTGCAATCATTTATACTTCATTACCATTCTGCCCCTGTGCCTAGGAAAAAAGGGGAATGTCAAGGTTTTATTAACACATACCTTCTAACCATGGCTGTGAAGCACGTCTTAGCCCAGGAGAGATCTCAGCAAGTTAACTTTCCTCAGCATCTGAACTAAGGATGCCTACGAGGGAATTGTATTACTATTCATGAATTGTTATATCCCCACAAGGAAGAGACAATGAAGAATGTGCTTCATAGGTGCACTACAAGGACACTGACAGATTTGGAGCAGAATAGAAAATGAATTTATGGCAGTTAGAAATGAGTAAAAACTGCACCCGCACAAGAGTAACTGCACTTGAAGGAACTAACCTGCTATCCATGTAAACAGCTCTGACATCTTCTTTGCCCCTGTACTGAAAAGGTGCTTGGAGGACTAGTGGGTGGGATCGTAGTAATATTGTGGGGAATTAAATCAATCGCAAGCATCTGCAGCACTTTAGGCGATGACCACGTACGCAATGCGAAACCAGTTTGATCTAGTTTTAGGGACTGCAGGGCAGCTACAAGCTGGTTCAGTATCAGCTTGTTTGGTCAGTTCAGCTCAGGGACTAGAATAATTTCAGTAGATCTGTCTGACTCAACTCAGAGGCTGCAAGATCATTCAACACTGTGTAATATTATGTTGCCACTCACCTCCAGGTTAATCGACCGAAGAGATTAGTCAGAAATCTAGAGTAATTAGATTTTAATGCGCCAAAGGTCTTACAATGAGACTCTAGTGTGTGCTAATCTTGGTTAGAATTTGCAGTGACGCTACTACCTAACAATTTAGATAACAATAGCCATTTCAGACAAAGAAGAATTAATAAAAGCATAATTTAGTGTGAATATTACAGATCAATTTGCAATTCAATCTAAAACACAGAGATCAACATAAAGTGGCCCTCCTCACTATTATACCCAGCTATAACAAAACTAAAAACTATACAAACAGTCAAAGTAATACATAACCAGGACAAGGACACATGTTACAGTATATGCTAATAACACAATAGCCTGTGGGAGATCTGACTCAGCATAAAACACACTGAGTTTGTGTGCTAATCACACACTATCATGTGGGAAATATGGGTCTTGGGGATCCTTCAGCCCTCAAGTCTCAAATCAAGTGATGTATATTCCCATTGAAAAGGGCAATAAACTGTCACCGGCCAGATCTTAAAAGTAATTTCTGGAGGATATGGCAGTGGATCAACAACCGGGTTACAAGACTGATAGTCGGCTAGGCATCTAACGACAGGGTTGTTAAGTTTATTTGTACACCAAGGGAGCAAGTCAAGATTTCTCTGCTTTCTGTGTCTTTCTAATGTTGTAATTTATCATGTTTTTAAAGACTGAGACCTTCATACCAGTCGTGCTGAAATAATTCAAAACGTGAATATGTACATGACTTACATTCATTCTAAATAATGTTTTTCACATAAAAAGCATTCCGTGTGGACTTGTGTGCCCTGAGTCAGGGGGTGAGGAGAGAGCGAGAGGATAGGGTCAGTTTAAGGACAGAAGGTACGTGACAATGTGCTTGTTTTGCGTTAGTCAGACCCCATCAGGAACCAACCCAGAATATAATGCAGCCAAAAGAAGCCCAGGATCACAGGAGTGTCTATGTGATAATTCACATTGCTTGTTAAATAAGAATGTAACTTTCATGTGACCTGACATTTGTAATATTATTGTCAGACAAGTTGTTTTGCTTTAAACAGGAGGTGTTCTATAATTCAAATTTTAACCAAATTTTCTTACCTTTTTCAGGAAATGGCACTGATGGCAATAAACAATGCCCAAAGGGATATGAAAGGATTAATGATACCCAATGTGTGGGTGAGTTCCAGTCATTATATGTCAAAAATGCTCAGCATTACTATACTCATGCATATATACAATATAAGGGACCCATATTGAGGGTAAACATTAGTAACAGGTATTTTATGAATGGTTTCTTCTATATGTTAAACACATAGTGTTTCTGATCCACAGTTAGATAAGAAGAATGAAGCATTTATGAATCAATAAACATATTCATATTTATCTCGACTGAGCTAACTGCTTATATTGATAATACACCAAAATGTGACACACTCCTGAAAAGGAAGGTCATTAAACTGCTCACACAAGAAATGGTTCATCAGCAATGGCTTTATCACAAGTCACATTTCATGTAATATATGCACACTGTTTTATTAATGTCTGCTTCGATGTCAAGTAATCTTTCCATTAGACATTCACAATGGAGGTTTTACGTACCGCCCTCAAATCGACAGCAGTATTTAACAAAAGTGCCATACATATGTTGCGCATGTTAGAAACAACCATATGGGGTATACATGTGCATGCTGTCATACAATATATAATATGTCCATCTATCTATTCATCCATCTATATATACATCATTCATACAGCCACAGAAAAAATTTAGAGACCACTCGATATTTTTTAAAAATCCACATATTTAAATCATCGTTCTATCGTGTTCTGCTGGCAGAAGGCTACACTGAGCAGCAGAGTGCATCCAGATTAAAAAAAAAATTCTAAGACAGCAGCACAGAACCATAAGGTGAAGCAGGAGACACTGGGAACGACCAGAAACCAGCCGGGTAAAGCGCGGAAGTGACTTTCTAATGCCATAGATAGCCGTTAACTTATCAGACAGTTTCTCATGAATCGTAGGATGACATCAAATGACCTTCAAAAGGAAAGGGGGATATTAAGTGCAGGTGTGAAGTGCACTGTAGGACAGTTCGTATCAGGCTCATAGAAGCAGGACCGAAGTACCATAAAGCAAGGAAGAAGCCCTTCATTAATGAGAAACAGAGAAGAACCAGGCTGCAGTTTGCAAAAAAAAACAACATATTCACAGATGCACACCCATAAATTGAGAAATGAGTGAAACAAAAGATTGTGCTGTGGTTTCTTAATTTTTCCCATGGCTGTATATCCACCTTCTTCTTCCTTATTCATGTCATGGGGTCAGCTGGAGCCAATCCCAGGCTATTTTTTAAAAGAAATTCAATTGAAACTAAATGATACTGAGTAGCATATTTCTAATGCCCACTAGCTATTTGCTCAGGGGGCAAGCCTTGTTCACCTCTTTCCTATTAGTAACGTTATAAAAATCTTTTGCTTCTTTCTTTTCCCTATCAGCCAGACCTTATCACACATCCTCAAACACTATATCCCATTTATGTCACTGTGCTCTTCACTGATAAGCCACTCTCTTCATTGTTAAAGTACTACAGCCCCAATAAATGTCCTGTTCCATTCCCGCTGTCATGTCATTTGGATATATATCTCCCAACAAAAGCAAGTCAGAAGCCTACAAACTACGGACACTACTGCACACCTTGTGCAGCCCTTATACCGGCTATGGTACTCAGATATATGATTAGCTGTTGTATGCAAAACAGGATAAATTTCAGCATATTTGCAGTTTTTTAAATTGTATTTATTGTTAATACAGGAATAAAATAATGATATACAAGGAAATAATAGTAGATAGTAACAGGCTGATTTTTAGCAAGAAAACAGATTTTTATTCATTTAAATACCAGTTGTGTTATCATATTCACATAGCACCAATTTCTCAAAAACATTAAGCAAAAGTATGCGAGCTATTAAGTAAGCTTTTAAACTGATGTAGTTATGCTTACTGACCAACTGTATATGAATTCTATCTACCGCACAGTTCATGTGAAAAAAATGGATGTTTGCCCTACATCTGTCCATTTCCATGACAACCTTATTTAATGCAAGTTATTCGCAAGTGCAAATCCTAGGTAAGTGCTGGGCGTGAAACGAAATGCCCCTATTCCATAAAAAAGTCAACGATCAATCAGAAAGGCGTATCTCCGGATCGTGAGAGTCGACACTGGGGTAGACATCCACAAAATGAACATGAACGTACGAAACCAAACCCACAAGACCACTCCGTCGGCCGCTATTGCCGATTTCCTTACTAAATCAAAAGAAAAGAAATCAACACACAAATATACTATTTACGATCTTCCATTTAAGGGGTTAAATGAGGACTGCACACATACGGGACAGTTGTATAGATTTTATTGATCCTAAATGTCCGAAATTCGACTTTTGTCATGAGCGCAGGATTCCGAAGCCGGCGACGCGTCTTCAGCTATTCAAGGGGATGAATTATAAACACTCTAACTTAATCACTGGGAATCTTTGAAGGAGAAACTAAGCTTCAATGCCAAGTCATTAAAATGCATCCGGTGTCTGTGTTATCTGGACATAGTTGTATAAACTTGGGCAAAGTATGTGAAGTAGTTAATAACCAAAAGTATTTTCTCACATTCTTTCTTGCACTAGTCTAGGTGCAGAACCAGTTTGAAGTAAAGAACAGAAAAGGCTTTCTGGTTCACAAAGTACAGAGCCTCCTGCACAGAAAGCTCAATATCTGCTTGCATAAATAGTCACATTCTGTAGTCAATGCCTTGATGGCCCAGCTCTTCATGAAAAGCTTGCAATACCTTGCAATACTTTCAACTCACAATAGGGACAGTAACTTGTATGTGTGCTTAATTTTATTTTTCTATTTATGGAAAACATACTGTGCACTGAATGTTTTCAATTTTATGGGTGGTAAAGGGACTGGATGAATGTTATGATCGGTCGTTTGTACTTGGATATTAAAATAGACAGATATCAGTTGACGAAAAGTGCCAAATTCTTTTTGTATCTCAATAACTTCAAAAAATGTTCCAGTGGCCTTATAAAATGTTCTCGAATCTATGCTGCCTGTCCATAAGAATAAGGATCTTTGAATAAAGTACCTGTATTGACATTCTTATAAACTGGTTTACTTCATTGCTAAATGTAAGTCTTCCATTGCTGGATTTTTTCTGCATACAGTTTTAGTAACCTAATAATAAAATTATAATAAAAGTAATTTCTGGAAGAGTATGTTCCAAGCTATTCTTATAAACTTACCCTTCACCACAAAGACTTGATTTGCCATAAAAATGACGAGTTTCTGCTAAAACTGGCATTAATATCTTGCATTGTATGAATAAGCTAAAGTCAGGATAAACCTTTAAGTGCAAATCTCTAAAGCTTATGCATAGATGGAGGCTGCTGTCCAACACCCTAAAGCAAACTTAAGGTGAGGCAGTAGCTTAACCAGATTTTCAAACGTCCTGCTGAGTAAGGCAGGTAATCGTTCTTACAAAGGGGACAGGAAAGAGTGTGTTACTGGCTCAGTTTTTCAATGTACAGCTCAATTTGAGTTTCATGCGCCATAAGTCATTTTGGAGATTCAACTTGATTCCTCCCTTATCATGTCAAATTATCCTTGTTTCAGTTGCACTGTTCTCTCTCTACAAAGAATATTCTGGAAATCCTGCTTCTGGCAGAGAGTGGAGGGGGGAAGGTTTTGGCTGTGTAAACCCCCTATTCATGCTGCTGTGATGTTCAATGCATTACCAGTGATCTTTGGCGATGCATGCAGTGCATGGACATGGATGCATTGTCTTTCATTTAATTTAATAGTCTATCTTTTATCACGTGGTCCTGAAAATGTTTTGACAGTATTAATTTTTCTGCAGTGCTGATAAGACACTTCTACACAGCTGGCTAATACCAGAATCTCTCTGTCTGTCTTCCAACCATGTGGTCAGGGCCATACGTGAGAATCGGAATATAATTTCAAATATATTACTGAACTAACTGTGTAAATTGTATACATATACAGCATATATTGTATTAATATACAAGGGTTGTATAGTGGATAACAATGAACTCAGTTTTCCACCTGGCATTTCACAAGGCCCCCAAACACTTGCAGTTCAGGTTGTAGCATTCCCAGGTCACCCTTTAAGTAATATAGGGGGTGGCCCAGGGTGCCTATTGCTTAGGGGGTGCAAAAAACGAATGAAAATCCCTGGCTGCATTCAGTAACATAATTTATTTACAACAGTTTAAATTTTTCACAACTTTTGTTGTGAGACTGGCGCGAACTAGCTAGTTAGCAGCCAGATACCCTGTGCTAATAAAATGTTTTTAATGTAAGTGAATTGATAAAATTTGTTTTCTGCTGCTGGGGGGGTGCTTGAGGGGCGGTATTGGCAGAACATCCAGGGACCATGTTTGGATGTAGTGCGTATGTAAGAGTTTGTGCCCCAGGATAGATGCAGGGTTTTCTCAATAGAATATATAACAGAGTACTTTGATGTGCTCACACATCGGATCATTGTGTTTTTATCCCGTACAGACATAAATGAGTGTTTACAGACCAGCCGATGTCAAAACGGGAACTGCATCAACACTCGCGGGAGTTACAGCTGCGTCTGCAGACAGGGCTATCTGCTGGATGCTTCTCACCGAATCTGTGTCTGTAAGTGAAGATCCTTCAGCACGAAGAGCCAATGCATCGGCTGGCCGATTTTCGATGAGGATAGTATGAATAAGTCAAGGGGAATTCTTTACATGCATTTCACACACTGCTCCTTAAATCTTTAACAAACTTCACAACTTCACCATGTAATATATATATCTGTTGTTACAACTAGCTTTTGTATAATAAAATATTAGTAGTGATTACATAAATTGTAATAAAAGTTTTTTTCCTGCTTTCTTATTTTGTAAGATTTTCAGCTTGAAGCATGCAAACAGCATCCCCCACTGTGCACAAGCTGATTATATTACCAGACTGCAGACAATATCGAGTCTTAAAAGGCTTTTTTATTTTCAGACACTTGATTGGTTTATTTTACCTGCATAAAAGGCTTCTGCATTTCACTGCAGCATTTACCACTGCATGCTGGTCCACCGTTATCAGCATCCTCCCCAGCTCTCTAAGGGTTAGCCTCATACTAACATGCTGTTGCTTGAATTACTGACTTTATTCAAAAGAGTTTAATCACTTTCTTGTGCTCAGAGGTAATCTGGATGATGTTTGCCTTCCTAATACGCCCAGAGGATTTTGCTGATATTACTAACGCAGTGTCTTGGAAAGTATCAGCAACTGAAAAAGGTCTTGAAGTGTTGCTTGTTTCCGATGTTAATTGTGGCTTTAGATGTTTACTATTTGAGTGTGTTCCTCTGCAATGAAAATAGTCATTATAAATTGCAATGTAATTACACTAATTAGCATAATATTTTTGCAAGGCTGTCAAGTCTGATAATATTTTTGTGATCATGTATGCATATTAATGTTACTGAGGGGACATGCACTATAGAATGATTACATACCAAATGTCAAAGATGGCCATCTGGATTTTGTTTTTCTGAAATACATCTTAGGAAATTAATCTGTGTCTGTGCTATAACAATATTGATATATCTAGTTGCTTCAAACCATAAAGGAATACCAAAATAAATAATAATGGTTTATGACATCGCAAAATATATCTTCGTAAGACATTTAAACATTTATGTACGTCTACATTCACTGACCACTATATTAGGAACATCTGTACACCTGTTCATCCATGAAAAGAATTTTCAGCTAATCATATGGCAGCAGCTCAATACAAAAATCCATCCATAGACAGGTTAGGAGCTTCAGTTAATGGACAAATCAAATACCATAATGAGGTAAAATCTGTGGCTTGACCATGACATGGATTTTTAATCCAGAGCTGGTGGTTTGATCGTTTCAGAAACGCGAGACCTCCTGTGACAGTCTTTAGAGTTGGCACAGAATGATGCAAAAAATAAACATCCAATGAGCAGTAGTTCTTACAGCAGAAATGTCATGTTGATGGAAGAGGTCAGAGGAGAATGGCCAGACTGGTTTGAGCTCACAGGAAGGATACAGCAATTTGAACAACCAACACTGGTGACCAGAAAAGCCGTTCTGAATGCATAACATGTCAAACCACTTCAGGTTTCACTCCTGTCAGCTAAAAGCAGGAACCTAAGGCTACAGTGGACGCAGACTCACCAAAACTGGATAAGGGATAGTTGGAAAAACATTGTTTGATCTGATTTCTGCTGCAACATGCGGTTGTTTGGGTCAGAAATATGTATGTGCAAATGAAAAACCAGTAGGAAGCAACATTATAATGGAATGTTTACCATAGCTAGTTTATATTAAGCAAAATTTCTCAACTTGACCTTAAGAATGAAATGTCTAGAGCACCTAACCAGAATATTATGGAATTAAGTAACTCAAGTCAGAATCATCACGCATCTTAAATTATCAATATTTAATTTCTATGAGCTAAAATAGAAATTTATTTCAATCATATATCATAGTGTTTCCATATTCCTCTCTTAAAACTACAGCGGAAAAAGTCATCTCAGAGGACAAAGGACAGTGCTACCGTTTACTGTCATCTGGTGTCTGTTCCTTGCCAATACTGAGGAATATTACCAAGCAAATTTGCTGTTGCAGTAGAGTAGGCAAGGCTTGGGGAAGGAGCTGCGAGAAGTGTCCGTACTTTGGCTCAGGTACAGTGCTGTGGAATATGTATACTAATAGAGTGTTTTAAAAAAACATATATATAATATGTAATATATATAATATTATTTATTTGTTTATTTATTTTTTAAATGACCATTTTCAGAATAATGATAGTCAAGCTGTGGTCTTCCTTTGAAATATTGAAACAGATGCCAGAACTTGACACTGTGTTTGTTTGTAGATGCTTTTAAGGAGACCTGTCCAGCAGGACCAGGCTACCATTATTCTCCATTTGCACAGCAGCCTAATCAAAAGGTGACTGAGCACCATGGTACTGAGAGGACCATTCTGACTCCACAAAGGCATGGTCAGCCCCCCAGTGATCGTAGCCTCACCCCCCAGAGAGTGCCTGAACCGCCATCCAATCCTGGAATACTGGGTTCCCAGACCAGGACCCAATCATCTGTTACTGACCATTTCACCACTCAAAAAAGGACTGACCGATTGAGCAATGCTTCGACCACTACTCAGTCAACTCAAGTACTGACATGTGAGTATGTTCAGTCAACATCTACTTCTGTACATTATTAGTATTCATCTATCTTATAACTGCTATTCAGGGGTGAGGGGAAGCTTGGAAACCATTCAAGAGAGCATAAGGCACAAGGTTGAGGTACACCCTGGACAGGATGCCAATCAATTGTAGAATACACACGGACACAAAATCCCAACCCGAAGGTAACTCACAGACACCCATTAGCTTAACTGCAAGCAACCAACCAATGATAGTATTATGAAGTTGGTTCATACCCGAGGGTCAAGGATGTTGTTTCAATTCCCACCCACGCTCTTCTCCTTTTCTTACATCCCCATTGTGTGTGTGAGTGTGTGTGTGGTCTAGGTATGCATTAAATTGTGGGGCCCTACAATGTGATAAAACATACTTTGACATTCTAGAGACCATTTTTCCTATTCGCACAAGGAGAAATTCCATTGTATAAAAATCTGTGAATGCAATCTAAAAACTAAAAATGCCAAAAGTCTATTTTGTTTTGTTACTTGTGGTTAAGGTTAGGGCTGGGTAGGGATTAAGGTTGTCATTGTTGGGATTAGGATTTTAACCACAGAAAAAAATTATGGTCCCCACAAAGATCTGAATACAAATGCGTGTGTCTGTGTGTCTGTGTGTGTGACTGTGTCCAGTCAAGCTGGCCTATTTTTGATAGAAAGTGTAAGAACACAAAGCAACCTTAGATAATAATCAGACTTTTTAAACAGAGATAATGGTGATACATTAACTGTGTGACAGTGACCTGATAATATGTTGGATTTCATTTTTATTTAACAGTTGAATCAATTTGTAGGACCTTTGTGAAGCTAATATTGATGACAGATTTGTTGAGAATATTTTCCATTAGAGCAAACAAATACATGTCACCCTCCCTTATTAGCAAATTTGACATTTGTGGTTTAGGTTATTTGCGAGTTAGCCATGAATAATTAAATGGGAATATTTTTGGAGCTTGCTGAAATATCACAGAAACCTGTGATCAACACATAAGCAAAAAATGTATAGACAATACTGCAAATGATTTGGATCACATAAAATCATATAATATATTAATTTATGTTTTGTATAATGCTTGTTAGTGTAAGTTCATACTATATCTTTTTTTTTCTCTGACATGAGAGTTTTCGGTTTCTCATCTCTGCTGTTTTCTGGCTTCCTTTTTTTTCCAAACTCCCCTTTTCCCTGTTTCATGAACCAATCTGTATAAATGATACAATAAGGGTTGCCAAGCACGCTTGTCAAGAGTCTTAGGGGTGGCTCTGTTGTGAAAGGCGCTACTGTATATAAAAATGCATTAAAGAACTGCATTAAATTGAATTGAATATTTGTCCTGAACAGTACCAGTCCAAGTCGATGTGACACCCTAGGGGAGCATCGGCGCTGGCGCCCCCTGTCTGAAAAAAAGTGAAATTGGCTGGCAGATCAGTCAGAAGCCGCCTTAGGTGACCACCTGTGCTGCCCTTAGGCTTGGCTGGCTCTGCTCATTAGTGGTGATTATCCTGTTCCTGTTTTTCCTCCGTCTCTTCTCTCCTTCTCTTCTTCTTCTTCTCCCTTGGGCACTGGAGGACTTTGATCTTCTTGACGTGATAATGTCTATTTGAATTAGATACTGTTAATTGTATCAGGCATTTTCGGGGTGGGGCGCTGGGCAAACCGAAAATATCAGTTATTTAATGGAATTTGCTTCTTTAATAAGCTTTTTATTATTTTGAAAACATAACGTAAAATTATATTTGTAATTTAATATAGTAGAAGTTTAAAATCTGCATTCTTCTTCATCCTTTTATATTGCCTGCTTTTGATTATGGGGGGGTGGGGGGGGGGGGGCAGAGGGGCTAACAACCAATTCATCCCCACTGTAAAATACGCCCCTGACGTAATCCCAAGCAGGTGCCTATATAGCTCTTGCGACAAACCTGTCATGGTCATCAACATATGTTGGTAACGTGTTACAGCAGATGTTTCCAAAGCTAATCCAGTTTTATTATCAGGTAGGTCTGTTATTAATTCCGTGAGGGTTATTGCAGTGTTACAGCGGCCAATGCAATTAATAAAAAGAAAAAAATTAGGGCAGTCAATAAATAAGGTGCATATAAAATAGAAAAGCGCTATAAACTTTCTATTGTGAATCTTGAGTGGAGGTAAACAGTAGCACAAAACAGAAGCTGTACTTTTAAATTTTGCAGTGGGAAAGACTTTTGCACTGGGGAAGAAAGTCCTGCCCCCCCAGCTGGGGCAATTAACACCTTGTTGGCCCTCTTTCTCTTCACAATAACCCTCCAGAATGGCACAGGCTTGGGGTTAAAAAAAAAAAATATATTGTTATATTTACAAGTACTGCAGACTTAAAAAACAATGATAAAACACAATAAACAATACATAGCAAATAAACAGAATAGCGAGAACAATTATGAACAGTATGCAATACACTTACAATCTATACAGTATATACACAGGTACAATATACATGCAATTTGCAATATACATACGATAAACAGTAATATATAAATAGGACAAGAAGGTGTTGAGGTTAAAGTAGCAGTGGGAATGCCCCCCCCCCCCCAAAAAAAAAAAAAAAAAAACAACAATAAATGAATTGTTTTGAATAATTTTTTAAAATTATTATTATGCCAATTCATTATGGATCTGGAGCATGAGGACGAAACATATACTTAACAAACTCACTTTATCATATGGATCAATTATTTCTTTGGTTATGTTTATTTGTAACACTATCATTAACAGTGTTTGTCATATTAAATGATGAAATATTTATTATCATAAAATTATTTTTATATCTTAAAATTTCTTAAATCTTAATTTTTTAAAATATTTCTTACGTTGCATCCTTTCACAATGCGACGGTTGCATGAGTGCCCAATGCAATGTCGCAATACAGACGGTACCCAGCCCAGCAACCGGTTATCATTGTGTATTTAACAATCAGTATCATTGTGTATTTAATAATCAGTATCACTGTGTATTTAACATTCAGTATATATCAGTAGCTAGTTATCATGGTGTATTTGACATTCTAATTACTGTTGGGACAAATCTGTTCCTGGATCTTGATGTACGGGTACAGATGGTACCTGGTCACAAAGTCCACAGTGATGAGTATGTACTCAGTGTCATGCTGAACATGGGAGGGGCCCCACCTAACACCTCGATAATGGGGGTGACACCAAGGGGCTGGGAGGTGGCAGATGGATCTCCGTCCGTCGGCACACGGGGCATCACTGACAAAACTCTTTAATGACGGTGCTCTTCCCTGGATAATGGAAGTGGTCCAAGATTTGTTTTCTGCATCGAGTGCCCCGGATACCCAGAGATGGGTTGGGAGGGGCTCAGCTTCATGATCACCTCCACCTGGGACTGTGGTACCGCCAGCAGGTCCCACTTTACAGCTTGTTATAGGCACAGGTAGTACAGGACTCCTCCCTAGACTAAGAGGCTATCATGGAGACAGCCAAGTATCCCCTGCCCCCCCTCCCCCAACCTCCAGGACTTGTCCCCAGGCAGTCATGCTGCCATTGGATATTGGCCAAGGACCCTAAACATGACATCTGCCAGAAAAGGTCAGCAAAGGGGATATCAACAGCGGAACGGGCCACACCTTCCCAGTCTGTCCCTTTGTTCATATCTTGGGCCAGGAGGGCCAGCTATTAGGAGCGTACAGATGGTCAGAGGTCCCAACACGGACGTGGCAGCCAGGGTTCCTCCACATTCTGGGGACTCGCCATAGCAGTAGTGTCACCAGTATGTCAAGTACTACCCTGACTGTGACAGGCCACTCCCCTTGCAGGGCCCAGGATGTGCACTGTGGCAGTGGGGACATATTGCATGTATATAGATAAAAAGGGCCGGGGTCCCTAACTCTCCCCCTGGAGATATACCACCCTGCAAAGCTTAGGTACAGCCCTCACATACAGATACAGAGAATCAGGCCCTTCAGTAGCATGCTAGCATAGCTGGCTCTAATGACCTGATTATGTGTATCAGGGGTGTTAAATGAGGACTGTACCTAAGGTCTGCAGGGTGGAAGATCTCCGGGAGAACGTTTGGGGACTCAGGCACTAGTGAATCATGCAGCTAGGCAGAATTTGCCAGAACACACACTGGGGCCTGAAAGTAAGGGCTTATCCCACAGCGAGTGGCGCCATTGGAGAACTTGAGGCTTCTTACAGTTTTTACACAATATTCCCGCGATAGTGATATCACTGACAGATTAGCAGGAAGCACGTTGTGCCAGATAGGAAACTTGTCTTAATTGTTGGAACTGTTGGTTGTGTGAATGTGCTCGGGCATTGGGTTGGCGACCTGAGCTGGATCATTCTCAGGACCCCTTCAACACTGCATAGGACAAGCGGGTGCAGAAAATGGATGGAATGATTCTTCTGAACCTTACTGCAATATCAGATTGTCAGAGTGAGATGGGACATATTTCTCTTCGACAGGAAGAGGAGGAATCCAGATTCAGGGAGAGGGACACAGGTTTTAGATCATGCTCGGTAAAGTCTGTGCTTTTTACCATGTAGAAATAGTCTAATTTTCCCTAAACTATAGACTGCATTATAAGTTTTCATGAAATAAAGCACACTGTGCATCTCTGATTAGGGCAGTTTCAGCTCATTGTTTGATCAAAGCAAATATTTCATGGATGGTTACGTGACTGTACTACGTGGAGTGGAATTAGCACTAACGACTGCGGAACTCAGTGTACACCACAGCAGGTTCATTTTAATAAGCTTTGTGGAGAAATGTCCAAAACGGATCCTTCATCATCATCATCATCATCATCGTCAATGCATGTGGTTCCTTTCAGGCATAGGCCACTAAGGAGATCTCTCCAGGCATCTCATTCCTGGGCCAGTCATTCCAGTTGTTGCCAGAAGAGTCCCGTTCTCTTGATACGCACCTCCAGGTCACAATGCCAAGTGTTTCTCAGTCGTCCTATTTTCCTTTTCCCCCCTGTGGCTTCCAGGTGAAGGTTTGCCTTGCTGTACTGGATGTAAATGGATTTATAACAGATTCAGTTTAATTATAAGCAAATTATTTAATATGGCCAAAATTTGACATTTGCAGTGCCATTTCAGTCTCTGAGCCAGATGGAATTTCACTAGGTCAGATTAATCAGGTAATTAAAATGTGAACTCAAAGAGCTAATCGCACAAAGTAAATTTACAGATACATGCTCCTGGCGCAGACTGCGAGGTTGGAAAGTGATGCACACCTTGTGACATTTCAGTGTAGCAAGAAGTACCTTTCAGAATGGAAAATGCTGCTTATATATTTTTTTCACGCTCATTGAGGAAAAAAAAATAATTAAAAAGTTAATTGAAAATGCCATACTCTTTTAGCATCCTGTTTCCATTGAATTAGAAATAGAATTTGAATTAGAATTAGAATACACTTTTTTATTTCAGTGAAAGATGTGGAAACGTAAATGTTAGTTTATAAATAATATTGCATAAGCAATTTTGCATGCTGCTTTTTTAGCCTACGCCAAAAGGCAAATCATCTATCAGCCTAACAGACAGGACATTTTATTTGGGAGAACAATTCAGCCAGTTGCAATGACATGGCATACAGCTCTGTCAAGCGCAGCTGCCAGCTACCTTAAAAAGAACACTCTGACTGTCCCTATGCAATGATAAGGCTTTCATTTTCTTTCTTCGCCTGACAGTTCATGCACAATCTTGAAGTGTGCTTTGGTTCATTATCTGAGGAATGGAGCACTCCCCAATCAGGCATAATGCAAAAGGAGTGACATGTCTTTGAAGTATGCTATGATAGTCGTACTAGTTAAAATTGCCATGAATGTGGGAAAAAAATCAACTCTGACAATAACAAAGTTACCCCACACCATGACAGCGGCTCTTTTATGTTTGACAGTGGGTAACCTCACCCTCTTTACATTTTACATGGAGGCTGGACATCCACATTTTCAGTTTAAGCAGAAAATATACACATCTATCCATCACCTAACCACTTATCCCAGTTAGGGTCACTGGGGGCCCAGAGCCTGTCACGGGCACCATGCAGAAGGCCAGAGTGCACGCTGGACAGGACGCCAGTAAAATATTGCAATGTCAATGTATGTTTTTAATTAACATTGTGTAAGTCATTCTGCTTTGCTTTTTTTAGCTTCTACTCAAAGGCAAAGCATCCATCAAGCTAACAGACAGGAGATTTCATCAGTGAGGCCTGTTCATCCAGCAGCAGTGACACCTCGTCCAGCTCAGCCAAGACCAGGTACCAGCCAACTCAGCAAGAGCACTTACAATATTTATATACTCTGCTATCAGAAGGTAAATATTAAGCAAAGGTAGTATATGTAGGAGTAATGGGTAATGCTCTGCATTAACTGTACCTTCATAATGCCTTTATATTGCATTCATAGAACATTCGTAATCATACAATTGTTTAATACTTATTGTTAATAAATATTAAAGCTGTTACAGTATGACAGGTTGTTAAGGTACACTAACATGCTGCTTGGGAATGCATAATGAATGCATTATGAATGTGTAGTTAATGCAAAGCATTACCAAATAAGGTTATGGCAACACACAGTTATGTTGTGTTTTCTCAAAATGGAGTCCTGGATGAGAACCCGCATTAAATACTGTATTTTTGATATATGGATCAAAATAATGGCATATAAATGTTATATATTCGTAAAAAAATCTTAAACCAAAAATTATTAAATGTTATTGAAATTTTTGAGAGTCAAAAGCATAGATGGTGAAAGTCTTATTTTTAATTCATGCTGTTATTTTTATTAAAGTACAAAGCTGCAGTTTACAGCTTTACGGCATCATTTTAAATGCTATAAGTGTTTTGATTTGATGTGCCCTTCATAGTTATAGGTAATTCACTATGGCTGGCCTCATGAAAACCTTTGACTCCTCCAAAGACAATTAAGTGTCATAAAACCTTCACTAAATCAATCTGTACTTTCAAAAAAAAAAAAAAAAAAAAAGAAGAAGTTAATACATTGCATCATATTGCATCATTACAGGCATCATAAAAGGCCAGGTCAAGACCAACCCCATCTTGGCAATTTTGTGTTCCATAATAAAGCCTACATCAAAACAAATTTAGGACTGTGCATTACAGAAGTTAGTGTAAGAATGTGTGTGGTGGGACATGTCTGTCACATATAAGCAGTTCATCCTTTGGAGGAGAATATGGTCCTCACAGAAGCTGTTGCGTCTGGATGATAAGTTTGTCATCCTGAGACCTATACAAGGAAAATGTGTGTGTAGCACAACGTATTAGCTATGGGCATCGATAACAAAATGTCTACTTCAGTTGTCCAAAGACATGATGTCTAATATTGAAATTGATATATTATATGTTCTCCATTCTGGAGAAATATCTACAATTTTTGCTGGTATATTTTTTTTATTGTTATTTTTGTTATAGTCCTTGGACCATTAAAGGTAATACAACCATGAAAGTGTTACAACAGGGATGGCTTGTAATGTCAATATCCCTGATTACACTTGGTTTTAAAATGTATTTTGGGTGATCACCAGTGGACAGTGCTAAATATGAGTGTAAATGACCACCAAGACGCACTGTGATCCAATCACCCAAACCACTTGCCAAGGTGGTCTGGGATGCATTTGGCCACATAAGGAAGTTACAATAACTGACCTTCTGGCAGAAGTGACCCAGGCGGTAATGAAAACTCAACACAAGTGGTCAGCTGGACAGCCTGGAGACACAGGAGAGACACCAGTGTAAACAACAGTGAGCCCTGGATAAACTACAGTACTTATGATCTAAGAACTTATTAAAACCAAGTGTAAACAGGGCCAAATGTTATGCACAACATGTTGTAAGCCTAATCATGTGGGGATGCGATCATCCTTGGGTGGGGAAAAGGTAGACTCAGCTTGCATATTGCTTTTTCTTAAATTCTACATATAGGATTTACCAAGATGTGCATGTTTTCCCCTGGAATAACAGCAATTTTTCCCTCTGCACAGCTCATTTTGGTCTGTCTCCACTCCCATCCTGAAATAACATTCCTTTTCTGTCCATACATTTGATTTGCATCCTACGCTCTTTGTTGATGAGTTGCTGAAGAGATGATGATGATTCTTCTTCTTCTTCTTTTCTTCTTCTTCTTCTTCTTATACTTATTATTATTATTCCACATTGGATTTGAATAAATATGTGATGCCATTTTTATATCAGCAAAGGAAATGCTGAAATGCTGCATTTTCTAATCAAATTACATTGAGACCAGTGTGAAAGTACATTTCAAGTGAGCCTAACTGCAATCGATGGAAGTTTTCAGTTTACACAGATATTCCCTTTAAAACAAAGACTCAAACCTGGTGTTGTGTTTTGATTTGAATTGAACCGCCTCTGAACTTTAAAAGAATGCAGAATGTAGTTGGTAATGCCCAGAAAGTATGCCCCTCTCAGGCAATGGACTAACTTCTCTTGAGGCCCAAGGCTGACATGGGTAGGGTCCCCTAAGTGGGCCATTCAAGCTATTTTTGGAGCAGATAGAGAAACAAAACGGAATTAAAAATGATGGAACATCAATAATATGCTAATCAAAGCACCGGGTGCCAGTAGTAAAACTTTGAGTGCAGCCCTAGAGTGTGGGACCCAGGATTGTTCGCCCCTCTCTTCATTGTACGGAATATTGTTACATTGTTGCATTGTTGCACTTAAGCTTCTATATTAATCCATTCACTACATATGGAAGGCTGGATTGCATCTCAGGTAACAAAGAACACTTGTATAATTGTAATCTGTCATTTCTATAAAACTGGCTAAACATTTTTTTCACTTGTTCAGATGTTTTATTGTACTTACATTCAGAACTATCTGTGAATTTTAATTTTGAAGGATTCCAGGGGTGTGATTCCAATCCCCAGTTATGTGGACCAGGGCGCTGTGTTGATCTACCTGGTGAGAGGTACACCTGCATTTGTAACACAGGATACCAGCTCAACCTACAGAGAACGAGGTGTTTTGGTGAGGCCAGTCTATGGTTTTCTGTCAGAAACAGTATGCTTTCAAATAGTTTGTTTTAAATTTAATCTCTTTTATTTCAGCTGAAATGTTTGGCTTGACTAGTATAATTTTATTTGGATTTAGTGGAATATCATAATTTCTCACCGATAACTTGATAGGTACTGTACATAGTTGAGGGTGGGAAAAAGGAGGAACACAGCATATTTGAGCTGTTCTGTTATTTTGAGTTTTGTCGCATTTTTTGGAATATTATGATTTGTAACAGATTTTAAGTCAAATACATAGAGATAAATACTTCATCAAGCTTCTTGGCATATTTGTAGCAGGTGCTCATTTGAAGACATTGCACTCTGAATGTGTCCAGCTGGTAGTAAGCATGACTGCAAAGCAACGAGAGAAAGGGAAGCCCCACAGTACATACTGCAAACATGGACTGTGGCTGTTAAATGGACAATATTTAGTAACAACACAATAGGCTTACAATGCTAATATTGTTAAATTGATATATTATTGCACTCAACCATTAACTACTTCCACTGTAAGTACACGGAAATGTCTTTAACTTTTGTGATGAAAACAATTCTGATTTTGTGATAACAAGTTACATGTCCATCTTCTATCTTGTCTCAGATATTGATGAGTGTCGGCGAACCCCCAGTCCCTGTGACAATGGCTACTGTGAGAACGTCCCAGGCAG
>JAABNY020000035.1:7140263-7172134 GCA_015164015.2 Brevimyrus niger
GTGTAAAGGGTTTTTGCATATACATATCCAGCTGGTACATCTACATAAACTGAAAAGACTGTATGTCTATTAGGGAAATGTACTGTATTGGCTATTTTAGTGTAAGCATTTTCTGTAACTACTTATCCTATTCAGGGCCTTGGGGGGTCCAGAGCTTGTTCTGGGGGTTACGGGCACAACACCGGACATATTATATATTCTTCAGTATTTGAAAAATGTATGTATATATTACACTGTAGGTGATACAAATTTACATGCTTAAGACAGTAAGGCTCTATAAATTAATTGATATGCATCGTTTGTAAAAAGTTATGCTTTTTTTTTAATCAGAAAAGTCAATTTTTTAAATAAAATAAATTCATACAAAACAAAATATAAATATAAAATATCTTATACCTTTATAGGTTTGCCACCATATGAAAATATTCCAGTAATATTCTTGTCACATATTGTTTACATTTTGGACAGATAAAAATCTACATTAGGTCAGTCTTTTTGTAATCCAGAGCCTCAGTAATAAGCAAATACAGTACATCCATCATACACCGTTGGGGTGCTATTATTAAAATGAGCAATTCATTGCATGTCTTCCAGTTGAGCCCATACTCGATATATTTGTGCTTGGCAATAAAACTACTAACCAGCTATTAGTCAACTATTAATATTAACGCTTTTTCTTAATGGGTGCGAGCAGTTTCTGTGTGTGGCTGCTGTACTGTTCCTGTTTTCTCATCCTCCTCTGAAAAACCTCTAAACTGAAGTAAATTCATTTATATGGGACTGTGTGGTTTTCATCACCAGAAGAGAAACTGTAACCATGGAAGAATTACATACTGGTGTGGGCCTCCTAATAATTATACCAAAATCAATACTGCCGCTCCGTAAATGTTACTTGGCACTTATTAAAACTCTAACAAAACACTGCTCCAGTTAACCCATATGTTTGTTTTGTTAGTAAATAGAGTAGTAGTAGTAGTAGTAGTAGTAATAATAATAATAATAATAATAATAATAATAATAAAGAACAGCGCCTTAGCTAATTTGCTGTAAAACAGAACAGATGGCTGATGCACTTTTTGCTCCCTTCCTTGCAGATGTGGATGAGTGCAAGCTGTTTGACCCTGAGGTCTGTAAAAGGGGTTTGTGTGTGAATAACATCCCTGGATACGCATGCTACTGCCCCACTGGGTACTACTACCATTCCATACTATTGGAGTGTACAGGTCAGCAATCCATTCATCATTTATCATAATAGCTTTTTTTTTTTTTTTTTTAAATCTGGATTGTACCCAAATTCACTTTGCATCCAGTATCTGGATGAATGGCCATTTTTGTGTGCCTTTTCATATTTTTTTCCCCTTTTGCGTTGACTCTCCTTTTATGTTACCAGACAACGATGAGTGCGAGGGAGAAGTGGCTTGCTTCGGTGGCACCTGTGTGAACACAATGGGCTCATTCTACTGCTCGTGCGAGCCACCGTTAGTGCTTGACTATACTCAGAGAAACTGCATCAACATGACAGGCTTCACCACTGGTAAGCTCTGATCAACCTTATCGCAAGAGGAGCTTGTCTGTGATTGGACTCCTAGAGCTTGTCTGTGATTGGACTCCTAAGATTACACTCATCGTTTTCATTTCAGTAGCACTTTACTTGATCGAATGCAAATACTTAGTTGTAACTCAGTTACTACGTCCCTTTAAGAAAAAATGAAAATTAATTTAATCTGTTCCTGACCCCCAAGGGATTGCCTAAACTTATCTACCTAACTAACTAATGATAAAAAGCATTAATCAATAAAAAAACTAATACGCACATGAACAAAAAACACATATTAAAGCAATAGACATGAACTAAATGACAACACCACACTCCAAAGCGAAAGCAGACACAGGTGCACCACCTTAAAGTCTCACTATAATTTCCTTTCTTGTCAGTAAATTCTACAGTTACTCTCAATACTTTCCTCTTAGGTTTGCTGGTATCACTGCTCACTTTCTTAGGGGCCATGATTACTGTATCACTAAATGCACTGTAGATAAAGCATGAAAAGTATTACATCGAACGCAGAAACACAGATTTCGTATGTCGAACTTGGCCGAGAGGCACCGCGACACTAACATAGGCATCAGCATCCCAGCGATGCCTTCGTTTCAGCCCTTCAGAGGTGCATCTCGCTCCGTACAAGTTTTGTCTTGTCCTTGTCATGAGTTTTCAGTCGAGTTGCGGTTAAATTTTCTCGACCAACCCATTCAAGGTCCAGATTGGTTGAACGCGTTGTGACCCATGCAAGTTCTACCAGGATGATTTCGGTCGAGTTCCAAGACTTCGGTCGAGACACAAATCAAAAGAAAAATCAACAGACCCATTCAATGTCTGCGTTGGTCGTATTAAGAGCCATTTGAGTTTCAAGGTTCTACTGTATCATATTATTTGTGGTCTGTCAAGTAAAGTGTTACTGTATTTTTTATATAACAAATGGATTGTTTGCCTTGTTTTAAGGGTAATTTATTAAGTTAATCAAAACCTTTGCAGCCACATGCACATTTATATTGTCCTTAAGTATTTTAATACATCCACCTTCCAACGACTACCCATGATGCATTGGACACATGGAAAGGAACACTATAGAAAATGCTAGTGCATAACGGCAAAATAGCTGACTCATTTTAAATGTACTGCATGCATATAAATAAAATGTAAGTATCCCTCAGGAAAATATAGCCATTTTAAAAATATTTACACATGTTGATGTATTTTTACAACCCAGAAAAAAGGGTCTCTGAATAAATTAAAAAATACAAATACCCATTGTTTTTTGTTAAATGAGGCAACCTTAATCCATTTAGATGCTATCAAAAGATCTTAATTTTTTAAAAAAAAAATTAAATTGGGCATCCACAAAGCTTCCCTGGGGTCTTCTTACTTTTTCCTCAAGAATGTACAAGTGCATCGTCTAATAGAACGGTCAGTGTTTCAGGATTTTCCAGACTTAACACTGCAGACTTAACATTCCACACAAGTTGATGGCTCACACTGAACCTGAACCACATGCCCCCCCACTGGCAATTACATGGGAAAACAGGTCACTGCCTGGCCCTCACACATAGAACATCACGAAATAAAAAGAAAATAAGAACAATGCTCAGGGCACCCCCCCCCCCCCATGACACAAGTAAAATGAAACATCCAGCAACGTATATTTCTAACACACATTCATCCATCACAACCACTTTTGCCGCAACACTACAGTCACAGACAGAAAGCGGAAATGGTCTCTCGGCGCCAGACTTTGCTACACCCCGCAAACTCAGCCAACCAGAAAGCAGAACATGCTTCTCTTATCGTAAGCGGGATGAAACGCCCGCTATGGCACTTCCTCCTGCGCCGGCCCGTCTGGCGCACAGCACCCACTCAGCAGGCTCCCCTGCTTCTGATCTTCCTTTTTAAGAAGCACGCAGCTCCCCACATTCATCAAGCTCACCAGCACATGGTATAAGCACAACGCTCAAAAACTCAAAAACACATCTACTATCGCAGTATAAACAATGGAATAATACTAGCTCACTGCCCTGAGCCAGAGTCCAGCTGCAGTCCAAATATATATTCCCACAGGACTCCTCCATCTCTTAGTTCAGCTTATTTCCTTTATCTTCACAGCTGATTACACTTAACCAGCCCCTGGTGAGCCCCACTGATCATCTATTAGCTGGTAGAACATGCTCAGTAGATGACTGGTGCTCTTTCACTGCCATCACGAACCGAGCTGAATCCGAGCTTAATCATGAACTGACGGTTTTTCGTTGTAAACTAGCAGGACAGAAAGCGTGACCGAACCAAACTGACTGTGTTGCCGCCATCTGAATAGTTGAAATGCATGGAGATACTGGTCATCTGTGTTGATATGCATGGATTATCTGAAGGGAAAAAATGGCATATTCTTTATAATAGTCATTATTGTTAGTATCGCACATCGTGATGTATTGATGCATTCCCAGTAACTCATAACATAAATATTTCGAACCTCCCACTTAAAAAAGGAGTACAGAACAGCTGAACGAATGGATTCGTAATGCAAATTCACACAAGCGAATGATAATTCCGCTATCTTTAGATGCTAACATTAGAGAGCAATTCTCACAGACATGCTATCAGAAATTAGCGCATAGTAAATCCTGATGTAGCGCGTTAACGGTAAATAAGCATCTCTTCAGTTTTACGTCACTGTCCCTGTCCAAGCCTAGGAACACCTTTACCGAGCTGACCTTTCTGCAGTGGAAAATCAAAGCGAACTGCATCCACACTGTATTTTCTTTTCGCAGTACGGCTCGGTTCCTGTATGCCAGTGGAAAAGCGCCATATGCCGTTCTTGCAGCTCCCCACTAATTCCCATGCTTGAACCTGACACATGTTCTCCCTGCGGCACGAGGGTCTCTTCACACTGCCTGCAGTTAGGTTAATCGGTGATTCTAAATCACCCATATTGCGCGCTTGCATCTGGGTGTTTGTGAGTTCGTCCTATAACCAAAAAGCTTGTATCCTGTCCAGAATTTAGCTGTGTTTATGTCATTTGCTACCTGGGATAGACTCCAGGTCCCTCTTGAGGCCAGAATAAGTGAAGGGTAGATAGATGGATACAATTTGGTATTAATTAACACATCCTCCCGTGCGATGAAATCTCCTTTCTTACACGGCAAACTGTCATCTCTTGATAGATGAAAATCTGGCAATTTGCTGGGGCCAAGTGACAGAAGAACTGATATGCCAGAATCCCCTGCTAGGTCGGCAGGTAACTTTCTCGGAGTGCTGCTGCTTGTACGGATATGCGTGGCAGCTGGACTGCGCTTTGTGTCCCAGCCAGGATTCAGGTACTCTACTGAACTATACCTGTTTAAGTTAAAACATTATACTTAAACATTACAATAGGTTTAAACATTTTAGTTAAAACATTTTTACCAGCGTACAAAACTGAAAATAAGCAGCTGAGATTTTACTGAAAACAGAGCTACAAAAAAGTTACTTTGATACTACGGTACTATAAAAAATTGGCTTAGTTATTTAACACATAGTTAACGCTCTGCATTTCTACTCTGTCTTCTCAGATGATTTTGAGGTGCTCTGTAATGCTCTGAGACCTCCAGGTATGCGCAGACCATACGGCCCTGGTACTGATCGTGATCTCAGCCGCGGCGAAGAATACGATATGCCTTATGAATCCTACCCTGAACGCCCGGCACCAGGGTCTGACTTCACTTCCCCAGGCTACAATCCCTACGCTTCTCTAAGGGACCGTACATCTGGCTATGGAGGAAGACCTCTGGGATCTTATAGACCACAAGAATCTCCATATGACCGACAAACGTACGCCTCGCGGGGACCGGAACGAAGACCCTATTTACAAATGTCAGATGTTGTCCCGGAGTCTGCCTACGAAGCCCGGCCACGCCCCCGGAGTCGAGGGGCTGCCGGAAGCCTTCCCTCGCGTCGTCAAAGTGCCGGGTACCGTGACCTTGAGGACGAGGATGGGAATGTGGATGAGACTCGTCCTGTTGAGTCATGGATGCGTTTTCTGCCTGAGGAAGCACGCTCCTATCCAAGCTATCCAAGACAGCCTTCTGGCAGAGCACTTCCTGAGAGTAAGAGACTGCATTACTATCCTTGATAAATTTAACAATTTAAAAATTGTCTATTTGAGAAATTATAGAAAATGCCAATTATTGATGTTAATTGTTTTTTTGTGATATAACCAGAAATTAGACAATATTGACTAAATTATTGACTGAATTACCTTAACTAGAATGTTGTTCACAGTAGTAATAAAACAGATAAGAGGTACTTTTGTTATCTGACTCTAACAGTGCTGCCCATTCCTTCCTAAGGACGGTATGAATCTTATCAGAGTTTCAGCACTGATGAGTGTGGAATCGTGAATGGCTGCGAGAACGGCCGCTGCATCCGCATCTCGGAGGGATACACCTGCGACTGCTATGATGGCTTCTATTTGGACATTGCTTCAATGACTTGCATAGGTAGAATCTGTTACAAATTGTATGCAGCTCCTTTCTGCAGATACCATTTTTTGTGACTTTGTCACTGAGTAGCTTAGTCTACCCTTTCCAAGTGGAGGGAGGCTATTCCCAAAATTACTAAAAAGTGCAGAATGCTTTTCTTTTTAGTGCAATTTAGTGCCATTACTGAAAAGCTTACATGGGATACCATTGTAATAAATCAAGTATTATATATTTAAAGCACTAATTTGTATTGCAGAAACCAAGCCTACATGCATGCATCCATCCATTTTCTGTAACTGCTTGCCCTGATTAGGGTCATGGGGAGATACCAAGTACCCATTAATATAAAAAATAGTGATGGCCAAATGAAGCTACATGAACCAATTGCTGCATTTTCTGACACCAGTAGATGGTGCTCTCTATTTAAAAAAGGGCTCAATTCATGCCCCAAAGAAACCGAGACCACCATCTGTTGGGGTCAATAATAATAGGAATAATAATAATAGAAATAATAATAATAAATATAGAAAATGTTTCATGATGCTTCATTTGGCCATAACTAATAGAATGTATTAATGTACAAATTAATATATCTTTTTTTTCTTTACTTTTCTCCACCCACCAGACATAAACGAATGTGAGGAGACGGAAGACCCTGCCACATTGTGTGTGAATGGGCAGTGCGTCAACACTGATGGCTCCTACCGTTGCATATGTGAGCGAGGATATATCATGTACCATGAGCCAAACCTGTGCATCCCTTCCAGATCTCGCCCATGAGACTTGGCCGGCTCTAATTTCTTGTTGCCAGAGTACTCTCATCCTTCAATCTGCAGATTGTCAGAGAAAATCTGACAATGCAAAAAACTGGAGGGTATCAGTCCTGAGTTAAAGAAGAATCCTGAGGTGTGTGTGTGTGTGTGTGTGTGTGTATATATATATATATATATATATATATATATATACACACAAAAAACATATTTCCATATAATTCACAGATTGTTTTCAAATATAAACACATGAATTACTCATGATCCAAATAGTTTTTTTTTTCCAAATTATACTGTATGTATTGCTTCCACAACTGTGTAAATAGACGATTGGAAGCTGTTTATTACATAGCATGTATACATTGGCCAGATGAAAGTAATTAACTTTGAGAAATGGTTGGCCACCTTGATGATTTTGCACTGGATTCATAAGATTTTGAAAAATAATCTTTCTGATGATTGATTTTCAGAACTAGTGTTAGCAGATGGGAAAATTGTTGTTACTTAAGACATGACTGGTTTTAATGTTATTTCTACCTAAAGTCTACTAATAATATTTCAAATAATTCAATTATACATGTTAATGAAAACATGGAATTTTGATTCTTTTTGTTGGATTAGGAAAAGAATTAGAACAATAGCATGTGACATTTTAAGGGCATTTAAAAGTATTAACGATGATACTAACACAACCAAGACTTCACAAATTTCAATTTATCTTTTGTATGCACTTAAAGTTTTTAAAAATATTTTGTTTAATTTTAATAAAATATGTAATAGCTAATGACAATTTATTTAATATGTATTAAATTAATATTTGTTTCACATTTGTTTAAGTGAAAAATCTATGTATTTTCATACTGGTTTGTTTTCTCTCTTTACAGTTTGTAACAGTGATAGATTCTAGATTCTAGTCTAGATTTACCACCAAAACATCGGAAAAATGTGTCATTGAACGCACTGTACTTTGCCTTCTGTATGCCTTACTTGTACATGCAAAAAAAAGTTATAACTATAATTTCACATACCCTGTTTGTATTTGTTTATTTTACTATTTTTTTACCACCACTGCATTTTAAGTAAATATGCAACAAAATTACAATTTTATTATTAATTGTGTTAAATTCCTCTATACTGGCATATTCATCTATGAACACATCCTATACAATCCGCTGATAAATTGTTTGTAAATTCTGCGTTCACTGTCTAAAAGTTAAGGTGTGCTCAAGGTCTAGCATATTTTTGTAAAATCGTATATTGTAGATATCTGGTGCAATTTTACTGTATATATAAATATATTTTTTGTTCAAATATCACAATAACTTGCGGCATACAAGACCATGTGACATGGGAAGCAGGTACGGAAGAGGCACTATATTTTCCATAGGAACAGAAAAAAACAGGTAATAAATGGGTATTTGCCAAAAAGATGGCGTTTTTGGATATAACAAACAACTTGGGATGGAGAGGTTGCCTGGTACAGCTCATTTCAATGTTCCTACTGAGAGAATCAAGAGATATCTCAACATCTGCAACAGTGCTAACCACTGTGTCACCTAGAGCTGGGCGATATGGCCTAAAAATAAAATCTCAGATGTTTTCCACAATAAATCCGATTTTTGATTTTAATCGATTTTCCCCTCCCATACTCAAAATCAAACTACAGATTACAAATAAATGGTTCAAAACCAGTTTTAATTATATATTTTTTCCATTTTTGAGTTAAAGTGCAATATGACAAGCCAAAAAAGATGCTTGTAAGTGAGATGGCAGACCACGCGATTGTAAACACTTTTAGAACCTTGTAAAAATTTTTAGCATGTTAATGAATCCTGGCTTTTCCAGAGTATATATGGGCACCATGTCTTTTGCAATATACATCACGACAGCGTTTGTTATCACCTTCCCCCGTGCCTCATTCTTATCATATGGCACACAGTTCGAAAACATGTCAGGGATGGTTGTTTGCTTAAATTTGGATGTTGTGCTGGTGCTGCAGGTAATTTCATTTCGCTGGGAGCCGTACTTCTCCCACTCTGCTGTGTGCCTCTGCTTTAGGTGCTGGAATAAATTTGTTGTGCTGCTTCCTTTGGTTGCAACAGTTTTAAAACAAACTCTGCAACGAGGACTTGTTTAGTCTGTGTCCTGTTGGGGTACGCTGTCCCCACCGGGTCCGTTGATGAGAGGAGGTTCACAGCTGAGACGTGGAGAATCTGCATGTCACCGGTTTATCATCCAATAGATTGCAATCCGGGAACAATCATCTGACATGCATTCGGCATGTACAGGAAGAGGCTCAACCATACATTTCTGCTCACTCCCTTTATAACCCTTTTGGTGATCGTCCCCCCCTTTCTCGGTACCTTCCTTCTACGTGACAACCACATGTTTGACATTTGCTCTGGTTAGCCAGTTCGTACTTGTCTTACTAGAAGGCCAAAGATACATGAGGGCCGCCTCTCTGTCTGCTCCCTTTATCTGTCTCCTTAGGTCATCCTGCCCTGCCGGTGTGCCAGTCAGTTTTCTTGTTCCTATTAGTTACGGCCTTCTAGAATCATTCCCACAGTCCGAAGGCACAAAACCGAACCATTGCCATGTTGTTTGTGAATCCACTAGTGTTTGGGTGCGCTGCGCTAATTTACCCGTGAAGAACGGTGCGTCGCATTAGTTTCGCTTTTGGCGCTCGCATGTAAAATAAGTAGTAAAATCGATTTTCATGAAAACACATGATCCTAAAATGTAAATTCGAATTAATTGATAAAATCAATTTATCGCCCACCTCTAGCACAAGGTCATCCTGACGGGAAGAGCCATCCATCTCTATGATATTTCTGCAGCCTATTGTTCCTTCATAGAGTGCTCTACTCTTACAAGTGAGCAGTTAAATACGCGCATCATCATGTGGTAGGACAATATTGCCTCTTAATTATCCTGCCATTGGTGCAATTACAATGTATGTAATATTTTTATTTAAAAAATCGCAATACCTTGATTTAAGAAAAAATGAAATCGTTTTAAAACAAAAATTCGAATCGAAAAAAATCTAAAGAATCACCTAGCCCTAGTGCCACCCCACTATGACATTTATCTTCCAGCTTATTAAGGCTCCTTAAGGTCTACATCTCATTCAGTGATTCAATCAGATGCTCAAACAGATGGTCAGAAGTGTTCCGGACAAGGATGGTCAGATCTGGAATATGATGCTACCCCACATCCTCTACTGCATCCAGGAAATGTTCCGAGCCTCCACAGGGTTCGCCCCGTTAATCTGTTCTTTGGAAGAGAATGCTGGAGCCTGCTCAATACCACAAAGGAGTGCTGAGAACGACGCTCAATACTGTAAGATGGTGGAACATGTCTGCGAGATGACAGAGGATTGAGAAGATCATACCTCATTAGTGGATCAGGCTGAATAAGCCCAAAAACAAACCTATCAATGGCCAGCCTAACTGGCCAAAAACTCTGTAAGTTCCCATCTTAATCTCGATTGCCTCCTGCAAGTTCTCGGCTTCAACTGGGGTCTTAAACAATAGATAGATAAGGTGTATCTTATGAACAACTTCCTGAGACAGTGGATCTACCTGAGACCACGTGTCAGCACTCTGCGCCGCGCCTCTAGACGAAGTCCACGCAAGAGTGGACTTCAGCTTGGCCCAGTGTCAAGTAGAACAACCTGCGAGCCTGATGGAACTGCAGGACATTGTGGACAACTCCATTGTGGTCTGTACCCACTTGGTCAAGCACCATATCCAGGTGGTCACTAGTGTTGTCATTTGCCGAAGGTCCTAACAAATCCCTTGACCATTCAATACTGTGTTCCCAGAAGATGTAAAGAAGCCATTTGTGAGCAAGTAGTCCCAAAACCCAGTCATGTTCCATTCTGCTATCCCATGACTCTGGACCTCACTAAGATTTAGTGGCAGGAACTCCTTATCCCAGCTGCTAAGGAAAACAAAAACTTCACCACACTCATTGGACACTGGCAGTATAACTGACAGTATAACTCCCTATTGGACTCCATGGGATGCCTGGTGTCCCCCAAGGGCTGATGGGCATCATGCTTCAGCCCTGTTGTAGATTCCAGACTGGTCCACCTTGACAGTGCTATCATCCACACCAAAAACTGGGCAGAGAACCTACTCTACCTTCACAGGACACAGGATTTCCAGTAGGGGGCGCTCACCGCTAACCACTCCTGACCTGTCCATACTTTGTCACCAAGAGCCAGGTATGGGCTTATGGCCCTTGGAATCCACTTGGCGGGGACCTCACCTGAACAAGGCCTTTTCCAACAACTGATGAAAACTCTCACCACTGAACCAGTCCTCCATACCCTCAACTTTGAAACGACACATGAGAACTTGAGGTGGGAGCCATGCAGTCACAGGACAAAGGTGAGGAACACCCCATAAAGAAAACGCCTACTGAATAATGATAGGCCACCTTGGAGCCATCCTGTATCTATCCAGGTAGTCCTCCACACAAACCACACAAAAGGTTAAGGCTAAGGACACCTATTCCCAACTGTCCCATTGGTTCTTCGCCCTCCAATACTTTGATTTCACGGTACTGCACCATGCCAAGCCTGTCCATGCGGATGGTTTCTCCAGCATGCACCCCCTCCCCCCACACAACCCCCTCACACCCATCCAATTATACGAGTCCTTCTCAGTGACCTGGAGGCCCATAGTGAAGCTTGGTGTGAGTGTTGGGGGGGGGGAGTGTTCCTGCTAGGAATCTGCTGTACACCAACAGTTTTCATTCCACACTATGCAGGCCGACAGCAACAATAACCCACTCACAGTAAGCATGTCACCTATGCGTTCTAGTCCTGCTTAAGTAAACAGCCCAGAAGATGAGTACCTGGATGGGACCACGAGACCCAGAACCCAACACCGAAAGAGCCTCGGCGGCTTTGCTTGTGGGGAAAATCCCAGGTCATTTACAGAATGTAATTTATACACAGTATTCCTTTATAAAAAGGCATCTTCCAACCTCTGTGCCAGTGTTTTACATGGGACCTTTATACTAGTACAGACAAAATAATACGTTTATGTGACCATGCAAGACTATGAATACGTTGCCGGAGTAAACGTTTTTGTAGCTTTTCCCATGAACAAAGTAAAAAAAAAATAATAATAATAATAATAATAAATATTTACAAATATTAGGATCATTAACATATACTTTAATTAAATTCATACTTTACTAAGTATTAAAACCCATGTTCTATATTAGCACTACATTATGGGTTTTTTTTTTTATTACTAGGAATGGGGTGATGCTAAGTGTAATCACCAATAGCATAACTGACCACACAATACACTTTAAGGGGAAAACAAAAAAAAACTGCAGTCCTGGACATGGCATGGCAAATGGAAAACTGCATTACTCCCCTGATTAGACAGGTGGCTGCCGAGAAGCCGAGATCCATGGAAAGCAGCCACCTGTCACGCTGCAGTGCCTCTGTTATAGACAGCATGATGGCATCGCTGCGCAGGACGGCGCCGGCACAGCGACCGCAAGCAAAGATCATCATACACACGCGCACAGCTACTCGGGCTCTATTCCACGGACCTCAAAAGGATCTTACCCAAGGCTAGGAGGAGCTTGGTTTCCTGCAGCAGGCTGTTCATATGTCTCACTATATTGAATTGTGCGACCTCTCCCGCAGACATCAACATAATCAGCATCGTCTGGAAGTAGCTTCCGTTCCACATTGAACTACCCCACCACTACGGAATAAAAGCTGACCAGAACAGAAAAGGATTAGTGTAGTTACCCCTTATCAATGAAAAATAAACACAGAGTATACAGATTTAAAACACTGGATATACATTAAACAGTCCGTCATTTTATGTCTTAGAGTAAATTATAAATAAGTTTATAAAATCCTTCCATCCATATTCTGTGACTGCTTGTCTTGTTCAGGGTGACGGGGGGGTCTGGAGTCTGTCCCTGAGGTTATGGGCGCAAGGCAGACAAAAAAATGCTGAAAACATAAGTAAAAACACCCAGACGAAAAGCAATTTTTAAAACTTTACTTATTTAACTTTGTCCCTTACTTCAAGGAAAAATGAGCAGCCCTGCTCATTAACACAAGCTACAATGCCCATTCACAGCATCTCTATACGTAGGGGACCAACATCTCTTAAACTGCCCAGACAGCAAGTTACGGCTACTGTTTTCATAGATTCTATACAACAGAAACTGTTAGCTTTGCCAATCTAAGTTGCAATTTAAGAATAAGGCCTACTAGTGTGTTCCTTGTGTCCTTTATATTGTTCCCGGTCTTAGCCCAGACTAATGACCACCCCCCTTTGTAGAAGAAAAAAAAAAACAGGAAGATTCTGCCACCACCGTAAGTGTGTCGTGATCAGGAAAGACCACCTGCTCTAGATAAAGCCATGGCCCAGCATTTGCCTCATGGCAAAGCCAGGCCACTGACAATGTTCTGTATCGATGCCCATTCTCAGTAGGTGCTACCCCAGGATGCCAACCTGGGCAGGGGTGATGTCAGTGCAGAGCAGAAGCAGGAAGAGTGTTAGGAAGCAGTCAAGCCCATGGAAAGTTTTACTAACCTGCAGCCCCGTGTTCCCTGAAATAATCTCTGGACCGACTAACCCTGGATTAAATAAGCGGTTTAGGGAAATTATTGGAATTTCACATCTTGCAGATTTGTCTTTTGTTCAGTTTAAAAATGAATGAAAAAAATCACAAAAAGATGGGTGCTGCTCAACAAAGTCAATTACTTGGAATATCAAAGCACCGTGGAATATTTAAACACCGTCAATAAAAGACATGTCCTTTTTTTCCCAGAAAAAAAAAAACTAATATGCTTCCTGCCTTGTTGAGCGTACCACTAGGTGCCTGTAAAAAAAAAAAAAAGTTTTAAAAAACCAAAACAGTGCGGAATTTGTCTATTTAGCTATGATTTCTTTAGTTTTAACTATGATGTGTAAGGCAAAAGAAATCAAGCTGAAACATCACATTGTTGTGAAATTCAAAAGGCAAAAAAAACAAAATGCCCAATAAATGTTCTTACCAACGACAAAGAATACTGATGTTGTCCTACGATCTTACGCTAAGACAACCTCACGATGTTGATCTTAGAAATAGCTTACTAGAAAAAAACATCTTTCTGAAAAAAATTACCCGACATAAAAGCATTTGAACATGCATCCAAATTACATTAATTAAAATTTACATGAGGATGATGGACAATATACTACCAGGAAATAAAACAATTCACTCACATTGTAGGTCTATAAAACGTTTTCATAACGTGGATCTTTACAAAATATGAGACATGTACACTGATGCTCTATCTTGAAAACTAGGTCACACTCCAAAAAAGCTTAATTACAAATTCTTTCACATATGTTTACTGAAAATGAACAGCTGAAAATGGTTCATTGAAGAAAGACATGAATTGTTCAGATCAACAGATGTCCAGGATAACACTGGTGCCAGATACTCATCAAAGTCTGCACAACTTTTGCACCGGAATTTACAGAACTCATGTTGTCATCGTGTCAGGGGCTGGTGTGAAATGTTTTAACAGCGCAGGATATCTAATACCAAAGGTATACCTTCATGACAGCAGTGTATCAATCTGCAAAAGAAGTTTTAAATTCTGGATAATGCTCCGACCCCAAGGCTAAACAGTTCTGGGAATGGTTCCATGAACCTGACAATAAATCCAGCTTAATGCAATGGCCTGTCCAGTGATCCAATATCAATGCAAATGAAATGGAAGCAACTACTGAGTTGAGGTCCAGCAGCAGTCTGCTCACACCTACTGTAGCAGAAAGCTTTTGAAATCTGTCATTTAACTACTCTCGATAAGCCGGTAACATAAAATTAAAAAAATAATTGTGTTAAAGATGGACTATAATTCGCAGGGGGAGAATTTTTTTTTTTGAGTTTTGGGGGTTTCAAGTTTTTTTTGCCTCTTTTTTTTTTTTTAAGGAAGTGAGTCAAAATGTCATTTGAAGGGGACTTTACCTCAATAAACAGATGAGCAAAACCGAGCGCCAGGAATTGACGGTATCAAAGTTTACACAGTCTGGCATTTTTATTATCAATAATAATAATAAAGTGAAGAGTAATATGGGCCTTTTTACTAAAATGAATTGGCCCATAATAATAATAAAAACAATAAAGCAACACATGTCATTCAAGTATTCATGGAGGATGGAGGCATTTCAATCCACCCCTTTTATCCTCCTTAGTACTCAGAAAATATTGATTTGATGGCATGTCTCCCTTCCACACATACATTTAACCTAGCCATGTGCCAATATAAATTTTGAACAAAAGGGCCACCTTATATGAATGTAATAACTCAGATGTACTACTGTTATTAAGAGACAGACATTACAGTTGTGCAAATGTCATTTAAAATTTAATGTCATTTAAAGGAAACTCATTATGTCAAGCCTTACAGATTACATAGTGGTTTCATTTGTTCCTCTGCTTGTAGCCTCTGAGATTGGGCAGAATCGTGAACCAAACCTGGGATACTTAATGATGCATAAAAAAAATAATTTAAACAAAGTACAACACAGACGGTGCTAAACAGTAAATTAAAGACAGAGCAGTAACCGAGAAAAAAATGTTAATGTGTAAAATACATTTTCATTTTGCTTAAATGAGAAAGCCTTGATTCTAAAACCAAAGGGTGAGAGAAGAGTTTTGTTTTATGAGAGGTAGTATCCTGTCTGTGACTCAATTTGTTCCATTTTGTTTTTTGTTTTTATCTAATGAGATGAAAGGTCAGCCAGTACATGAAAATGGGCTGGGCTGCTGCAATAGCCATCGTTAGATACATCCGTAGCTGGTTCTTGGCCCCCTGGACCAGCACTCCCTCCGCTGCTGCCTCTGACAGGATCTTCAGCCTTAGAGTACGAATCTGCAGGCAAAGTCCTGTCAGTTTCTCACAACCAACAAAATCTGCAATTGGTTAACTCAGCATTTCCCAATCCAGTCCATGGGGACCCACAAACGAATCAAAAATGCGGATTGTCTGGCAGGGAACCAGGAGGGAGCAAAAACATGGACCATCTGTGGGTCTCCAAGGATTAAGGTGAGAAATACTGAAAAAGAAATCTAACTTTCATCTTCTCAAACCAAAATAGAACTAAACAACAAGATATGGAAATACAGTGGTACCTCAGTTCTCAAACTCACTAGAACTCGAATTTCTTAAAAGTCGAACAAACCAGTTTGACCTAGAACTCAATTTGAATATCAGAAGTCAAACCGTGAACCTGTGGCTTTGTTCTGTTTTTCAATTAACAGAAAGTTAACATTAAGTTTTACATTTGTTTTATCAGACTGTAAGTCAAACCCACAAGGATGTGCCTTATATAATTAAGACAGAAAGGTAGGCCTAAATTCCAACTTACCATGAACACAAATATGGACACACAGCACCAAAGCAGCATTAAGTAATAACCGATTCTGCCAAACATCAGTCCTGCCAGCACTTCGACAATCATTCTGTGGAAACAGCATATTAAGTTAGTTACTTCTTTGCCCTGATAATGGTAAAAAGACTCCAAGTTATATTATTTTAAAGTATGCGCTTAGAAAATCTGAATTCCCAACAAGAATCTTACCCCACATATTTGTAACCAGAAAAAGCAATAAGATCGATTGTAGTGAGGTCTGTGTTAACTGTGAGCAGATAAAGACTGAGCAACATGGCCAGAACCTCAATGACCAGCCAAACCAGAGCTGAACTGGCCTGCATGCCCAAGATCTCTGGGGAAAACCTGCACGGGAAGAGAGTGTGTAAACTGTAAATACTATGTCCAAATTCAAATTCCATATATGTTCATTCTCATTTGTATGCTGCCTTAATACACCCTACTGTCTACTGCACTTTAATGTACTATTTGCACCCACTGTCTATTACTCCTTACTCTACTATTTGCATTTTCTGGCAAGATGCTAAACTTCATTGCATTGGACTTGTACAATGGCAATAAAGATGAATCAAATGTAATCTAATCGCCTGAAGGATGAGAGCTTAGTTTTCCTAAAATCCTTACATACTGGTTTTTTAAGTAGTAAATACAACTCCAGAGTATGACAAATTTGCATTTGTACACCATTTGTGATGTGTCTGTGCTGTTTTACATGCAAGCAATTTACAACTGTGCACAACAATGTTATAAGATGCTGGTAATATCAGAACAATGGAAACAGTGGAAATGAGGACAATTTGTCAATCATATGTTCATCTGAAGTGTGTCACACCAGTTACTGAAAACATATAAGATAGAAAGATAGAAATCTGGATCCATTTGACCAATAACTGAATGGAAATGTGTAACAGTGTATGTCCTATTCACTTTGATAAAGATCTGATCACAAATGTATGCAGAAATTCAGAGAATTCCAAGATTTTTTCCATAAACAGATTTCTAACTTTTGATCACCACCGCACACAATGGAGGTTATCAGACTGGTATCATGATAATCAAAGAACAATATGTACAACTCTGTGAAAATGCTGGAAATGGTGAATGACTTCAAGTAATGCCCAGCCTGATCGGTCCTCCAACAACACACAGGGTGGATTCTGGAAAGTTCCTATGAATCACCATCACCAGCTCCCTGGAGGGCCAAAAGCATACGACTGCTCTCCTTAAGAAAGCAACAACAGTGGCTTGTACTTCTTAAGGCAGCTGAGGAAATTCAAGGTTATCTAATCCATCCTGGTACAGTTCTATAAAATCGGCATAAAAACCATCCTCCAATTCTTCATTGCAATACACAGCATATTGTCCGTTGTGCTAAGAAGGTTATTGCCTACACTCTGCCCTCCACTCCACATAAACACAATTACAGGGGACAGAGATGCGCAACAAAATCAAAGACCCCTCCCAGGTCACCATTTGTTCTAGAAACTTCTGGGAATGGTCTCTAAGAACCAGAACAGCACCTAAACAGCGTCACCCCCCAGAGCTGCTTAACGTCTCGGGTCACCACATTACCAATACTACCAAAAAATTCAAGGTATATTATGAATTTGTACTACTCTCACACTATAATGGAAGAAATCCATTATTTAGTGCCATCCATCTGTATTTATACAGATGGATCGTCTCAGTGCCAAGCACCCCAGCTCCCCTTGCTAAGCCTTCCCCACCCCTTCCATCTTGCAAACCTTTTTTCTTTCTTTTTGCATGCACTGAATCTTGAATATCTGACAAACTTCAATGCACTCAGTCAATCATCCTCAATTCATATTCTATTCAATTGCGGCAATATCTATAAATTCTATGCGTGTGTGTGTGTGTGTGTGTATGTGTGTGTATGTGTGTGTGGTCTCTGTATAGTCTATTGTTCTTGGGCATGTTCTAATAATAATAATGTAATGTAAATACAGTATAAAAATAATGCAATATTATTCTTACCCAAGGCGTAGGCTACCTACCTGTCTTGGGTTCCAAATGCTAAACCGGCCACCAGAATATATGTAATAAAAGCCATTGCTGTGAAAGGGATGGAAACAGGCATTAATTCAAGGGCAAAAAAACCCCCCAAAAAAGCAGCGTTAAGGTCCGTTAATATTTATGCTGTTATGATTCTCACCTGGGATGTACAAATCTGGAGCATTGATGTCAAATCTGGGAGCTACAGGAGTATCTTGCTGGTAACTGACCTCCCAATTCTGTTGGCAACAAATAGATATCTAGTCTAAATTTAACATTCAGACAAATGTTATTTATAAGCACCTGGGAACGTCAGCAGCCATGCGGGGAAATGAACTGGGCGCAATTTGGCTTAGGAGCTACAATGCCAGATCGCTCGACATTGAGCAATTCCAAAAAAACATCACAGGAGTAAAATAATAAAGATTTAAATAATTTTCATAAATTGCCTAAATGAATGAAAAGTCAATTCATCTGAAATCCTACATACCACTCCTACATGCATGAATTTCACATCACACCATGAGAAACAGCTGCATGCCAGGATTTAAGAACCAAATGATGCAAGCATTTTAAACTAAAAACAAAGAATTATTTTAATTACCATGAAGCTAGCAGGTATACTGTGTGATGTGTTTGGATGTTTAGAAGTTTAGCTGCCACATGAAGAATAATGCTGACAGATTTCTTTAGTGAAACCTCAGGTTCTTTTAGTTGAATGATGAGGCAGGTTCCTTAGGCTTACGCAAGTTATTAAGACAGATTGAAGAAGTTACAGAAAGATGTTTCACATGGCCAGTTGAGTGTCTGTCTGTGTCTGTCTCTACCCCCACTGAGGGAAGCAGGCCCTTTATTTATGGTCTTCGTACAGACTCCTGGAGCCAGGGGGGTCAGACAGCTTTGGTGAGAGTTAGTTGTATGTTGAGCGAATAGCAAGAACAGATAGAAATATAAAAATAAGAAATATGAAAGCTATAAATGAATGAACTAAATGAACATAATTAGATAACTACAGATTAACTAGGGAAATGCATCAATGCCATATTTGGAACATCTCACCGAAAAGATTTCACAGTATATCATACATTGGCTATAAGAAAGGTATCTCCCCCTCATACGTGACAAATTCCTCACATGACCACACTTATGTGCAGAGTGTTATACTTGCACCAAAGATGGTGTTTTGTGTCAAGGGCAAAAAGGTAAAATTCAGCTTTCCTGCATCTCCTGTGAGGGTCACTGCTTTCCAAACTCTCCCCAAGCTGCCTTTCTTTTAGGCACTGACCTTGATTTGTGATGTACCCAGACTACAGTGTCACCCACCCCAGTCTGGAAGTCGCATTTTTTTTAGGGTTCTGGGAGGTACCTGGGTGCCCTCTTTCCCAAAGGCTCAGCTGCAGCAATTTCTCATTTCTCCACTCTCAATGTTGCGGAAATGTTTGTCCTTTGAATTTGTTTTGCTTTGTGGGACTCGCAATGGGTTGAACATTTTGTATATATTTCTGGTCATTTGTGCATTTTATTATTATTTTTTGCAAATTTGATTTGAATGTTCCCATGTCTTCATAATGGAGTTTCTTTTTTTTGTAAATTAATTTAGCCAACTCCAGAAGCTCAAATATTCATGCCAAATTTATGTCTGCCACATGTACCTACATGTCAGAAAATGTGCAAATAATTCTTGATATTCAGGAGACAGACACTTAGAACCTTCAATAACGATGCCAAAAAAGTCAGTTAATAACTCTCAAATTTCAACATTAAAAGTAATCAAAAGCTCTGCTGCAAGAATAATTTGCGCTAGATTCCATTCCCACAAAACCTTTTCAAAGACGTCCTAACAGAACATATACGTCATTGCCTATAAACTGATCATCATTAAGCCTCGTTCCTTACTCTTGCACAGCAAGCACTATAGATAATTTTTGTCATATACAAGTCTTAGCAATTAGTTCTAGACAGTACCTGGTGCATGTAAGGAAACACAAGAAGTCCCAGCTTCTTCGCCACATAGATTGTGTCCACAGCAAAGTAGTATTTCAGCTTGGAAATGGGAATAAAACGAGCCAACTATGGGAGAAAAGAAAACACACCATAAAAATGCGACATGGCATTCCATACATGCAATTATGCCAAAAAGAACAACAATTACTATTAAAGAATAACAATTGCTATTAACAAAATTAATAACACAGGAATATTGTATTTTGCTTTTTTTAAAGGGACTAATGGTGAATCAGTTTTGAACTGAAAGCTCAAATGAGCTTTGAAATGTATAGCATATAAAGCTTTCCAGACACATAGAAAAAAAAATGTTGTAAAAAGAATGTAGCTATCATAGACCCCCCCTAATCTCCCCCCGAATGGCCACCTCTCGTTTGTAAATTTCTTATGCTCTTATTTAGGCAAATACATTTGCACCGATCAGGGAAAAAGAAAAGAAAAAACTTAACGCTTAAAGATTCATAAGGCAATTCAAAAACTGTGTATAGTAATTATAGTCAAGATCACATTAAAACTGAAGTCATCCAAAACAGCTGAACCATTAAATAGGTGACAAGTTATAAACAGCTTAAAAAAGGAAGCCTAATACAAAAGAGGGATTTGCTATAATGTGTTTTTAATGTGGCCTGTAAGTCTGGAGCTCATTCCATAGAACAGGAGTCATTCTACTGCTATTTCAATGTCTTTATTTACTTTTCCACTAGAACAACGCAATATCAAAGTTCATAATGACCCCTTCACAGAATTTATCCTTAAAATACCTCTTACATCCCTAATACATTAAGCTGCTTCCAACTGATTTTTTTCTCTCTTTCAAAAATCCTTCCTGGGTGCAGTCTCCTAACTGCAAACCGATTTCAATACTTTGACTGCTTTACGTGTCCTGATAAAAGGAAGGTTGCCTTCTGAGGCAGGAAATGCTACAACACTGACACCCCTACCTTTCAGTTCTGCTTTTTAGTCCATGCCCTACTGTTACATTAGGCTCAAACCTTATAACTTGTTTGTAAGTGTTTTCCCTTTAAACATATAAAAAGTTACCATTGTCATGATTTACGCAGAAATGTGTAATGGCTCCAATAATATTATACCTACTTTTTCTGTAAGGCAATTTATGTTGATGCCAACATGATCGTACTAAAAGCATAACATAAGACTATTCGGTACACCGGGCAAAAGCAGTTTTAAAATTTATGTCATTCTTGCTTCCAGCTAGTTCTGTCACTGACGTGACCTGCATGACCTAGTCATCTGAAAAAAACGATTAAAGTATGATACAAAAGGGAAGAATTAGCATTCTTAGATGAGTGAAAGGTATACAGGTTTCTAAAGCCAAGAACACATGACATTGTTTTTCCAGAAAACTCTCTCTATGCTTATACCTAACAATCCTTATGGTATCATATGAGAAACAACCAGTCAGTCCATGTTTAAGGTCATCAAGTGTGGAGAACTTAAGTGAGGGAGAAACAAAAGGTGTAAAACATGTAAACGTAGTCTGACAACATATCAGTAAGAAAATATGATTAAAAATGTATGAATTCCCATGCATATATTTTAGCATAGGACAAATGTTCTGATATTATGAAGTTGAATGCTACACCCACAACGTTGGGGAAGTTACTCACAAAAGAAATCCATTAAAGACAGAGGTGGAAAAGTCAGGTCCACAAAGCACAAATCCAGACTGTGGCTGTGATTCTCTATACTCTACTGGTTGGTTGAAATAAAACCTTGGTCTGGATGTGCACTTCCTGGACCTGAACTTTCCACCGGTCTTTAATGGATTACTTTTGTAATGTCCCCAAAACTGCATACATGGACTATTAAATGTCTAAATCACTCCATTTTTAGATAGCATACATATAACATTTTAATAGATATTCTGGAAGCAGATCTGTGATCAGCAATTGGATCTAATGGGGACAGATTTCCACTTACATTTTTGTCGACCATCTCCTTCCCGTGGTCGGCCAGGCTGCTTCCATAGGCCATGGCAAAATTGGACACGGGTTCAGAAAGCAAGCCCTGGGCAGGGTAACCTATCCTTGACATATCCTGGGTTCTGTGCCTAGCAGGTCCAGAACTAGTGTCATCAAAAAGCTGGTTAGGATCTGACATGCCGGGTGCTGTGTTCTTCATGTGTCGGGTGTTGTGTTCTTTTGACTCTGCAAAAAAGGTAGAAATTCAGGAACGTGGTTCCAAATAAAAGCGGCACTGCTGTGTTTGTTTATGGTTATGGTTATGGCATTGATTATATAGGGGAAATTGTAGTTGACAATAGATTCAAACGAGGAATGATCACTTACATCTCAACACCAAAATATGTCCCATCATACTTATCGTATTAATTTACCCGACATAAATTTATATTTTTAGAAGTATAATAGCTCACCACGATTTGACAATAAGCTGCGATATAGTTAATCATGTACAATCCAGCAGATAATTTAAACAATCCGGAAATAAAACTAAAACCGACTGAAACAGAATAAAACATTTAATAATATTTAAAACTGACAGATATCGAGGCGTGACACTTGAAGACTAGCTAAAGGAACCATAACGGACCACAACACAGAACTGAACGCAAACAACAAACGAGAATAAAAACACAAAACGAGAAAGTAAAAACTGCCCTCCAAGTAAAATACCATCATTCATTATTCTGTTCATATGACCCAGAATATTTAAAGCACAGACGGTGAGGATTCCATGTTTTATAAATCACTTACTGCTTGGCTCGATAAAACATTAAAGTAATGAAATAGGTCAGACGTACGTAACTTACGATGTCGGAATCCAGCTGAATCACTGGTATAATCCATAGTACTAATAATATTTTAGAGGAAAGAAAATTATTCTTCCTTATATTTCAACGTCATACAAAGACAGGAAATCATTGATAATAAGAGGTGGTCTGTCCCTTTAAAAATAAGGGCGTCACGTTGAACCATACGGTACGTTTGTCTCCACGTGACCGCACGCAAATAGATCTGCGCTTGCGCAAGTTTGGCCGTCTTAAAACAGCAGAATTTACAGAAAATGGTGCTACAAAATTGTTGTGAAATGTTCTTGCGCCACCTAGGTCAGTGGTGCCAAATTGTACCTGGGAGAAGATCATGGCTAGAAAGGAAGTATCCAGAACGTATGAAATTTGCACTTTATGTGTGAATAAATATTTATTATTAAATAATAGTTATCCAATCCCCACGATATCTTCAAAATAATCCTGAAGTTTTACTGATATGCATTCTTACAAAATCTAAGGATTTAAATACAAAATACCATCCATCCATATGGCATGAGCAATTATTCCATGTTGTTTAATCCCTTTCTGAAAAATGTACTAAAACCAAAAAAAACATGAAAACCTTTTGTGTTTTCACACTTTATAAGAAGAATATTAGGAAACATGGTAAATTTCATGAATTTGTACGCCTTACCCCAAGTGTTCAGGTAGTGCTCAGGGGGCTAAAGTGGGGAAAATATGTGTCTAGCACTTCCTTATTCACATCATATCTGAAAACGAACTACTAAAGTTAATTAGTACCTGCACTGGCTCCATGCCAGTGGAGTTTATATCACCGTCCATGTGCTGAATTAATCTGGTCATGAAACAACAATCACATTCCCTTTAATAATTCTTGTTTTTTGTTATGATTTCCATACCTAACACAGTCCTTCCTATAATATATAATTTTACTTTAACTTGTAGATACATTATATTAACAAACAGACATATATCTTCATATCTGTATATTTCACATTACATACACAACTATATTCATGTGCAAAAAACCATCACTGTGATTGGCAAACGAATGAATCTGAATTTTATGAGGTTTCTATCACCTAAAAGCATTATTGTCATTGGGACTTTTATTTTGATAACACTGGGTTCCCTTGGTAGTATAAAATGGCTGTTGGTCCTAACTGAGCATGTGCAATATATTAGCGGGAACATCAAACACCATTAAATTAAAAGAACATAAGGAACATCTTGTGAATTAAGGGAAAATGCTCATTTTTAGTTGCTGGTGGAAATTAAACAAGACAGTGTCATCTTTATTTAGCTATATGCACCTTATCTTTTTTTTATCTTTATCTTTCTGTGATGTTAGTACTTATTCCTTTTTTATGTATAGCACAGCTGGGGTACTTTTTGGCAGAAAAAGCATTTCACTGTATGTTGTAGCAGCTATAACTACGTGTGGCAAATAAAGAATCTACATCTAACAGTATAACAATTTGTTGTTTGTATCTTAATGATTATCTAGTTTGTGATTTTGTTTGTTTGAAATCTAGGTGATGATTATGTTTTTGGTAACCTTACCGCCAGTGACCTAATTGTTTATTTTGAAATTGGAGGTTTGACCTGTTGCTAAACCTGCTGTGGATGTATTACATTTTGTGTTCAATTGCACTAGCCTTTAAATAAATATCCTTCATCTTATTGAAATGTGGGTAGAGCTTTAAAAGGTGTGTTTGGTGTTATATATAAATGTAATATTGCATTTATACTGGAAACTGATATTAGATCATAAGCTAACATTCAGCACTCAGTCTATGTGTTGAATGCAGAAGAAATGGACAGGTGTAAAGATCTGAGTGACTGTGTTACAACCAGACAACTGGGGCATACCATCTCTGAAACAACCTGGTGGGGGGAGCTCATGGTTGACTGTGCTGAAGACCCACTGAGAGTGGTCAGAGGAGGGAAAAATCACCAACGGACAGAGTGTTAGGAGGACAAATCTTGTTGATTTGAGGTGTGAACAAAGCCTGTCCTGTCTCCTGGTCCCTTCAAAAGCTGTGGTCCAGAACTCTGCAGTCCACCTCCTCACCAGTACTTCAACCCGTTATCAGAGCTCTACTGTTCTCTGTGCCCTATACTGGTGATTTTTGGATCCACCTCTTGAACCTTATCACTTTTAAGTCTCTGAACAAGCTTGCTCTCACCCATTACCCTGATCTTCTCTTACCTTATCGACCCTTTTGCATTTGTAGTCATTTATCATATATTTTATGTATAATCCATAATCCATGTATTTTGTTATTAATGCATAAATTATTGCTGTCGGCTTACATGCTTTGTTTTATTAATTGTGTATTTTCTTGTGTATTACAGCCTAGCTATAGTTTATATTCTGTCTTTCCTCATCTATTATAACTATCAGATGTATTAGAAGTAACTGTTACTGTAATTTTGGAAAGCCATATGCTGTTTAGATTGAAATACAGATTTTATATATTAACAGAAGGTAAGAGCACCCTGTAGCCAAATAGCTATATGTAAAATGTCATGTCAGTTTTTTTGCATTCAGTTCAGTTCAGACACAGTTTTTGAAAGCTGCTCTACACAATGTTAAGTAAAATGTATTTACGACATAGGAAGTGTGCATAATAAGTTTGCATAATATTTCATAGTATGCTATAAGGAATTATCTGCTTTTTACACATATGTAAAGTTACATTGTGTCTATATACAGTTGATACATCAACTGACACACATACTAATATACATTCATCTTCTAAGCACTTATTCTGCTCAGATGCTTTAGGAATTGCCTTCACAGACATTGCAAAAACTAAGGGCTACAGCCCAAGAGCGTGATCAAACTATTGTGAAGAATCTCCAAAGAAGAATTACGTAAGCATGTACATTGTTGTCATCAATAGCTGAAAGCTGAAATGAAAATATTGTAAAACCTACATGCAAAAAAATATCTTAAAGGGTTCAAAATCTTAAAAAGTTCAAAACAGGCAGAAGAGAACTTCAGTGTATACAAAAGCTAAATTTTTCTTTTTGTGAATTTCTTAGGTGGGTAGCTTTTGGATAGAATACAGCCTTCTTCAGATTTTTACACACCTACATAAACTTTCTGTTGAATCACTGAATAAGAAGTGTAGAAGTGTAAGCATTTTCCTGTCCCAATGCTGAGTTGAATAAAAATGTTTTTGTGTTAAACCTGCTCAGTGTGTGTGTCTGTGTCTGTGCTTGTGCATTGAATTCTGCCCTGCAAAAGTATAACTGCATTAAGCTGATTATACTAATTATATTACATAATTATACAAACTATCCTTAATTTTTTTTGTTCCATTGCCTTTTATTTTGCTGTGTATTCCAGCCATGTAAAACATGTTTCTTTACGAGAGCAGTCTGAGCCATTCCCTTGAGGTTCTCACTAAGCCTGAAAACCAGGCCTGTGGCTCATTCGGGATTCATCCTGTTCTGTCACACACAATAGGTAGCAGTTTTTCATGGACTCAAACTGCTGACGCTCGGCCTGAGCTAATCCAGTCGCTTCTGTCTAGTTTCACCACACACCCATTGACTACCGTGTTTTTGCCATTGGCTTCAAACCTCCTCATTTGTGACTGACCATATTTTACAATTTTACTCTCTTAGGGGGATGACAAGAGGCAACAACTTCCAAAAAACTGTATTTAGCTGCTCTTTGACCTAATGTTCTCAGTGTGTGACTGCTGCTCCTTTAAAGAATGTGTGAATGTCTCCGTGGGATTTTCAGAATCGCTTGGACATCCTCTTCCAACACAGGTGGGCTGGGACGGGTTGCATTTGCAAAACAGGGACAAATTTAAGAAGCCATTGCATCTCTGATTTGATCAGCATGTGATATTTATACATCATACTATGCTGAAGTCCACAATGGTCAGAAATTTTATTAGATTATAACATGGTTATGATTTCAGCACTCAGGACTTTATAAGACTTGAGCAAAGCTTCTGCTTGTTAATGTTAAGATCTGAATAAGTAAGGCTTTTGATTTTTCTGTTATTATAGTTTGTTCAATTTAGTTTTCAGTATTTTTTTTTCTGTGAATCATGAATTGAAATATTTCATATTATGGGATGTAACATAAGATGTCCACAGCATCTATATCAATAGCAGCTGAATATATACTTATTAATCATATATATTAAATACTAGCTGTTCAGTGGTTATTAGCATGTCTTCTACCATCATAACAGATGGGCATGGTGGACGGAGAAAGGGATGAACCACAAAGCAATTAATAAAAACAAGGGACTTTAATGAACTTAAAAAAACAAGAAACAAAAGGACCATGGGGCGTCTATCTCAGACAGGTTAATTAAACAAGATCAGACGAGGGGAAAAACTCAAGGAGAAATTAACAGCAAACAGGTCCAAGGAACACAAGCAAGATATAAAGGAACAATGTAGGGAGCAAATGGAAGGTAACAACAGCTACAAAGACAATGGCCAACTGAGAAACAAGGGCAAGGACAGGCACATATACAGTTAAATATATAGTTAACAAGGGAAAGACGTTACAATTGCACACAGGAGAAGGTAATCACAATCAACTAATGACTAGAGCTTAACTTGAGACACACTGAACAGAGGAACCATGACATAATTATAAAACTAGATGGTAACAGACACACAAGAGGGGAAAAAAGGAATTATACAAGACCACAAGGAACCATGATACACAACAGAATCTAGGGGCACAGAACATAAAAATGTTCAACAAGTTTGAACCCATGAGAGAGAAGGTGCTCATTTTGCAGCCTGAGAATCGGAGGAATAGAACAGACCTGGTAAACATCAGGAGACAGGATAGTGACACCTGCTGGCCAAATGGGAAAATGACATTCAGAAGGGGGGAGGGTAGGGACTGATCCTAACACAGTGGGCTGGTTTGGCTGCAGTTTTAGTAATATAATACTAATGACATAAAAGGGAGTCATTGATTTTTTTTTTCCCTGCAACTTCCTTGTTCATATCATCCTAAACTGAACCTAGTACATAACCCACTCCACTCCCACTGAAGTTTCTTGGCACCAAGTATTCCCAATGATGAGATTGCGACAGTGTATACTCACTCCCAAACAGGCTGGTCCTTTCTGCCTGTTGGCGCCAATGTGCAAAATTATATTTTCGTTTTATTATAGTAGTAGAAGTTAATCTGCCATCTGTGTGTTACAATTTCTATTTCAGATTAAACACCTAAAAAAGCTTTAGAAGCCTTTAGAAAGTTTTAGAAAGTACCTGTTGCAATGCTTCATAATGCAATGTATTTTTTTCCAAGAGAAAACTAAGAAATATGTGTAGTATATCTATATTTTTATGTTTGTTTGTTAATTTCTCTAAATTATCTCTTGGTCATTCCAAGACTTTTGTATTAGCCTTGTCTTATTTTAATTAAATAACGCAAAAATTATAGCAGGCTGTCAAAAATTTGCCAACTTCATTGAAGTCAGTTAATAGACTCAAGTCAGCTAAACGATACTTGTTTTTCTGAACTGCAAAGTTGTTGTCTTTCTGAATCTATGATGTCTAAGCAATGCTGTACAATGTTGTTACAATCCTGTGACTGCGCCCACTCCCAGTCAGGCTCCTCCAATCGCCTTTCACATGGAGACCTCCTGCAAAAATTAAGCTTGGTAACAGACGGTGAAAAGTTATTGCTAGGTCTGCCTCACACAGCTAATTTCCACAGAGAAAGGAGAGGGAGAAGCGAAAAGGTAGGCTTCTGGAGTGTCTTTCCAGTGTCCAGTGCATTAACACAAGTACAAGAAAATCTGAGTTAAATTTCTGAATACTTCTTCTTGATAGTTATTGCTCATGTCACAGTTGGTCAGGGAACTATAGCTGTTCATGGGAAACATATTGAGCATTTATATGCCAATGCATTACTAAGGAATAGAATGAAAAGGGATGAAAATTGTAATACTTACTAGTAATAGCAAGATTTTTTCACATGGCATTCTCTCCAGGTTAAGTTGCAGGTTTCTAGTTTTGCCATGTTATATGCTAGTTATATGCTTTTTATGGATATTAGGAGTTTATTGTCATTTCATGGTTTGCACAATGACCATGTCTTTTGTTGTTGTTTTGGTCTTGCTTCTTGGTTTCTGTACTGCAAAGCTCTGTGGCTTCTGTGTTCTGTTTAACAGATAAGTATTCAAATATCCCCAGTGTTGGGGTATGCAAAAGACATATCCCATAAATAAGAAAGTTATATTAATATCAGTGATCTGTATTAGTCATATATTATGCATGTTGGATGTGGTTATAAACTTAAATACTGAAAGAATATACTCACATACATATATATCGCGACTGTATCCATTTGCCAAGTCAGTGACAGCTCTTATTTTAGGAGACTGTTATTTTATACTTTGGCAACAGCTGCAGTGTGTGGGTCATGTGATCTGTGGATTGTTTGACCTCAGCTGGTACTGGTGCTTTGTATACTGTGTTTTCAGGACCACTCTTGCCATTCCATATACCTATAATCTCAGCATTTGTCTGCATGGTTAATCCCTGTAATTAGTTAAATTATTTGATGAGGTATCAAGTAGACAAAAATCATATGATGGTGATTGATTCAACAGGCTACATATTGGATATATTGGATAGTCACTGCAAAAACTGGAGGATCTTCAGGAGAGGGTACACACACAGGTTCGCAATTATATCTTTGTGGGGACTCTCCATTCAATTCTATGGATGAAACTCTAATCCCAACATGACAACCCTAACCCCTACCCAGCCCTAACCTTATCCATAAGTAGCCAAACTAAATGTGAGGCATTTTTAGTTTTTGATTGCATTCACAGATCTTTGTGGGGACCTGAAAATGTAACATTTGGGTTGAACATTGGGGGGTTGCGGTCTCCACCAAATATGTGATCATTTGGAGGGGAATTGTATTGCACAGTTTTGGTTATTGGGGGGTAATTTTATGCCCATGCCAAGCTACATATCGTAACTTTGTGTTTCTCTAAATTGAATTAGGAATAGGAGCCTGTGAGAATGTTTATTCTGTATGCATTATGCCATACTGAGTAGGAGGCTCCTTAGAGATCACAGTGTCATACTGCTGCAAATAATTTAGCATTTGTATGATTTTATAAATACATAAGATACAGCTGTATCTAATCATATGTAATTATATAGGTAAATAATTTTAAAAAATCCATATTTAGTCTTTAAAAGTGTCTAAAGGAAACAGATTATTTAGTCCATTTTTAACCATTTGTTTTTAATATAGAAAGCTTGATTTGAAGTGCTACAGCACTTACAGTTAATGGGTTTAACAAATCAATATATTAGAAGAGATTTTAAAAGAATAGTAAAAAGTTATGATTAATTACAAGCCCTGTAACAGTAATTAAGTGTCTATGCATTTCCATGTTGCGCGTAACAGGGATTCTCTACCTGTTATTATACAGACATGTCCCCATGGCAAAATGTTATAATCAAAAAAAAGCAAGCTACGTAGGCTGTGTTTTTGAGTACCATTTTCATAGTAGGAATAAAAAAATCTAAATTTCTATCAATATCCACCGTTATGCTGAGCCTTGGTTTGCGATGCATAAGGGATAGAGTTCACGATTTGCACATTCATAATGCAGTTTTATTTGAAATGATCATCCTGGGCTTACTTTGGACTTTGTTTTGGTTTTGTTGCCCCTAACGTAACTGGGTTCATTTGCTGTATCACCGAAACATGAAGCCCCTCTTTCAGTTTCCCAACCGCTCATCCAGTACAAGGTCATGAGCAAAATTAAAGTGAAAAAGTCAGTCAGGATTTCTTCTTTTCAGTATAGATTCATGACATTCCTGCCCCTGCTTTCTAACTGCATCCAGCAAAGTGTCTTTGTGCCCTGAGTGCTGCCTGGGGCCCCTGATCCGCACGACTCACTCCAGCAGAAGTGACTAGAGGATTGATGGATTTATAACAATACAAGAAAAGATTTTTTTTATATTAACAAAATATATAAACAATTTACATCACAGTATCCATATAACAAACATCCAATATGGTTATTTACACTTGCATTACAATAAATATTATATTGCACCCTTACCGCTCAGATCTAAGCAGCTTTATTGAAGTTTAATTAAATTTGCAAGCTCACTGTGCACTGCCGCTATAACAATATTTGCTTTATGTAACTTAATCATAGGTGGCTCTGTTGGTACAATTTGTTCCTCACACCTTGGTTGATGATTCCATTCCCATCTCCTCACCATGTGTATGTTCTCTCTGTGTCCCCCCCCCAAAATCCGAACATCCATTGTGTCAGCATGCCCTGTAATGTCCTGTGACGCTGTAATACTAGGTTCCCAAATTCCGTTCCTGGAGGGACGAGCCGCAACACAGTTTGCAGCTTTCCCTGCTCAAACACACCTTGTTCAGCTCACCGGCCAAGTGCCACGTTTAGCAGGCATGTTTGAGCAGAGATTTCAGCCTCTTCTGTTGCAGAATGGTTAGATTATATGTTGCAAAATATAGATTATTTATGTCCATTCTTCTTGCAATTTATCTCCCAAAAAAAAAGAAAAAAAATTACAGGAGGTATAAAACATTCTGTAAAACCCTTAATGAACTGTGATTTTCCTAGCTGTGCTTGGGACACAGACAAACTTTATAATTTTTTAATATTTTTTATGTTTTATACCTAAATATCCAACGAACTTCAGCAAATTGAATTGAATGTTTGTGTCACTACTGGCATGCCTATAAAAATTCAACTGTCAAAGCTCTGGAAAGGTAGATATTTAAATCATCCATCCATCCATTTTCCAAACCGCTTATCCTACTGGGTCGCGGGGGGTCCGGAGCCTATCCCGGAAGCA
>JAABNY020000035.1:7172340-7192693 GCA_015164015.2 Brevimyrus niger
GGGGGTCCGGAGCCTATCCCGGAAGCAACGGGCACGAGGCAGGGAACAACCCTGGACAGGGGGCCAGCCAATCGCAGATTTAAATCATTAGATCAGAAATAATTCATTTTATATCTTCAGTATTCAGGGGTAAGTCATGTACTAACTCATTCATTAGGGTTGCTGTATTATTTATTTGTTCATTATATGACAATGAAATCAAATGAACTAACTGTAGTTCTTTTTAGCTGATTCGATGCATCGGAATGATTCCAAATTAGCACTTATTTATTTTAAAATAATATGCCAAGAAAAAAAAAAGAAACAGAAAGTTTAATAGTTTTCATCTGCTGATGTGAATAACATGCATGCTTTATGCATGTATAAAAAGCCCTACAAATTCAAGAACTACTGACTGCATGTGAGAGGGCAGGTGGTACGAGTGTCAGCTGAGAACATCGGAAGTTACATGAAGGCAGTACAGAAAACGATCAGCCCACGATACATCGAAATTCTAGACCTTTACTGGGAATGTCAGCAATGTAAGAAAAGGTTTTCCCACTCATTGTTTTGACAGACTCTGGATTGAATACATCCAGCGCTGACCTTTATAGTGTGACTCATGGACTTATTATGTATAAATGCGTAGGGAGGCATTTTCCATTCTTTTTTTCTATCATTGGGGGAACAAAAACCAGCCACACAAAGCAAGTTATGAATTTGTGTCTAAAATGTAGACTGATTCTTTGTTTCATAAATAGGTACTTAACTTTCATTTTAGCACAAAGTGTGCAAAAGTAAAATATTTGAAAGAAATAATGCAACTAGCATCTTGCAGTCACAGTCCCATAATAAGCTAACCATAATAAATCTTATCCCGTGTAACAGAATGATTACTGCACCCCTGGAATGTATATTTACTTAAGCTTGTGAGGTTGTTATGATCTTATTTATAGACTAACAAACTTGGAAAGTAATGCTGATATGCAGCACTGTAAGGTTACCATCTGCCCGATTGAAACCTTATATCTGCCAGTCAAGAGTGTGGGAAAACACTCTTGGTCCCATGAACAAAGAGTATTCCAACTTTAAATGCAGGTCACCTGAAAGCTTTCTTTATTGCCTTATTAAAAGTTTTAGAAGAAAAATGTTTAATGTGTTTTGGAGACATAAAGTAGCAAATGTTTTTTTTATTGCAGTAGCTTTCAAACATTTAATAAAACCTGTGCCCCGTTCAAACAATTTTTTTCATTAGTTTAGAGTGTTCATAAGTGAATAATGGGAAACTAAAAGGATCCAAACTATAATATGCATTTAAATTAATATCTCAGTGGGACAGTTAATGTAGTACTCCACCCAACAATCTCAGGAGGAATAGTCTCCAATATCACAAGAGCCTATGTCTAGGACGGACACCCTGCAAAGAAGAAAGTTCACTGTCAGGGATAGACAGAACAAAATTGTTGCTAAATGCCACAAAAGTATAGTCTGAAACAAATCACAATACTGAACCAGTACCTCTACTGCCCGCTCTCAAGAAAAACTGAACTCCATGACCTTGCCAAAGCTGCAATTTATGATAAGCCTGTCATTGTGACAGTACATTCTTCCAGAGTAAATGCAACACAACACATAGCTGGGTATGAAAAACACAAAGCCTGGACCCAAAGACTGTGGAAATTCGAATGCAACCTGATAGGTCATCTTTTACCCTTTTTCCTACATTCAGATGAGTTTATGTTTGTAAAGTAAAGGATACCTGTTGACTATTAAACATGGTATGGCCTGCTACCTTGTGGAAGTCATATCTCATAATTGTGCTGCATGGTCATATACCAGCCAAGAAAAATGAGACCAGATTTTGAGGACTTACTTACCCTCATAGTGTTCGGATGTTCCGTGATGATATACTTAAGTCATTACACCGTTATGGGAAGCACTGAAGCTCAGTGTACAAAGCAGGTTTCCAACCCCTTCACCTCTTAATTAACTGGAGGCTTTTCTTCTTGGATGCCAGAAGTTTAGGACTTGTATGATAAAATACCAAGACGTTCTCAAAGCTGTTATAAAATCAAATGGATTCATATTATGAATGTGTAATTTGGTTATTCTGTTGAACTTCTGTTATTTTGTGTCTGTCTTTGTTTCATACTGGATGTTTGAAATGTGTTCTTGACAGGTAGACCATCCACTCCCATCAGCAGGTCTTCACCTACCCAACACTGTTCTCCTAACCTCAAAGCCACATTAGAAGAGGAAAGTCCTGAAAGAGTGGTGAGATTTGATCACCATTAATAATTACTATACAAATAATTTAAGAAAATGGTCAACATACCTCCAAACAAACTATATAAAACCCCAAAAGGACAAATATTTCAAATCTATCATACAACACAATAGCTACAAATGTTATCTATATAAGTTGCTATGTGATCTTACATCTAAATTGTCTCTAAATTGCTCACAGTGTGAGAGTTTGTGTGCAAGCATGCGAACTGAGATGGAGTGGAATCTCATCCAAGGCGCCCCTACCTTGTGTTTCTTGAAATAAAAATGCATTTAATCATTTAAAAGCAGATGTTAAACTGGTATCCACACTTTGTTTACGCATAGACCATAAGCTTAGAATTTCACGATAACTATTTGCAACATGAGCATAGGAATAGTCACGCGTTTGCTTGATGTAAACTAGTATAAATCAAGGAGACACCGGAAAGTCAGTTGACTTCATTTCCATATGATAGAAACAGAAGAAAAAACTGCATGAAGAGCTGAAGGAGGTATTGAGCCGGAAGCAAAGCCATTTGAGAGGAACTCAGTCATTCCAAGGAGACATGAATCCCTCAGGGCTAATCAGTGAGGTCGAGGTAGGCATGGAATACAGCCGTATTATATGTCATATATGTAACCTGGGAGAATAATCATTTCACCATTGGGCCTCTGAAGAAGGCCTTTAACTCCCGCTATTCCAAAAACACTGACTGACCATGCTCACTTAACCCAAGCTTTCTTTACTGGTACCTCACTTTAAACAAAGGAGTTTGCTAAATGAATAGACTTAATGACATTTCTGACATTATCATTCTAATAAAATGACATTAATGACATGATCATTCTAATAAACTTACCTTGCCTTGCCCTGTCAGGAAAAAGCTCCTGCCTCAGAAATGGTGGAGGTTGTTGTGGAGACTGAGGCAGAAGCTGGGGCAAGTGGCTATAGTGTGACAGGTGGAGGGAAAAAGGGAATTTTTGTCAAAGAAGTATTAAAGGACTCACCAGCAGCAAAACACCTCAGTCTTCAGAAAGGTATAACATTTTAAAATATTTGATAATAAAACTGCTGACTGAAAGGGATTCCTAGCTAACTCTGTATGACATCTTCCATTGAAATGCAACAAGTTTGTGTTAAGTCCAGATTCTGAAAGTTGTGTCAATTAAATCAAGCAAATAAATTTTGCCATACAATAGGCATGTCCTGCCAAGGTACATCTCATACATGAAGCAATAGTGGATGCTTTAAGAAATGGTCTGTGTGGAATTCAGTCCTTCAGTTGTGTAACTTACATCATCGGATGAAAGAATATAGAAATATGTGTGTGGTTTTTTAAAAAAATAATTGCTTAATTTCCTGTAAATAAGTTTGGAACTTCTTTTGCTTGTTTATCTGAATACAGGAGATCAGTTGCTTAGTGCTAAAGTATACTTTGATAACGTGAAGTATGAGGATGCCCTGAAGATTCTTCAGTGTGCTGAACCCTACAAGGTCTCCTTTTTATTGAAGAGGACAATACCAGGCATGGATATCAGCACGCTCCCACGTGCTGCCAGCTTCGAGCTCAAAGGTCCAAAAGCCAAAATGCCCAAAATGGTAAATCTAGGAGTGGCACAATTATCTCCACTTACATTACATTAGGATGAAAAGGATATTCTGCAAGTGCATTGTAAAGGCATTTTAAAGATATAGTCAATGTAAAGTGTTGCCAGTCATTTTTCTGAGAAGCGTCACAAGTGTGTGCCAGGGGCCAGGAAATAACAAAGAATATCTAACATCTAACATCATTAACATCTAAAATGAGGAACAAGCAAATTGAACCAACACAAACAGTCGAGATCATCCCCCTTCCTGCAAAGTATTGGCCTTTTGGTCTCATGTAGTATATTAAAAACTCAGCATGGTGCTTCAGTGTCTGGTACTATAGCTTTTAATACATTCCTCTATTTAAAAAAAATCCTTTTTATATGGATTATTATTGACTCAAATCATTGTACCATTGACTCGATGAATTTTCAAATAGTGAGATCAAACTGATGACTAGTGAGAATAAAATTTCTAGTTCCATTTCACTGTATTACTTTCATTATGTTTTGTTCTTATAACTGTTATTTATAGAAATATAACTGATTGTGACAAGTTTGTAGTTATAAGAGATCTTGGTATACTACTTACTTAGATGTAACTGTTTCAAAATGTATACTAGAATACAAATATTGCAATATATCTCTAGTTTTGCCAGTACATAAAAATATTATTGATGTGCTTTTCAATTCAGTAAAAAAATTTAATCATGTTTCGAATTCCTTTTGCAGAGTTCTAGAAGCAAAAGACCTTTCAAAGCTAGAAAATTGAGAGCCGGGAGGTTTGGTTTAAAAAGACTAAAAGAGAACAAGCAAATAAAAGCTAGAAGAGAAATTGAAAAGGAAACACCTCCAGCCAAGCTGGAGTTCAGCCCCATGGATGTAGAGTTTGTCTTCCCAAAGTTACACAAGCTGCCAAAGATCGGGATAGAGCCTATGGAAGGAGAGATGAGATTCACAGGATATGGCCCCCGAGGTGGGCCACTCACAACAGAGAAGAAGAAAAGGAAAATAAGGTTTCCTAAAATGAAGGTGAATCAAACTAATATCGAAGCCAACATAGAAGATGGCATCAAGGATATTGATCAGACTAAAGAAAAAGTCAAAGTAAAACAGAAGGCTCCAGGCTTTGGGATAATGTTCACTAAAGCTAAGGATAGAAAGCTAGAAGAAAAGATGGACGTGAAGTCACCTGAAATCAAATTCAGACCACCGTCAGTAGAGTTCGATTTTGGCGCGATATCAAGTGAAAGTGATGCCAATGCAATAAAAACTCATGTAAAAGAAAAAGATGGATTAAAGTTTAAACCTCCTGAAGTTGAACTATCCATGGGATTGCCCTCAGTGAAAGCAGAATACACCTTACCTAAAAAGGGTCAAATAAGTCCCAAAGTAAGTAAGGAAGACATCAAGTCACAAAAAGGACACTCGATAGGTGAGGGCATTAAAATTGAAATTGGCAAAATTAGTTTCGGTTCTGGTTCCCCAGCTGAAGAGGAACTTTGCAGTGAAGATGGTAAGACAAAGAAAGCAAAGCTCCAACTGCCAGAAATTGAACTTCCTCATTATTCCTTAGACAAGAAAAAAGTAGAAAAGGTTCCTGAGAGGAAGCAGAAAATGCAGATGCCATCCATCAATATTACAGCACCAAAGCTTGATTTGCAGTTGCTTGTGAGTAAAGATCCAAAAGCAGAGGGGACACATGAACCCTTAAAATTCTTGCCAAAGTCTGGAAGTTTTAAGGATGATGTTGAGATATTTCTTCCAAAATTAGGCTTGATCACTCCAAAAACAGATCTGGAAGAAACGGCCAAAGATCTGGATGGGCTCCCATCCATTGAAATCTCTTTGCCCAAACCAAGATGTCAGGCAAAGCTAGCAGTTCCTCAGAAAGAGTCTGTTGAGACAATTAAAAGAGCTGGAATAAAACTGCCAGTCATCAACATTTCAGTACAGGATCCTGACATTGATCTACACCTGCCGAAAGTAAAGGGTGCAGCTGATACTGAAGTAAAAGGGGGATTAATTAAAGGAAGCCAAGACAGAATAGATGGACTGGAGCTAAAAATGCCAGTAATATCATTACCAAAGCCAGAACTGGGTAGAATTAGCGCTTCTACTCCCAAAGCTGATTCCAAATGCCCATTGCTAGATATTATAACAAAAGAAAATGATACAGATGTCAAAGATGCGAGGATAAGCATGCCTCAGTTGAATATTTCAGTGCCAAAATTCATGCCCAGTTTTAAAAGTCCCGAGGAAACCAAAGCTTCAAAGATTTCTTTGCCAACATTTGAAATTTCATTACCAAAAATTAAACGTGCCGAGTCAGATGTTAGTAACAAAGGCGGGAAGATAAATATTCCGGTTGTGGATGTTTCACTTCCAAAACTGAAAACGTCTGAATCTGACTCAAAGCTGGAGGGTTCAGAAGGTGGCAAAATATCCATACCCCAAGTTGATATCTCACCTCCAGGAATAAAGAGCAAAGATGGAAATAAAAATGCATGGGAAGGTGGTAAATTCCACTTGCCTACATTATCCAAAATGAAAGCATCCAAAAAAGAAGCGGACATTGAGTGTCCTGAAATGACAGGAGTCAAATTACAACTGCCAAAAATAGATATCACGATTCCAAAACAAATATCAAAAGACACAGAAAGTGATGTTGAAGGACACAAAGGCTTATCTGGAAAGTTTAAAATTCCAACATTTGATGTCTCACTTCCAAAACTTAAAGCACACAAAGAAGTATCAGATATAAGACATGAAAAAGGTTACATGCCCCAAATTGACATTTCTCTCCCAAAACTGAAGTCACCAGCAGCAGAGGCACATGTTGACGGACATGATGACAAAGATGGCAGGCTGAAAATGCCTAGATTTGAGATTCTACTGCCGACCATGAAGTCAAAAGAAGCAAAAACTGCTGACGAAAGTCATGAAGTCAAAGGTGGAAAATCATACTTGCCAAAAATGGATATTTCACTTCCAAAACGAAAATCACGAGAAATAGTTGCTGAAGTTGAATGCAGGGATGAAGACAGCAAACTTTATATTCCTAAGGTTGATGTCTTACTCCCAAAACTGAAGCTACCAGAGGAAAAAGTCGCGGAAAGTCAAAAATCCAAAGATAGCCATATTCAAATACCAACTTTAGATGTTTCACTTCCAAAAATTAAATCTGAAGAGGGTGGCATGGAAACTGATACTTCTGTAGGTAAGGGCGCTAAGGTGAACATGCCCACTCTTGACATATCGCTACCAAATTTGAAGTCACCTGAGGAAAACATATTTGCTTCCAGAAGTAAGAAGGATGAAATGACCTCACAGACAACCCCTGTTAAGATACCAGCTGTTAACATCAAGGTACCAAAGTTTGATATTGATTTAAATCTACCCAAAGGAAAGAACGATCTCACTGCTGATGTGCATTTCAAAGAAAAAAACAAAGAAAAAGATAGAAAAACAGAAGGATCTGCTGTAAAAGACAAAGGACCTGGATTTCCTAAACTATCATATGGGGTCAAACTTGGCAAAGTTGAGGCCAATATCAAACCACCAAAACTCAAACATAAGGATAAGGACCCTGAAATTGATACTCATGAAAAAGATTCACAACTGAAGCTCCCAACATTAAAAATACCCAAACTGAACATTGTAAGTCCCAAGCTACCAGATATTGACCTGAATGTAAAGGGGACAATGGATAGGGAAGAAGCATCCATCAACCTGAATCCTGAACGGAGTGACATCCCAGAGGTGGAAATAAAAATTCCTAAAATTTTAATATCTGAAAAAGAAACTGAAACAGAGGTAAAGGCAAAGAAAGGAAAAATTGCAATTCCAGAAAACGCTAAGGACAGCTATGATGATCAAGTAAAGTACAAGTTTAAAATGCCTAAGTTATCGATGCCTAGGTTAGGTTCTAAAGAAGCTGGCATTGATGCTGTTGGGGGCAAAGCAGATCCAGAGTCCAAAGCTAAAATGCCATCTATTGAACTCTCCCTGCCAACAGGAAAGGTGTCAGAAGGAGGACTGTTACCTTCAAAAGCTGACACTAAGGAGTATGAAGGAAAGTTTAAAATACCCACAGTTAATATATCTGCACCTAAGGTTGATGTTGGTGTGAGTATTCCAAAAGACAGACGAGAGGTGTCATTTGTTTCAAGCACATTTAAAGAAGGTGCAAGTGATCATGAATTTGAAGGAAAGGACTTTAAGTTTAGGATTCCAAAAGTGACCTTACCTTCATTTAATGTGTCTAGCTCAAAAGAAGAAAATATTGAATGTGACACTGCAATGGGATCGAAGGACACTGATACTCATGCAGACTATAGATCCTCTAAACCAAAGGTCAAAATGCCAGATGTTGACATATCCATCCCACAGTGCAAAACAGGAGAAAATACTCTCGATGTTAAAGATGACAGGAAATTTAAACCCAAAATTAAAATTCCAAAAGTGAATATATTAGGAAGTACAGATGAAGGAGTTTGCTCGCATACTGCGGTGGAACCAACGAAGATGAAAATGCCAGCATTAGACATATTGGTCCCAAAAGGCAGCATGAAACTGGACATTGGTTTACCAAAAGGTGACGGTGCAAGAGGAAATAATCCCTCAGCTGGCTCGCCGAAGTTAAAGATGGGAAAAGATACAGAACTGGAAAAACATGGGAAGAAAAAAGATGGCGAACAACGTGGGGAATTAAAAATGAAAAAATCCGGCAAAGGCACAGCTGAGGAAAACAAAGAAAAAGTACAGGGAAAGTTACAAATGCCAAATATTACCCTTCCTGGTATCAATTTTTCTTTATCCAAAGAAGGAACTGACAATTGTGTTGCTCAGCTGCAAAACCCAGAAATAAGTAATAAGTCATCAAAATTTAAAATTCCTGACTTGGAGATATCAGGCTCCAAAGGAACAAAGGCTGAAAGCAGTGGGTCTACAGAACATGCCGGTAAAACAAGAGCCTCTGAAGCTCCTTCTGTGTCTTTAGACTCTAAGATGAGATATGAAGGACCCCAAATGCCTAAAGTGAAGAAAGCAGTGTTTGTTTTACTGAATCCTAAAGCTGAGTTGTCTCAGTCTTTTAGTAGCCTCTCTGATGAAATGACGAGTGTAGAGCCAGCTGCTACCAAAGCACCGAAGAGTGAAATGAAATGGAAGGAAGACAAAGAAAGTACTAAGCAGGTGAAAAAGGACAAAGTCTTTGGGGCTGACAGAGAAAAAGCAGGGATCAGATCAAATATCACTTCCCGTGGAGTCACAGAAAAAGTTGGAAAGGGTAAAGAAGAGATCATTAAATCTGTAAAGTCAAGAACTGAGACGGAACAGCAGAGCTCAGAATCGCCTATACCAAAATTATCGCTTGATTTTTTCTCTGGAAGGGCCACCGGGGAGGCAGAATATACCACTGTGACTAAAAGGGAGGGGCAGGGTGGTGAAACCAGCAAGCAGGAAGTCAGCCAGGGAAAGTCATCTCTGTTTAAGGTCTCAGAATTCAAACTAAATATGTCTAGTATCATGCGTATCACGCCAGAGAGTTCTCCGCAGAGCAGTAGGGACTCTCTCCAGTGTACCAAAAATGATGAACCCCGGAGCAGCTACAAAATGCAGATGCCCAGCATAGGGTTCTCCAGCCATACAACTCCAAAAGACCCCAGTACGTTCAAGGAAGGATAAATAATCGGAATTAAATAAGTAACTATGCTAAATTAAATTGGGACAAGTAAAGTCTATAGTTATCTTAAGAATCTTAAATCTAGTATGATCGATCCACCTTGTTCACTCTATGAATCACAAGCTGTTTTCAGAATGGCTCTCTATTGTCAAAACATAGAATCATATAACGTCCGCCATTTTGTATTGCTATTTGAATTCTCAACAGCCAACTGATTCAGTATATAGCACACAATAAAATATCCACAATGCATTGTAAATTATGGTCTACAGCAGTGCTTCTCAAACCAGTTCTCAGGGACTCTCAACTGGGGGAGAGCAGAAATGTGGACCATCTTGGGGTCCCCAAGGGTTGCTTTGAGAAACACTGCTCTGCGAACAGCAGGCAGTAGAATGCAGTGTCCAAAATGATTGTATTGTTTTACTGATGAATCCCCTGTACTACATAGATAGGGAGGATCATGATATTCTAAAAATTTTATGGATGATTTTTTTGTTTTTACTTTTGCTTATATACTACTACTACTAATAATAATAATAATAATAATAATAACAACAACAACAATAAATTCCACAATACAAACACAAACTAAAACTTTAAAAAAAAATTAAACTGATCCATATATTTACTTATTATTGAACTTTATTTAAAAAGAGTTTATGATGAAATAAATACTAGCAAGTTGATTAGAATTTTCGAAGTAGTAATAATAATTATTAGGAAGCAGGCATTGTAAAAGTATGTATTGTTTCTCTTGGAGGATACACTAAATATGGCTTCAATAAAATACTGCAAAATTTTCATATATCACAATTTTTGTTACCTTGAAACCTGAAATGCACGTTTGATTAACTAGCTCATTCACTAAGCTATTATCAATAAAAGTCATGTTTTCGTATTAAACATAAATGTTTTCTGAATGTTTAATATTTCAATATTTAAATAATGTAATTATTTAGTTTGTATTTAGCTTCATCTAATATTCTAAATATACTGTTGATTTTCATCTGAACATTGTATTCTCATTTTGAAAATTGTATACTTACTTGGGTTCATAATTGTTTTCTTTTGTGTATAGAATTGAGTAACTTGCATGGCGAGAGGATGAGGACAATGAGTTATTATAGGTGTGATTTGTCTTCTTTACTCAATGTGGTGCTTTTAATTAATGAAGGAGTGTGTGATTTGTTATAAAAGCTGTATATTGCGATCTGTTGTGACCTAAAGGAGTTAATATTTCTCGTCATTAATATTTGTAGAAAACGTTCAAATATTTACATAAAAATTTTATATTGTAATGCACTGAAAAATCCACAAAATCTTCAAACTTTAACAGTACTATCGTGTGCAATTTTATAAATATTTTCCATTTCTCCTTATTAACGTGTTTTAAACATTTTTCAACATATTTGCTTTTTATATGGAAAATGTTTAAACTGCTTCACTAGGACAATGATTCCAATAAACATAATAATCTAAAACAATGTGTTTGTGTCCATGTCTTTTCAAACGGTGTGAAAATACTTCATATTTTACATTTATGCAACTCAAGGCTCACCCTTTTCAGGGCCACAAGCGCAGTTTGATTAAACTTTTGGGCCCTCGTCATCTTTCTTTTCATTCTGACATGCTGATCAGGGGGAGCCCCCTAGTGGCTGTAAGCAGCCCCCAAGTGAGAATTAAGTGATCAGTGCTGAATACACAGTGCGAAACAATAAAATGTGACCTCTGCATTTGATCCATATGTGACTTTCGTGACATAGCAGGGGGTAGCAGTGTGCTTCCCTAAACATCATGCTACCACTCCCATCAGGGAATCAAACCCCAGTCTCCCACGTGACGATACTCACCACTACACTAACGATGAAGTTTAAGTGAGCGTTCGCCTTGGGCTGGCCCTGATATAAACACATAAAACAACAATATTAAAAATAATCAAAATAGGTTAATAAATAACAAGAAACACAGAAGCAAACTTCATTTAATTTCACAAGCTTGATTTTAACCTGGAAAGTTTCATGCAAATAGAGATAACTATTATCTATTAAGTAAAATGTTGTGAAATTATTTCTTCTTCATACTATATATAATCAGTGTTCCACCTACATTTATTATTATGTTTTCCAGTTCAAAACCCACATAAATTATTTAACCACAACACAGGTTGTTCTTCTTTAGTGAATGGAGGGACCCAGGATCTTGTAATGAAGTTTACGTAAATTTTATTTAAATATATCTAGAGAACAAACAAGAAGACAATGTTTTAATAAGCATGTGCATTGATGCTGTGATGCAAATCACTTATCATATTCAACTGCCACTGTCAGACATTTGTCTGTCTGACTAAAGCGGCATTTTCTTTGCATACTTTATCCCACCCAATTCTCCAATCCAAAGCTTGAGAAAGGCTGTAAACTAATTCTTCGGGGAAAAAAAAGTTTTTGACACATTTCAAAAGGAAAAGTAACAGCATACAATTCTTAACACCACAGATATTTTCAAATACATGTACTTTGAGGACCAACTTGTTACCACCTAAATTTTGAGAAATTAAATAGCACTAACATAATATACATGATAAAAACACTACAGCAAAACCAAGAACGCAGACCACAACCTTCTGAAGTATCAGCATTTACCATATGTTAATTCAGATTCAGTCCAGCTCCAATATTTAATTATATAAAGGAATGCATCAGGGATAAGAAACAATGTACAAACAATAATAATAATTATAATAATTATTATAATTATAATAATAAGTATAATAATTATTATGATAATTATTATAATAATTATTATAATTATTATAATAATTTGATACCTTTAATTAATTCCTGTACTTTTAAAGCCAACATAAAACATATCCCTTGTGTTACAGGTTGATAAGATAATACTATAACAGTTAGAGCTGGCTTGCTTATATACACCTGATACATTTTATTTCTTGAAATCCCTCTTTAAAAAATGAGAAAAATACTTCCACATAAACCTTCCCAGCAAGTCAAGTAAAAGGGATGCATTCTGATTACATGTTTCATTACAAAGGAAAGTATCATTTCACTTTCAGAAAGACCATAAGCTTATTATCCCTTCACTGACATGATGGGAATTGGTAACAATGGTGAAGCGGTTCAACTGAACTTCTGGACAGCATTGCCTTATCTGTTGATGGAGCTGTAGGAGACCTGGGAACTTGGGTCCAAGGGCTTACTAGTGTTCTTTTCCACATTCGCCTGCTCATTCGGAGCACTTTGATCGACTACAATGGGCTCCTTGTCTTCTTCCTCCTCCTCACAGTGGGGCAAGTGCAATAATGATGTCAGGCCATGCAAGTCAGCCAGCTTGTGGAAGGTGCGAAGTACCAGGAACATGATCGTCAATCCCACCAACAGGTAAACTGCAGGTAGTCACACATAAATATTGCAGAAAAGAAGAAGAAGAAAAAAAAAGACAGATCAGTTCTGATTAAACATAGCTTATGTCTCTACTCAGGGTAAACAGTAATGTGCAAATTAGCATTTTAGAACTTTTCCACATATATTAGCATCCAAAATATAATATTTTCATTCAACTTTTCAATTTCATTTGAGTGCGCTTTCTTGTGATATTTTGTTTAATATGGAAGGAATCCCCTTCGTACAATATTATATGCATAACTACTTAAACAAGTCACACTTTAGATAACCATGACGTATCAGAAAACAAACAAAGTTAACCATGACGTATCAGAAATAAAACTTTGCGATTAACAGTTAGACAAACACAAAGTATGTATCCTTCAGTCTCATAGCTTCTCCTACAGTACCACTACCACGCTGGTGACATTTAGGTAATACCTCAGCTTGCCTCCTGAGGGCGACACTGTCTGCTCAGACCTACACATGCTCTGTCAATATGGCTGCCTGGATATAGAGTCTTCTCCTTCAGCTGAACCTCTGTGTCTTCCCTGCCAGCCCTACCATTCAAGTGCCATCAAAAGTACAGCAAATGGTTCATGAAGCTTCCTTTGCTGCCCACACAGCAAGTCGGCCTTGCAGATTCACTCAGTGTAACAGCAGCAGAGGCAGCCTTTGTGTGTCAGATTGTACAGCTCAGCTCCTAGTCCAGGCACACTGAAATTTCCTTACTTTCTTTCTTTTCTCTCCCATGTCTCAAATTTCTCTACCTACCTACCATTGTGCCCAGGAGATATTAAAGGTTAAGTGGATCATATTTTCATTATGTGTGTTTTACCAATTCAGTTCAAAGACTGTAATATACACTTTGTGCATAAAGCCCACATTTTGTAACATGTACTATGACTTGTGACTTTTGTATAGTTTTTTTTATTCTTATTTAAATAATACACTGTTAAATAAATACAATGGAAATCACACAGCACAATTTTGCAGCTGCATGCATTTCAAATATTGATGTGCAAATTTCAGTTTTATTTTTCAAAAGTTTTACTTTTCAAAAATAAATTTGTTGTCTCCTATTCTGGATATTCTAGAAAGTTAGCTTACTAATGGTCTTCTAGCAACACCTGGAGGCATTAAATAAAACTGCAGTGCATCAAGTATATAGAAGAGTCACTGCCGAAATACAAAATGCTAAATTGGCAGTGTTGCCCATCATAATATATTTCCATACATTTCTTTTACTTTCTGAGAAATATTTTATAACCAATAAGATATAATAGTGTGGGGAAAAAAGACTACACTATTGTGATATTTTCACCAAATATTTATATAGGCCTAATTTCCTTATGTATACCACCTTCTGAGAAGTTACAGCAGTCACTGGAAAACCAGCAAAAACCCATGGAATACAAGTAATTAGGCTCAAATATTTTTACCTGAAATCCCTGTCTGACTCCTACATTCACTATTATTGTGTCATCAGAGGTGGTGCTGAAAAAGTTTACTCCACAGAGACAGAGCCATGGACAGGAGTGAAGCAATACCCAGAAGGTACAAGGACACAGTACTGACCACTATGTCACACAAATGCATTCGTAATTATAAATGAATCTAAATGTATTTTATATTATAGAATTTTGTGTGTACAGGCAAAAGGAACATTTTTCAAGTGTACTAAAACATAAATATTAAAATAATACAAATTTGCTGGAGAAATGCCAACTCCCCCCCCCCCCACTGTATGTACGGTCATACTTTCTACTCACCCATCACAGATATCTTGTAGAGGGACCTGAGCTTCTGGTTTGGTTGCTCTCCTGGCACATAATCTCCAAGCCCTATGGTGCAGAGCGAGATGAAGCAGAAATAGAGGGCATCCAGGAACGACCACGAGGCTTCAATGGCGTTGAAGATCACAGATGGGATCGCAAAGAAGCACAGCACCACCATAAAGAGGAGGAGCAAAAAATGCCAGATGCTGGCTCTCTTGGGATTCCAGCCAATCCAGCGCTGGCACAGGGCAATCGGCTTATAGGTCAGCAGATGCATAAGGCGCTGCACACTGACAGCCAGCACCAGCATTGTAAATGGAACCCCCAGCAGGGCATAGATGATGCAAAATGCTTTTCCCGCATCTGACAGTGGTGTGGTGTGACCATAACCTACAGAAAGCGGAAAATATGGGTAGATTTAGAATAAAGCACAGTCACGTGAATAAACGACCCTTAATTTAATCGATGCAATTATTTCACCTTCCATCAGTTTTGCAACTATGTATCTATTTTCAAAGAAACTGCCTTTCAGACAAACTTCAAGCAAACTTTCAGATCAATATTCAATTTTTAACAGAACAAAAAGATATACGTTTCAAGTTACACAACTTTTAACATGATACAAACATTTAATGTGTAACCGATTTTGATCATTTATTAATCCATTCATCGATAATTGTGTCTGTTTTAAAGATACTAAACATTTAAAAGGGAGTTTGAGTGAATTTAAATACATAGTCATTAGCATTCAATGTAATACAGAGTTCAGACAGGATCAAGCAGGAATAAAGTAAGATTAACACAGAAATATTAAAATAGTTTTCTGCCCATCACAATGAAGAACTAAAGATTAAAACATTAAAAACAATCAATAGGGCTAAAGCAATCATTTGCATTGTTGAGCAACTTTCTGATATGTTTTCAACCCATTTATCAGCCTTAATATCAGACTTGGACAAGCAGCACCGCTTGCATTTTTATTTTAAGCAAAAGCTGCTCCCCAAAGTGACATACAACTGAGAGTCAGACACCTCCCTGGGGCCCAAGCCACAGACCAGGGAGACCCAACCATGCACCGGAGAAAGGGGGGGGGGTATTAGTGACCATTTATCCATTAATCATTTCATGATCGATCTGGAAAGACGCCGTGATCGATTGCACATCCTGCCATAGAGCCACAGACATCTTATGGTCAACCACATTTAAAAAAAAAAAAGTCACTGACAAATGGTTTTTTCTATCAAAATGATTTAAACAAATGTAAAATCAATGCTTAATTAATTTACAAATCCTGTTTACAACTAATAGGCCTACCAATAATCAGGAACAAATGGCGTGCTAAAGTCAGTGTAAATACATTTTTTTTTTGTGAAATGAACCTTTACAAGGTAATTTTTAAAACAAATACATTTTGCATCACAGTAAAATATGCCCTAGTACTGAAGCTTAACTTTAGTTCTGTTACATTTATTTTAGGGCTGCATAATATTACATGGTAATGAGAAATGTCCACGAGTATCATAACATGATATTTATAAAACAAAAAAGGAGATAAAACCACCCAAAATAAACTATAGCCAAATAGAACTTCTCATCCACTAATTGAGTTCATGTCAAAAAAGTTGGCAGGGTTGCCTTGAGTTGTGTCAACAGACACAATGCGATGGTGACAAATGCGATGTGATTATTGCGCATTCGCCTGGTATATTGCATTACCCAAATCTATTTGGATGCTATGGACTGTCAGTCTAAAATGTTGTTTTTTTTAATGATATTGCACCTTATTTATATCACAGAAAAACTTACTACCAAAGGTATCTTGCATGCGTTCTTGCCTGAATGTTTCCATCTTAGTCATTAGTAACTGACAGATGACAATCCTATCAAAGCCGGCTGGAATAAGAGATGATTTAACATGCATCGGCACACTCTACAATGTTATACATATGTAATAATACTGATTTGATCATTTTTATGAGGTATAAGGCATAAATACATTTAATAGATTTTCCAAAAGAACTATAAACCAGACTCTAGATACTTTGAGCCACACCACTGCTCAGAAAAACAGCCATGATTCTTTTTTTAAAATGTTTTTTTTGCAAAGTACTGCTTTGCAATTTAAGGCAGCAGGGTGGTTTGGCAGATAAAAACAGGGTCACGGCCCATATTGTGGGTATCTTGGCTATATTTAAACCGATTATCTATAAACTGAGTAAATTAAGTGCTGCAAAAAAAAAAAACTTGTCTTTGCATTTGGTTAAATATTTGTCTTTCACTTTTAAAATGACCAAACTTATTTGGAGAACAAGCTAGAAAAAAACGTTGGCATCACGGTTCATGGATTCATCATCTCAAGACCGGATTATGGTAATTTCCTGGGATCTGGCCATTGTGAAGGGTGAAGCTGATTCAAAGAGCACCCGCACGGCTCGCTTCTCAGACTGCGCTACTATTTGTGCTTCTCTGCATTCTTCATTTACATGTTTACACAGAGTTTACTGTTGCGTAGATCTGATTGCTTGCCTGGCAGTTCTTGTTTCTATGAACCGCTCTCTTTACTCTGTATTATCTCCATATTTACACTTGGTTCAGTGTTATAGGTGGAAGTTATTACTTCATTGTTCATCTTTCTTGCTAAAGACCACTGAAAGGGAACAAAAAACATTACAAATAGGGCACCTGCTTTCTTATACAGAAATCTTCTTGTATCTTTGTTAATACCCTAATATATCAGATAAACTGCTGAATAGTTAGCATCCAAGTAATCAGTGTTACTACCCAAACATCAAAGAGAGCAGCAGTTTTCAATCCATGGGTCGCGACCCCAATTTGGGTCACATCAAGTTTTGAAATGGTCATGAGGCAGAGTTGGAGGTGTAAGCATTTTAAAACCAGCAAGCTCTTATGCTGATCCACGATCAGATTTCCCAGCCCCAATTCTAGAATTAACCTATATAAATGGATCCTTAGAAATAGGACACCTAAGTTACTTACTAAGTCTATAGAATCAATAGTACTATAGCAGCACTACATGAAACAAAAATGTACTATATTATTAAATTGTTCTTGTTGCAGAGATTAACACACAACACCTCTGATTCTTGAGAAACACAAGCATAAATCAGCAGGCAAACTGAGAATTTGTTTTTAAACAGTCATAACAGGCTTACTGTAACAACTACGAAGTCGGAGCTGTTTTCTTTTGACAACTGTTGTTTTCCTGAGCGTTGTAAATATAGGGTCTTATTGTAAATTTATAAATATACATTTTATGCAAAATTTCTCTTTTCTAAGAAATGTTGAATATTAAAATGTCATATATTTACATGCATGTGCTACATTTAACAAGAAAAACTTACAAGAGGCAGTTTAATACAGTACGTATCTTCCATGAAAATTATTATTCAATTATTAATCTATTGAACAACGTGACAAAATCTAATTTTATTGTATTAAACACAGTCTTGCGGGGGTAATCTTGTGCTGTGGGAACATCATGTACAGAAATCTATTTTGTAACATCTGTTATTCTATGATCACAATTATGTGGAACGGAAGAATATAATGGAAATTTCAGTTTCATCTCTAACACAACCGCTGCACTATCAATAGCAATATGTGAGCTTTAGCCACGTTAGTATGAAAAATCTGTATAATCATTTCACTGCTTGTGCATCGTATTAAAACATTATACATACCTTTTAACACCAACATTTAAAAGAAACAGTTTAACGTTAATATTAACATCTTTAACGTTAAGATTAATATCGCGCCTCGGTCAAAGCACAATTTGTTGTGAACTTTTCAGAGCGGAAGACGCCTAATGGCCAAAATAACTTGTGCATATATACTTACCTACGGTCGTGACCAAAGTGCTGGCGAAAAATAAAGACGAGACGAAATCCCAGTTTGAAGCTGACGAAGCATTTCGAAGCATTGATACCCCATACTTATTCGCCGTCAAAACCCGGACTAAAAAGTTTTCTAGAGATGTTACATTCACACAGCTCTGGTTAACAAACTGCTCTTTGAGTGTCTTCAGCTCGATTTTCAGTCTTTCCTCCTGAGGTCTCTCTATAATGGAAAAGACGAGGGCTCCAAGTACAAGGTACAGGATATAAAGCAATACGAATCCCGCAAGCACGGCATAAGATTTGTAAGAGGAAGACATTCTTGTTTGCACACTGGTTCTTTCCTTCTTTTTAACGAAGACTATCGCTATGTACTTCTTGTTCTGTCAACTCCGCCTTCCAGCACCCAGCCCCGCTAAAAACAAACAGGAAATAAAGTAAAAGTCATTTTTTCAATAACGCGAATCTGTCTAGACGCGGTAGTCATTACACAACATTGTAGTTTATGTTAAGAAAAATACAGTGCCAAGATATATTTTTAAAAATCGTGAAAATGTCTAAAATATGAAGAGAACAAATAACTGTAGCAACTGCACGACAATATTTTTAAGTCTTGTAAAGTCTGTCTGTGTTGCGTATGTTTCACTCTATTGATGTAATGCTGTATAAATAAAAAGTGGATGGGGGGGATATCACATGTTTTTTTTTGTTTCTTTTTTTTTTGCTTTGGATTGGTTGCAACATCTCTCCCTGTGATTGACAGAATTTGAAGGGTTATCTGACCTAGGGTCCTGAGTGGATGAAGTGAAGTTGTGATAAGAGAGTGCTGTGATCAGCACAGTACTTGCCAAATATGTTAAAAGCAGGGGTGACCAATCTTATCCAGAAAGGGCCGCTGTGTGTGCAGGTTTTTGCTGCAACTCCCTATTTAGATTACTAATTAGAGGACCGATTCAATGAAGAGTCCTCACATCTGGGTTTGAACAGCTGACCTAAGGGTTGCCCCAGAAACCTGCATCCATACTGAGCCTATTTTAAAGTATGGGACTGGCTGTGTGAACTGCAACGGACATAATGCTAGATTACGACATTTTAATGTTTCCTAAACCTGTGTAGTTGAGGCCCAGGTGGGTTAGGGATGGCTGGCAGTGTGCCGTTCTCGAATTATTGGCCACAAGACACTGGCTGGATCAAGTGTTTGGTAGAGTGTTTGGGACTACTGAAATGCGCCTTGCTTAGTAAAGCTTCGACTTACATTTTGTACTTATTGTAAGTGAATGAAATCATGTTGTTTGGGAATGGGATGATGTAGCTCATTTCATTCGCATCAAAATAATTGTTCAAAAACGGGTGTCACCAATATGATTTGTAAGACTTCCTCTGTTGGTTAAAGAAATTAAGAGCAAAATATGTTAACTAACATCATCTTCATTTTTAGTTTTTCCTGCTCAATACATCACTGTTACACCACACAATAACTTCAGGACTGGAGGTTATTATAATTTTATAATATATAAAAAAAATATTTTTATAACTTGTTAAGGTCTTCTTTAAGAGTTCACCATTGCTACAGTAATTGCTACCGCTTGTATATTGTGAATACTCTTTGTTTTGCACTCGTTTACTTGAGCAGCTTTCTTATTACTTTCTTCGTCATTGTTCCAATGCTCCACTAGTTCTTTAGTCATTCACCCCTAGTTAGCATTATAGACTGTAGTGCAGATCCGAGTATATGTTGTGATCAGTGTCACCAGCAGTGGATGAACTGTACAATCAGTATTTGCTGTGCATATGGCCATGTAG
>JAABNY020000035.1:7210193-7222088 GCA_015164015.2 Brevimyrus niger
TTTCCATAGAAATGAATGAGCAGTCCCAAAAAAGGTATTATTACACGATATTGTGTGTGTGTGTGTGTGTGTGTGTGTGTGTGTGTGTGTGTGTGTGTGTGCACGCACGCGTGTGTGTGGGTTTGTGTGCATGTGTATGTGCGCGCACTTGTGTGTGTGCGTGTGTGTGTGTGCACAACTGTGTGCGTGTTTGTGTGTGTGTGTGTGTGCACGAGCGTGTGTGGGTTTGTGTGCGTGTTTGTGTGCGTGTGTGTGGGTTTGTGTGCGTGTCTGTGTGTGTGTGTGTGTGTGTGTGTGTCTGAGTCTAGTTTATTGGCACAGAATTATTCCTAAGGGCTAAATAAAACAAATTAAATAATAGTCATCTTTTTATCTTTTGAATCTTTTATTTTTTATTTCTCTAATGTAAGCACCTTAATGTGATCTCCTTATAATAGAATATAATAAGGATGCAATGCACTTTCAAATGTGACAGAATCTGATGCAACGTTCTTCCCCACAAGTGAGATAAAAATTGATTTTAACTATCAATAATTTATTTTGAAGCATTATATAAATACTGTCTCTTGTATTAGTTATTAAAAATATTTTTTAAATGAAGCCCCCTTTTTTAAAAGGATTTATTTACTATAAAAACTATAGGGATGTTTCTCTTTAAAAGTCTAGCATGTCCTGAAATAAACTTACCCAGACCAGGCTACTTTCCTGTTGGATCTTTCCATGCCTTGTGGGCAGCCATTGCACCTGTGTCTGTCCTCATATCTTGTGAGTTAATAGTGAGCAGGAGTTCAATAAGATATTTGCAGTCACATGAGTTTGGGGGAGAATTGTAATCACATAATTTTAGATTTCAAATTAACTGTGGTCCAGGGTGTCACCCAGCTTTGTGCTCTGTGCTGCCTGGGATGGTCTCCAGGAAACTTCCCCACAACCTTGGACTTTTTTTTTTGATGTGCGACCTACTCAGACATGCAGCTATTAGAAACTTGTTGACTACTTAGGTGATCAGTACAGGCCAGGAGACAGTACCCTGGGCAAAACGGCAGACAATTTAAAAACACGCTTGTATGCTATGCGCAGTTCAAGGGGTTCCGATTTGCCTGACTGCATGTCTTTGGATTGCAGCAGGAGACCAGAGTAGCTGGAGGAAAACCATGTAATACAGGAAGAAGATGCAGACACCATACAGAGATCAGTGTTGGGATTAACAATCCTCCAGCCTTGTTACCAATGAGTGTATGAATTCAGCAACCCTCCCAATGTAGGACTGAGGCCTCTGGGATTTCCACATACTGATATGCAAGCGGCTAATATCTAAAGAACGTACGTGTCTTGCAAGATGCTTTTTTCCCATAGCTAACCATTTATGCAACTGCCAAAATAATAAGCAGTTGCTAATCAGTGTTTGCTATTTAACAGTAATAAGTTAAGAACTCACCTTTCTACCAATTTTTTTTTAACCTAATTATCTCCAGTCCCATTTCTTCCATTTCTTCACCAATCATTGGAGAGCTTTCTAAACAACGGATATGTCGTTTAAACATTTATGCTTCACATTAAGGTTATAATGGAAATCATAAAGGAGAATGCCATCTAGAAATGTCTCTAAAATACACCCTGGTTTGCAACATATAATGTGCCTGGTGCTTTTGTTTCCATGAGTAACCCCAAAGCACATGCTCATGATGCACAATGCTTACAGTGATTTCTTTTTTTGTCCCTACTGTAATGGAAATTTTACATTTGTTTATTAGGAAGGTTTATTTTCATCCTGTGTCCAGTGTCCCACTCACTCTAAAATAGAATCTCCTGATAAATAATCTGTACTGAAATCACCTGAAATCGTACGTCATAAAACTGAGAATTCTGGCTAATTATTTTATATTTCCTGTTTAAGGATTATTTTTGTTCCCGCTGATGAAGGTATTCGTACATACACGATAAACTGAAGGGATCTCAGAATGTTTAACTTATATCTGTGGATTCATCTTTTCTGTGACAGTTACTTGGGAAGAGAAGGATGCCTTTTAAACAGGCTGCCAGAGAGCATGCAGAATGAAATGAAAATATGGCCTGTTGAAGTTTAGGTTGGCCAGCAAATGTTTGAAGCATTTGGTGTGTAGCTAAGTAGGCTAAGCCTTTGTCCCTGGGACTGGAAGGTCACTGGTTAGAGCCATTGGGCCCTTGAGTATGGCCTTTAGCTCCCCACAGTGCACCAGTGGTGCCAGATAAATGGTCTGGACCCTGTGCTCAGAACCCAAGCTTGACTGTTAGTCCCAAGATTGACTGTTAATTCCAAGCTTGACTGTAAATCCCAAGCTTGACTCTTAATTGTGTGTGCGTCTCTTGAGAAGGAGAGCAAGATGGGATATGTAAAGAGAAGTGTTTTTGTGTACTTGTGCAAATAGCAAATAAGGGGTCTCTTTATTACTGATTAATATTACAATATAAGACCTCTCTTGTATTTGAATGGTGCCACGGTGAAAGAAACCACAAAATATGGCAGAAATGTTGCCTGAGAAATTCTACACTATGACATTGTGTAGTTTATTTTGAAGAATAAGCTATACAACATGAAGACTTCCACTAGACTTCCACAAAATAGCCACAATACAATGATTTGTATTGTATACATTAATTTTATTCTCAAATAACAAGCTGTGATAATAAACTTGCACATTCAATAGATTTGCAAAAACAAGTACAATATTTCTATTTGCCATGGCTAAAATGATGATGTTGTAGTAATTAAGCTTAATAGCTTAACTTGGCTAAAGACGATGTCAGCATTCTTCTCTTGTACAACATTTGAATGTGTATATAACCAACAAAATTCTGATTTACTGTTGCTGTGTTATTAATGCTACAGGAATTGGGATATAAGGTAATACAGTCCATTCATTTTTGTTCCCGTGACCTTGTTTTTTTAAGTCTTGATTGGTGGACGGGCCGTACCTCTTTGTGTGTATCCATAAAAATGTGTATGTAGGATAGATGAATAACTACGCAGATAAAATGTATCCTGTGTTAAATCAAATGTATCCTCTGTTATGTATGACTCAAACTTTAATTGTGGTCCATCATATGTTCCACAGGGTGCTGCATATACCTCTGCCATGGCCAACGCCTCCATGGACCTGGACAATGTAGAGGCCCAAGGTCAACTCAACAACAATCGTCCAGCCAGCAGCAGAGGCCATACCTGGGACTCAGAGAGCACTAGCGCTAAGCTGTTTGAATGCTCCCGCATCAAAGCACTTGCAGGTATAATGCATGGAGCGTTTCCCAGTTTTTCTTCACTCGGAGACTGACGTGCAGAAACACGTACACACATGCATGCACTAGCCGTCCAATCCAGTAGGCATTTGTGCCATCAGTAGTGCACTTCTTTGGACCTTGTCTTGGAAAATGTAAGGCAGATACATCTTTTTCAAGATGACCAATGTATGGTTAACGATTAAATATACTACATAACATTCTTTAGAGTGAAGTAGCTGGCTAGGTAGTACTGGTATAAGCAAATATATGCTTTCACTTTGTTTTAAATATAGTGATAGAGCATTGGAATTCTAGAACAGAAACAATCACAAATATTGGTAGAATTGTGTGAGCAATCAAAAGGTATAAATTCAAGAAATGCAAGCAGGGTGTTACTCTGTGGATTAGGGCACTGAACCGGTGGCTGGATGGTCGCCAGTTCAAATCCCCGCACCCACACCGGCATGTCACGGGACGTTTCCCCACCCCTGCAGTACGGGCTTGGACTGCAGGCCTGTTCATTGAGGTGTCCTCCTAGACTGCACTGGTATTGCTAAAACAGCTAAACCACCAGAAAAACAAAAAGAAAAACAAAACATCACTACTAATGAAAAGCAACTTGGTCAAACTGCTGTCTTTCAGAATATTTCAAAGTTATGAAGGAATAAATATCAGGTCTCTCGAAGAATCCTCACTTATTCACAAAAATGAGAAAGACATTGGGATCTGTCACTCACACGAACCCATCAATTCATTACATGTAGACAATTTCAACTTAAATAATTGGCAATCCATTCTGAGAGGAAACCCTCCAGTATCATTTATCCTGACGAAACAGGGTTTATTAGGTAATGGAATTCACTTAACAATACCAGAAGATTATTTGATATAATGTACCATCTTCACCAGCAACACATTACCGACCTTCTCATATTGATGGATGCGGAGACAGAAAGTGAGACTATGTGTTTCAGGATATGAATAGATTCAATGTAGGTTCAGGTTTCGTTAAGTGGACTAAATTAATTCCTTTAACCCCTGCATTTTCGCAGCTGTTATTAATTGAATATAAAACCACTCAAGACTCCATTAACAGAAGAAATGGTTTGATGGACAAAACTTTATTACCCTGATGAAAATGACATTACCATTGTTTACATTTTGTCCACATTGATTACTTTTGGCAAAATAATGTAGATCATGATGTAAACAGGGCCATGTCAATATTTATGTGGATGGGCAAAAGTCAAAAATGTAATAAAGATGGATCTACAAACCATAGAACGGCTAATATTTCGATAATAAACTGTTGAGATTCTGAAAGTCACTATAAAGATCAATATTCTTATCGTTTGTAAAGTTAAGTTTAAATGTTTTTCAAAAATAATCCACCTATGCAACTACAAAGCACACAACACCTGTCATGCCCTGCTCGTGCCGATCGTCCTGTGCGCCACACCCCCTTCACTACCTCATGTGGAATGTCACCAGCTGTTTCTCATTGTGTTTCACTAGTCCTGTGTATTTAAGTCTGCGTTAGAGCGTGTTTCCCCAGTCTGGTCATTGACGTCGGTCCTGCGTGTTGCTTCGTGTTCCTGCTTGAGTTCTCCCTAAATAAATGTCTCATTTCCTTGACTCCTGTTCCTCTTTCCCAACTCTGTGCCTTCGCACATGTGACAACACCTTCAGTGTATTTTTTTGTTTGTTGACATAATTTTTTCTGAAACAATAACTTTTATTTACAGATGAGAGAGATGCCGTGCAGAAAAAGACCTTCACAAAATGGGTAAACTCTCACCTGGCACAAGTGTCCTGTAGGATAGCGGATCTTTACAACGACTTGCGAGATGGTTACATGCTGACCAGGCTACTGGAAGTCCTATCTGGGGAGCTGCTGGTCAGTTTTCAGTCCTTGCTGATATCCTACGCTTCACCATTCATCTATAACTCATCATTAACCAAAACAAACGCGTAGATACCTGTCATGTGTGTCCACGTGTAACCTCTGACTTTTTTTTTTTTGCTGATCTCATAAATAACTGCCAATTTATAAAAGAATATGTGTGTATACATATTTGTGCATTTCTGATGTTGATATAGGAATAGTAAGCTTGCATTTCTACATGAAAGTTAATGTTTAATTAATGTGGTTCAAATGTTATATGCTATAATAGAATTGTCATTGCATAGTAACTGTTCAAATTGTAACAATTATTGTAGCATGTGCTTTTTAGACCTAAAACAATATAAGAAAGAGAGGTAATTATATCTACATTACATATAGACATGTATGCTGTCACTCATCTGTAACACATTCTTAGCATTGTACCACATGATATTTTTGCTAAAACTAATAAAAATGAAATAATATATTACAATATATTTCTGACAGAAATATCATTATTTAGCATATATTTCCTGACTGTGACTGTTACCTACTTTTCAATTTGCTATTTTTACTGAGCTAGTAATAAATGTTACTGATATGTCAATATCTATTGAAACAAGCACTGTTACTCACCATAAGTTTATCAATACATTAAAAATGTTAGTCTCCCTCAAAATCCTTAAACTGTTAGAATTTAAAACATTTCTATAGGTTTATTAACAGTGGTTAACACTGCTGCCTCACAACTCTGGGACCAGGGTTCGGGTCTCCCTCATGGAGTTTGCATGCTCTCCCGTGTCATCATGGGGTTTCCTCCAGCTAATCTGGTTTCCCCCAACAGTCCAAAAACATGCTGAGGTTAACTGGAGTAACCAAACTGCCGTAAGAGTGAATGGTGTGTGGCCTGAGTTGTTCCCTGCTGTGCATCTGTAGCCTCTGGGATGGACTCCAGACCCCCTGTGACCCATGAATAGGACAAGCAGTTATGATGGATGGATGAATGGATAGCTTATTTTTATTTATTTTATTTTTATTTCTCTGGCTAGCTCTCTGTGTAGCGGTCAGCTGACTCCCCTCTTTACTGCTCGTGTCCCTCAGCCTAGGCCCACACGAGGCCGCATGCGCATCCACTGCCTTGAGAATGTGGATAAGGCCCTGCAATTCCTCAAGGAGCAGAGGGTCCATTTGGAGAACGTGGGTTCACACGACATCGTAGATGGCAACCACCGACTCACACTGGGCTTAATATGGACCATCATTCTGCGTTTCCAGGTAACCATGAAGTTGTACACTTACTTGTTTGGAAAAAATGAAACAGGGCAATATTTAAAAATTCAGCTGAAACTACAACAAATTAAATGGCAATTATGTTCCTTTGTGTATTTTACTATTACTAGTACTACTACTACTAATAATAGTTGTTGTATGCACTTTAGTTTTCCTACATTTCGCTTTATAATATGTATAAATAGTACAAATTAACTTTAAGATTTACACGAGCTCTTAGAAGACCACAATTTTTGATGCTGTGTTTCCTGTTTCACCTCCATAGATTCAGGTAATCAAGATAGAGACTGAGGACAACAGGGAAACACGCTCAGCCAAAGATGCTCTTCTCCTGTGGTGCCAGATGAAGACAGCTGGGTTAGTTGTGCGGGATTCTTGATTTTGTGTCAGTAAAGTACATACCAGTGTCAATACCAGACAGGTGGTTAATAACAGCTGACTTGTAACAGTATAACCGCAAGTGAATAGTGTGAATAGCCACAAAATAACTATTACTCTTATTAGATATGAAGTCGCCTGATTAAATAAATAATAAATAAACATAGAAATAAATTAATGGCAGTGTTTGGTGCATAAGTAAAGGTCTTGCACTTAATTCTCTGATCATTTAACAGACTGCTTTACTTGCTTGCCATATATGTAATTTCTTGCAATGACTCATAGGCCTTGCTAGTTGGCAAGGTTAAAATTGCTAGGGTGCCAAAAAGATTTGACAGTTATGAATAGAAACCATATTTCTTGTTTGAACATATTGCCGAATTACTTAATATGTCAACGGTATATCTTAATCTGGCAGAATCATGTAATTACTCTATTAACTAATGAAAAGTCACAAATAATATGATATCGTCAAAGAAAATCAAGGTAGAGAGCTCTTCAGATCGACAGACACATCTGCGTGTAATTTCTGTATAATATCTGTATATATTATACATATAAATGGAAACTTTTACCTATGTTTTTTATTTCTGTTTGTAATCCATGTCTAAACAGAATGTAATAACAGAAATATTGGTAAAGAATGGTATATAGGAATTATCAGTATTTCTGAATGATACATTTTTAGTCTACTTGTGGCTTCAAACAAGGGGCTTCTTTCAGGGTTGTAAGCAGTGACTGCGAAATGAAACTTCATGAACCAATTGCTATATTTTCTGACACCATTAGATGGTGCTCTCTATTAAAAAAGGCTCAGTTCATGGCCCAAAGCATGTGTGGTTACAAACAGTTTTCAAATTGCTTTTTTTAACTTCCCATGCATAATGCCAATATCTTGTGTGCTTCTTTCAGTTACTCTGAGGTCAACATCCAGAACTTTACTTCCTGCTGGAGAGACGGCCTGGCCTTCAATGCCCTTATCCACAGACACAGGTGAGTGAGTATATCATGGGGTGTATATGCAAACAGAATTATTTTTGGAATAATATTTGCTCAGTTAGAAGTATAATGAAAAGCCTCAGAATATGTACTGATTTCTGGAATTTTTATTGAGCTAACAAATGCACTGCATATCAACATGTTTATTTTACTGGAATTAATGTAAGCTTTCAGGCACTGACATTACCCTGATCAGAATAATAGGTTCTAACACTGATGGATGGAATTATTGTATTTCAGTTTAATTTCTTTAAATGTTCTTAAAGCATAATTGTATTAAATATGTATTCTTTATAAAAATGAATGCTTTAGCATTAAGGACTTAAATATATTTTGAACAAGAAAATATTTATTTTGAGGTAACAGGGCTGGACTTTGGAGTTGAACAGCTTTTTCTCTAAATCACGTTCAAGCAGGAGGGTGTTAAAAATCTTACAACTCTTTTTGCTTCTCTCTGTAAACTTGCCTCTTATCCAATTATCTGTATTTGCTTCCTTTTAGACCTGATCTAATTGAATTCCACAAGCTGGCCAAGTCCAACGCTACATATAATCTACAGCAAGCCTTCAATGTTGCTGAGCAAAATTTGGGTCTTACAAAACTCCTGGATCCTGAAGGTCAGGTTCTGAAGGATCTTCGGTTACGAATAATTATCTGTTTGCTGAAGTTGTATTTATTATAAATATTACTGATAGACATAGACAGAGATATGCAGTCTATGTATAGAAGGTCTAGTCTGTAAAATTGTTTGTCTGTGTGTGTGTGTGTGTGTTCTCATCTCAATCTGTAGATGTAAACACGGAGAACCCAGATGAGAAGTCCATTATTACCTACGTGGTGTCATTCTATCACTACTTTTCGAAGATGAAAGCCCTTGCAGTAGAAGGAAAACGAATTGGAAAGGTAGGAGATAAGTTAGAACACCAGTACAAAGCTTTATTATGTTGAAATCAGCTATTAGAAAATCCAGTGGCTCTATGATAATTGACGTTAAGTAACGTTTACTCAAATTATACTATACACTGATGTGCTAAAATAAAAATATGGATATTCTTATGATGGAGTATATTTAATATATGGTTGTAATTTTTGTAAAACAGGATCATTGTTTAAAACATGCTTAAACATAATTTTATAATGAGTTTAATGAGTTAATATCTTTTTAGGTTTTGGATAATGCAATAGAGATAGAGAAGATAATTGAGCATTACGATGCTTTGGCCTCTGACCTCCTGGAGTGGATCGAGAAGACCATTAGTATCATCAGCAATCAGAAGTTTGCTAACTCTCTAACCGGCGTTCAGCAACAACTCCAGGCCTTCACAACATACTGTACCATCGAGAAGCCCATCAAGTAAGTCAAAGCTTTCGCAGGTGGAGGGAGAGAAATAGATGGTTATTTTAGTTGTAAGCTATCGGTTTGCATGATAATTCCTGGACAGCAACGCGGTAGATATTTAAGTTAGGTATTAACTTCATTTTCATATTGAGTTTCTGGTTTCTTATGTACTATCAGAGTAGTCATGCATTTTAGCATTAACTGAAAATAATACAGACTTTTCCATTGCTTTTTTTCAAAACTTATGACGCTTTTTTATTTGAAGGCTACATGAGATTAAAATAAACCTTGAAACACACTTATTACTAATAGTTTCTATGTCTTTTCTCTAAGGTTCCAGGAAAAGGGGAATTTAGAAGTGCTTCTTTTCACAATCCAAAGCAAACTCAGAGCCAACAACCAGAAGCCATATGTGCCTCATGAGGGGAAGCTGATATCTGATATCAATAAGGTGCGATTACACTATATATGTGGCTTGCAAAGGTTAATGTGAAGTGAAGCCTGCCTATGATATGACGACAATCGTAACTGTCTTGTTGACTTGCTCTGCCTTTCTCGGGGGTCTGTTTTTGTGTTCCTGGCCATACCCAGCTTGCCTCCCTCCTTTCCTGACTAGTTGATCCTCAGTCTATAAGCTCCTTTAAAAGTCCTGCCAAACACAGGAAACCGTAATTTGAGTCTGTTTCAAACTCCTATGACTGTAAAGCCTTTTATAAACTTCACTGGGATAAGCCGTAAATACTGTAAGAGGTTAAGTATGGAGCATTAGCTCCTATTGGACAGTCATAACTTATAGCTTAAGGTAACCCAACAAACAGAGAAGTCCTGCTTCATGAAACACTCCCCTGGTCAGCTCCTGAAGCTGTTCTTCCTTTGTTCCATTAAAGAACAATCCTTGGGTTGGGGATATGACAGATTGCAAGGAATCCTGTGGTACTGGATGATTCTATTTTACCATGACATTCTATATAGGTCATCCTCCTATGTATCCTCATTTTCCTGTCTACCACTACAATGCATCTAAGTATTTTTATAAGTTTCTCAAACAATTCATTTGTAATGTTGAATTTACCAAAAGAATAACCGTTATTTGGCGATGTAAAATATGTAACCGACAATATTTCAGAAACCGCAAGTGGCAAGGATGGGGTAATTCATCATGATTAAAATTTATTGCTATTAACACAGTCCACAGTCAGAGAACGAAGGCTCGCAGAAGACTGGTTTTCTGAAGAGGGCTATAAAGTAAAGTAATTTATCGGTCTTATGGAAGTGAAAATCCCTCAGTGGTTATCAGTGTTGCTTCACACTTCCTGAGTTTGAGGTCTTCATCTTGCCAGTGTGCTTGTGTTTTCTCCGTGTTGCACGAGTTTCCTCTCACAGTCTTAAACAGGGGAATTGACCTTAGATTGCCAGTGATCTCTGAGCGTGGGTGTGAGCCCTGCTATGGGCCCTTACCTTGTCCAGGGTATTCCCAGACTCCAGGCTTCCCTGCAACCTTATACTGGATATAGAAGATGGATGGATGAGCAATAAAAAGTTATCAGTATTCTCAGATGTTATTTTTTTTTTTTCCAGGATGTTTAGGGAAGACAGAATTGTGCTTTACTGGGTAATATTATCACACAACAGTTTCAAGTATATGGATTTAAAGTCTTTAAAGAATTTTTATGTTCACATAGATGGCTAGTAGCTCACTCTGGTTCTTTAAATTAGTAGCTTACTCTGGTTCTTCAGCTCTGAAAGGGAGAATGTGTCATTTTTGAGGGAACTAATTAAGAAAATCAGAAAGAAATTTTTAATCAAAGCATTTCACCACATTATTTCAATTGCTAATCCCAGAGAAGGTCAGAAAGGGACCTACCGCCTTTGATCTGTGGCAAAGGCAAGCCTGGACAGCATGTCATTCCATGGTGGGTTGACTGACAGAAACAACTTAGTTGGAGTGAATGTCTTTATGGAAGGAAACCTACGTGTTGAAAGAAAGCCAACCGTGGAGGTGGGAGTTAGCAGGGATATCCAGTGAGCCCCTCCCCTTTCCAAGCGGCAATCTAAAAGTTACATTGTTACATAAATTTACATTGCTACATATTTACATTGTTACATAAAAACAACTTGTAATACCTGCCACCATTTATTCTGTACATTTTTGCATATTTTTTGTTGTTTTACAATTGCCAGATATAAAAAGATCCCCAAATACTTTTGACTCATCTATCCACTGAAGATTATATAAGAACTGTGAAGAATAACATGGCTGGTTTGGTGAAAATCCACAAGACAGATGTGCATATATCTAGTGTGTTCCTGGTGGTGAACGCGCGGACACTGTGTTTAGGGGACGTGCGAGAGCTCTGCCGAATCGCACATGTCCTTTATTCTGATGGTGAGGACCTTAGTTAGTTAGGCCCATATCGGCCTGACTGACTGGAAAAAGATTGGCCCGGTTTTTTGTTAGTAAAATATTTTTAAAATAAAATAGTTTTCTGTTAGTAAAACAGCTGAGTGCGGAGCAAGTGGGTTTAATGATTCACAATGAGGAATGACAAGCACAAAAACATAATCCAGGAATCAGGGTCGTAGCAAGTTAAATTCAGAAACCAATCGAGGGCAATATATATATGCCGGTCTACAGAGTCCATGCTCTCACGCACACATGGATACGCACCCACACACTAATACAATCTCTGGGCAGTTTAGGATTAACAGTATGAGGACCTGCAAAAACACAACCTGAACATGCAAC
>JAABNY020000035.1:7238387-7251380 GCA_015164015.2 Brevimyrus niger
ATTAAAACAAAGTAACCAGAAAAGGGTTGAAAACAAAAGGGAAACAGTTCGAGAAGATCTGGGTGTGTAGGATGCCAAGGGAGAGTATATGATATGATACCCCCCCCCAAAAAAAAAAAAAAAAAAAAAAAGGAAAATGGAGTGAGTAGCTAGTAGCTCACAGGAGAACAGGATAGGATGTGTAGAAACCAAATTCCGTACTTGCGGTTATGCGAATGAGGAATTGCAAAGAGTTTTCCATGCCTTTAGAGACTTAGCCTATCCCGTCTTGCAGATGCATTTGTTTTTTGGTGATCTGAAGCTTCCACTTTCACAGTTTCTGTGTTGTAAGTTGTACAGTTCTGCACAGGCCTAAAGTCAATGGTAGAGCAAACTGACTCGACTATGTTGTCTTTGCACAGGGGAGCACAGAACCGCAGTCTGGCTCAGCAATGGCTCGACAGGCTGAATGAGCAGTGGGAGTTACAGAGTTTCCTTCAACACTGCCACGAGGTGGGTGCATCTGAATTACATTTGATTCATTCTTCTGAAGTACCATGCAGTCAACCTTTCTGCATCGCCGCTTTCCCAGTCGCAGTTCTGATATCGTGGGATTGGCATAAGAATTTAAATGGGGAATTTTTGGAGGGCTTCATGCATGAAATGTGTATACAGTGCTGGTTTGGAGGACGCTAAGCGTGTTTACGGGGACCACTCCCATGATATATCACGGAGATCATTGTATTTCGTGTTTTTTTAATCTTTTCACTTTGCTCTCCAAGGGGACCAAAAAAATTTTATGCGTTGACGAGTCGACTGTATTTCACATCTTAGGGAATACAGATAGAGATTTCAGAACAAATGCTAATTGCTCCCGAAACTATGGTCATTACACTGAAATTCATGGCAGAGCAAAAACCGAGATTATAGTAATAAAATGGATGGAGGAATGTAGCAGTTTAAGTTCAGGATTTGATAATAATAGCCCTACAGAGCAAATTTCCAAACCATCTTTAAATTCGTAAATTAGCTGTGCTTAAATCACATGATAAGGTATGATAAGAAGCACACACTTTGCAGTACGTAGGGAAATGTTAAGTTGCAGTTTTATCATTACACATTTCTGTCATTTTCTGTTTAAATGTACCATCAACATCTCAGTGAAAATGTATTAATTTGGAAGAGATTTGGAATGAACCCAGTATTCTCTGTGGCCCTCATCACTTACTAGCTGCTAACCTGCTAGATTTCACATGTCAGTTTGTGGCTACAGCTGTATCTCAAACCTGCATGGACATGGAAGTTGCTTAAGACCACCTAGACATGGTCTATAAAAAGGCTGTCCCTCAAAACTCTCAGTGCAAACAAGGAGACGCAAACAGAAACAGAAGGAGAGGCCAGCAATCATTTTAATGTGGTTGGCAGTGGGGTGAAGATGCACCACTCAGCCACATCAAGATCTCCCCATAACATTGGCCAGTATGCGAGAGCAGCACAAAGGAGGTGTGACCGAAAAAGGACTCCTTGAAAGCTCGTCTGATCGTGAAATCATGACAGTGACTCAGCTGCGATGTGGGGAGGAAAGATTTTGTGGTCAGATGAGAAGTACATGCATCCTTTTAGCAAAGATCCAGAGCAGGATGTGTGGCACAAATCTAGCACTTCCCACACTTCAAAAAAGTAAGAAAGTAAAGTATGATGGATTGGGCATCTTGTTTTAGACATAGTGAACGGTTGGCACTGACTTAAGACTTCAGACTTAAGACTTATTGGACTTATTGAAATATCTATCCATCCATCTATCTATCTTTCATTCCATTTTCCAGCTGCTTATCATAGTGAGGGTGAGCGTGTTGTGCTAAACCGTCTTGGCTTTGCCTTGCATTTTGGGTTCTGCTGAAGGATCTTGGGATTCTTCGGCTGTGGAGTTTGTATGTTCTGTTGATTTAAGTATTCAGCAGAAACGTGATGTTTCATTATAATGTCACTTTGCTGAGGACTTTCATGTTATCAGTACTCCAGTTTGCACTTATTTATCTTGTTAGTGGGCATTTCTGCTAGTTTGAAGAGACTACACATTGTCTGTATTCTTAATTGACATTATGTTTGATCTCTGTTCATCAATATTTGTACTTTACGTATTATAATTTTTTTTCTGAATCAATTTATGAAGTAAAAAATGTTCTTCCTTATGTGGCAGAGGTTTACAATAGCAGAATGTACACAACTAATGTTACAAATATATGCAGTAAAAATATAAAATGAGGGCATTGTCGTTTTCATAATGACACTATTAAGTCCCAACACATAGAACACAAAACCTCCAAGACACTAGACCCCAGCAAACAAATATTTGGAAATTACACACAGAAGCATTCGCCACTTGTATCAAAATCTGTATCAGTATAAGCAAATGTGTATCAGAATCAGATAGGAACTGAAAGAATGTGGATCGCTTATCCCTATATTTATCCCTATATTTTTTCAAATGGTTAGTAGAATGAATATAAGGAAATATTTGATCAATTTTCTTAAAATTTCTGGATAGATCCATGAAGGTGTACTAGGACAACATGATTTGTTTTCCCAAAAGCTACTGAACACTTATGTTTACTGATTGTAATAGTGCATCAACTTTAGGTATTGGCCATAACAAGATGATTTAATGTAACAATTGGCAGAGAAACAAGTTTGAGTAGTTTCACGTTTCTTACCTGAAACATATGAGTTCTGCATATAAGAAATTGAATTACTTTTTGTTGAAATAAAAATATAGTCAAAATATAACTACCCATGCATAACCTTTAAGTGTAGACCGATTAAAGTAATTGATTCTACCCATCTACTTTTAAGTCATCTGCATTTAATTGTGTATGAATATGTAAAAGGACATTTTATTAACACATTAGCTAGGCAATTCTGCCTGATTTACAGACTACTTAAATACTGCTTGATAGTCCGAAAACCATAGCACATGCATGGCTCAAAGCTTCAACGACGTGTTATGTTACCGTTGGCTGGGATCACCATCTCAACACTCAATCGCCTAATGGTTGTTTCATTGTATCATTTTTTAATTTTATTATTATTATTATTATTATTATTATTATTATTATGTCTCCTATCTTTCTTCTGTCTTGTCTTTCCTTTACGACAATTTAATGTCACCCTTCTTTTTGTGAGTGAAAAAGAATGGGGGAAAAAACACTGAATTGACAAATTTGATAAACTCATGCCATGCGTACAGAATTATGCTGAAAATTATGCTGATATGTCCTTGTTATTTAAAAAAATATCTGTAGAAGAGATTTCTGCACGTCCACCTTTTGTTGATGAATTTCAGGGCTCGCCCTTAATAATATTGTTTTGTTCATTGTTTTTTTTCCCCCTGCCTTTCGGATTTCAGGTGTTTTTCCTCATCTTTGATAACATCTGACCTTAGTTTATTTGACCATATCTGTTAGCCTGTCCCTTTGTACCTACATCTGGTTCAATCTTTACAGAGTGTTGAAGAGTCTTTGTTTAGGTCCCCAACTGATCCGCAACTACCCCTGTTGATCATCTACCTGTTATATGATCATAGCTGAGGGTCACAAATGGAAAACCAGGCACTTAGAGATCAACATTTGCATTCATATAGATCAATCCGCCATCACAAAAGTCTAAGCATTATAAGCACCCTATAAAATCCACTGCTGGGCTGGTTTTGCTTAGCAGGGGGCACGCTGGACAGTCAGAAAGATCAGATTCAAAGCCAATAGTAACAAGTACCATTGCCACCCAATAGTGTTGACAGCGAACTGACAGTCTGGGATTTGTACAAATATCACATGATCACTCTCTAGCTGTTTTTGCAAATGCTGTTAATCAGAACGATGTCCTTCTGCCCTCCTTTTGTTGTGAACCAATTATAATCTCCAGGTTATTACACAAGATTACAGCCAGGTGACGTCCTTGCGATATTAACTTTTTAACAGTCACATCTTACAAATGCGCTATGGTTTCATATATCTTGCTTTCCTAGACTGGTTGTGCTCCTGCTTTCAAAACTGCAGTTTTGATGAAACAATGGTTGTAAATGGATAATCCTGAGTTTTTCTGGAGAAACTTTTTCTTGTGGTGGGAATAGTGTTTGGTAACAGGTCGTGCACATGATTTTAGTTTTGCTACAGAATTCTATGCACTGGCAACAAGCAGATGGAAACTGCTGTCGTTTATAATGACATTCCACTGGAGTACAGTATTTACAGTAAACAGTCAGACGCCTGCCACCTGAGACGAGGTGATCAGATACTAAGAAGAACTAGCTTTAAGTCACATAAATATTTCACAGCTCCGACATGCGATCATATTTGAATGATGTACTCATGTAATTACTGAGATCATATTTGGATGGTGTAATCATGTAATTACTGAGTGATCGTTTTTTGAATTTGTCTATTCCTTATGAGGCGTCCAGTATGAAGTGTCCATGATGAGGTAAAGGTTGCCGTCCTTCCATAATATCTGGACCTAAAGGAATTGCTCTCTTTCTATATGAAATACATTTTGGCAAATAATATTGCAGTAAAAAATAAATATCCTCTGCCTCTCATACCTATAACTATGACGCCAATGCAAGTAATGATTTGCTCCAAATTTGAGCTAGAGTTCTGCTTTTTGGTCTATTGAACACCCCAGCTAGTGTCCAGTGTTTGAAGATGTGCTTATCATAATCCTAACCACGGTACGAGTCCAAATGGGCCCAGATAAGACCGTGGCCATCTTACATGGACCTCATGCAACCTTAATAAAAGCATTTAAAGGGTTTTTCTTTTAAGTTCATCCATGCTCTCAACCCTAGCATTTCTCATTACTACAGTCACAAAAGTGTAACCTTAATATCCCTGTTCCTACTCTATGCAGATGCACCTTCTCCTCCATGGACTTCATTTTGACATGAATTTTTGCAATTAACTGGTTTTGCTATGGCAAATAATTCTTAAATCTTGCCATTTTCAGTTGGTTATGGGCCTCTAGACAGAGTCCCGTAATGTAAAGATGCACTTTTATGTCCTTCTTGCTTATTGTATTTATCTAGCGACTTCTCTGGTCACACTGTATTGAAATACTAATTCTCTTTAATTGCAAGTTTCCTTGGTCAAGACAGTGGCAGTCAATTTGCTAGCATAGCCTGTTACATCATTACCTCCAGTGTCGAGTGGGCATTATATTCACCATTACATGCGTGTTCAAATATTTTGCCATAAGCCTAAATGGGTCTGTCTTCTGCCAAGGTCTCTGGTGCTAATATCTAATAACTTGGGTCTGGAGCTCTTAATTTAAAATCAGGGGAAGGGAAAAAATGGATTAATTGAATGGATTAATTCCACATCACTCTTTGGATTGGTTCTCCAGTATGTGAGAGAACGCATGGCTCAACGGTAAATTTCTTTGTCTGACAAAATATGTTAATCTGAACAGAGCAACAGGGATTTCAATAAATATTAATTGGAGTTGTTCCAGAACTTCAGTCAGATTTTACTGAAGACTAGAAAATTCAGAGTGGTGAACTATCCTGAAATAGTGAATTTCAGCTAGTTTAACCTCAAGACCCACATTTTTCCTGGGTCATTAAGTCACGACAGGGGGTGGCGACAGGGAGGTAACTTTTATTAACCTCACACTCCATGACCCACTTTTGGGTCACGACCCACCAGTTTGGAAACACTGCTCTGAAATTTCCTGCCAGCTAATAACGGATTCATACAACACCAGATCATCCATTTACACCAGTCCAACACAGACATATGGGTATACTCAATCCATCCATCCATCCATCCGTCCATCCATCCATCCATCCGTCCTCTGACAGCTTTTCTTAATCAGGATCGTGGGATATAGGTACGAGTGTTTTATGTTTAATAATGTTAATATTACGTGATGCCTTTTTATGTACCTGCTGTAATTATTTGGTTTGCATCACCAATAAATGTCCAATATAAACATAAAAATATATTTTTGTTACTATTTGCAGTTTGAATATAGATTATGGGAAATTATTTTTTCCATTCATATAGTTTTGAATGTCTTTGAAATAAATAATGATAAACATGGATGACTAGTCACTTATTCAGATAATAAATAAAACTACTTATAATTTTTATAGGAAACAAAAGCAAGTGCAGCACTGACAGGATTTTATCTATGTAACATTTTATGTGTGATATAAACAACATTTTACATAATTCTGTTCCAAGTATTGTATGATAGGATTAGCCTAAGTCTCAAAAATACCTGAATTGAAAGCGTATGCTATTCTTTGATTGATTTAATTGATTGATTGATTGATTGATTTTTCTAACACTAATTCAGACGTGCAGTAAGTAGAGGACATGTTTAGAGTAAAATTATTGATCAGGGAAAATGAGAATTTCTAAAATTGATCGAAGTTAAATATGTGATGTATGCTTTTAGATCCTGGCTTCCCAAGAATGATAATTCATAGATTATTTCATGGAATATTTTTTAAATGACTGCTCTCTCTTCTTTGAAATAACTTTTGGAAAGAGTAATTGGGGTAATTTTTATTTTGTAACCAGAGGTACCATGTATTGTCTACTGCATCATTGGACTGCTGCCAATGAAAATCCATTGTTGTGCATTGGATACATTTGTAATGGTTTAATATGTCGGGTACTCTGTGAGAAAGGAAAGCTAACATACAACGAGAACTCATATATACCCATAACTACACTAAAACATATAGACAGATTGTCCACTGCGATTATTTAAACTTGAGAGTGAGACAATATCATTGACGCTTAATGACTCCGGGGCCATACAAAGCTTCCTGTGCTGCTGTGATCACTAAAATTATCTGGGACTATAGTAAAATTTAACTATATTTAATTAATAATTGATTAATTAGAGCAAAATCTACAATAGTAAGCTAAAGGAGAAAGTTTTTTAGGCAACAGTATGACAAAATGCAAGTGATTAATTGCAGTATTGATTAATATATTTTGGATGATTATTATATGAAGAAATATAAACAGCATGAAGACTGAATAGGAAGTAATGAAGAAGAAATAAAAAAGAAGTGGTAATACATCTATAGTTCTTTGTGTTGTTTTTTTTGTTGCAGTCACAGTAACTACAGTAACTAATAAACAACCCATCGTTAAGATACCATATTAACCAGCATCCTCTAAGATTCCATTCTGCTCCTGCCTGTCATGCAGAGGTTCATGATGGGTGGTTGGGGGGGGGGGGAGCAGAGAGCATCATGCCAGACCATTGCAGGACACATACACCATCACAAGCTATGTGCAATTTAATGATGCCAGTCAGCCTGACCTGCGTCTCTTTAGGCTGACGGGGGCCCTGGAACAAACTCATATGGCACCTGAACAACATGCCAACTCCACCAACAGGCGAGAGGTTCAGTATCCCATTAATTATTACAGGCTGACTGTAAGGCAGTTGGTTAATTTCCAAAAATATATATATATATATTTTTTACAACACCTGATGATGATGGGTGTTGATTGCATATGACAAAAAATGGAAACAGGTAGACTTTTTAAACAACAATGAGTTTTATCATTAGTATCCCCCCCTCCACCTCCTGGAAATGAAAATTTTACACTACATAACCCTATCATCCAAAACACTGGGAAATCCAAATTTATTAATTTTAAGATCCTACATGTTAGACTGCATTTACAGCTACATTCTCCTGTGGACGTTTTTTTTTTCTGGTGGGGGTCACAGTGGGGGCAGGTCAAACCACACCCCTTAAAGCCTCAGACATTCCCAAGCCGGCAGGAAAATATCTTTCCAGTAAGCCTGGTGTATTTCAAGTGGCCTTTGCCTGGTGTGACATCCTCCAAAACAGCTGCCTTGGGAGCCAACCAGGTGACATCTTAATAATAAACTTGAACGAGCTCAGCTGATTCAGCAGTAATGTCACCTCTAGCCTCACAAAACCAGACACCCTTCCAGCGGCAGCCGATGTCCCGCATAAGAAAATGACAAACAGGAGTTGAGATAAATGTACCCTTGCCAGAGGCTAATACCCACCCCACGCGACCTTGATTTTTGTCCCAAATATGCGGACTCATTTATAACTGTATTCATATATAAATCAAATCATTAGCAGCCCCAGGATCCCAGCGATACTTTCTCCAGTATATCAGGACATGCAGTTATGCTCCCTTTTCACACGCATTCACAGAGCTTTGTGAGGGAGAATAGTTGGGCCACTGTTACAGGTGTAACAGTCTCCTCTTCAGTACCATGCCATTGGCAGGTTAAGTGAAAGCTGCCTATTGTTATTACACACTCACTAGTTACCCCTTTTTAAGTTTAAGGAGCCTTCATTTCTGCAATACCTGTAGTCATATCTGTAGTCATACCTGTAGTCGTACCTGTAGTCAGGCAAAGCATGGACTGAGAATGCAGTTTCTACACTAATTCCAGAGGAGGAAGTTCAGCAGTGGTACAAGGCAGGTTTGTAGGGCTGTAAAAATCTGACTTGAGCTGGGAGACTTGGAATGTATGTGAAATCTGATATAATAGTGGCAACTGCAAGTGTAAATATATTTTATAATCTTGAATGGACATTTATGCTGGGGGTAAAGGACAGTCATATTTCTTGTCCAGGGTGGAACAAAGGAGTTGGTGGCAGTGGTGGCTTGTGAATTTCTTTTACATTTCTTACTTGTCTGGGACAGTACTGACCTCCCTCATAGACAAGGGAGTCACTGTGTTATCAATATTGAGGGGGACAGGAACAGATGCCCTCATATGTATAGCATATTATATACATTTGTTTGGGTATGCAACTGAAATTGTCAGCTAGTTTTCTTTTTCCCCTGGGCCTTTAAGTTAGAACCAAATTCTCTGACCAGTTTATTTATATTTTTAAAAGCAAAATCCTGGAAAATTTTGGGTGGAATATGTCCCCCCCTCCTCCCCCCAAGAGTAACGCCTTTGCTCATAGGAATAGTGGGGACTGGTAGTCTAGAACACTTTAGAAGGTGTGAGGCATACCATGGTATGAACTAGATTATTCTGGATATAAGCTGCCCAGGAGAAATCATGACTCCATTCCGACTGATTGCAGGAGCAGTCTTGGAATGCAGTCAGTTTCTTGGATTGACCACTAAGGGTATTTCTCTGATCACAGAGTGCTTTTCATACCCAGAATGTGAGTCCTCAAGTGTGGTCCTCCATCTGTGGCAATGTCTTCTGGTGTTCCAAAGAACCTTGACTAACCAAAACCTTGTATCAAGTCAGATGACACAACCAAATTCATATAATCATTAGGCCATGGGTCCCTAAACATCTCACGCCCCCCCTAAATAATGGTACCAGAGATTTGCAACTCCCGCCTTTTGCCAACGTGGTTTTGGGGTGGCAGGAGGCACATTTTGTTCCTTTTGGTACAGTAGATTTATCAGTTGTGTTTATGGTTTGAATGGAATATTTCTTCACATTTTAAAATTTATACAAAAATACTTGAGAAATCTTGCGACTCCCACTTCGGGAACCTGTGATTTAGCCATGCTTCTCCAGAACAGAGGAGACCACCTCTGTTCAAGATGCCTGGGAGTAAGGCCAACCATTTCTAGCCCATAGCTTTCTATTCCTCACCCACACTCCCTGCCAATGCAGTGACATTTCACATTTCATTGTCCATTGGAAATGCAAGGAATGTCCTTAAAGAGTGTCATTTCCACTAAACAATGGCTTATTGAACAGTAAAATAATATACAGTAATGCAGCGTAGACATACACTGGGCTTGAAAGACCACTCAATTAGCATTTAAGGACAAGTCTTTACCCCTTCTTTATACCCCAGATGACCCTCCACAGCAAGTAACTGTATATAGGTGTTGTGAGTGAATTTATGAAGGATGTAGTTTCCTGAGAAAGCCTGAGACAGGGACGAGACGGATTGGAGCAAATATTACTTCTATATCACCATAGTGATGCCAAATGTAACTCCCAGTCTCTTACTGGCTTACCGGGTATCAGAATTTGCGGTCCGTATACAAATGACCAACCATGGTTGAGTTTCATAACACCTCTGTCTCTTTGAGATGTTCACACCCCGAAGGATTTCCAGTCAATGACAAGCCAATAATGAAACCATATCATTGACGAAACAGGTCAGAGAAAACAGACCCAACTTGTGCAGAGCAAGAGACAGTCTACAGTTATTTATCTGACTGTCCAGTATGTGACACTGGTGCCAAAAGACCTAGAACTCATTATACCATATAGGGCAAGGCAGCTGATACTTTTACTGTATGTTTGTACATACATTTCTGAATAAAAACCTCTAGGTAACTAAGCATTTATTGCAAAAAAGAAAATGTATTACTTATATTTTGAACTATATATGAAAATGATAGACCAAATCATTAAGAATCATTCCTTCCATGACTTCATTTGTATTTCCTGTTTTACCCTGTGGTGTGCTTTGCACTACAAATTTTCCTGTGGTGCACTTTGTAAACAAGAGTTTCATGCTTACTCACCAAATTAACCTGAAATAAATGCATTTTGGCTGCTGCATAGGAAAGTCCCATTGCCTTGCATTTTCTCTCTCTATGTAGTGCCACATTGTTCTACAAATCAAACAAAACAACTATGAGTAAAAAAACAAATATGTTTTGTTTATTGTCTATTGGACAAATGCAGTATTGGTGACACAGAGACACACATGCTACTACTTTTTACATACATTATTTTAAAGTAAGACCCCTAGCATTCAATGCACCCTGCATTCCTTTACATTTATTATCATAGTAAAGAGAAAATAGGTCTGATTTTTGATGATGGAAAAACTTTTTTTTCCCCTTTTAGATCAATTTGAAGTTTCATTGAGTCAGAAAAAAATGTTGATTGCCTTTAATGAGATGATGGACCTTGAGCTGAGCTGTAATGAAAAGGGCATCTCTACCTAGGTCCTTTAGTGCTCTGTCAAAACAGAACAGTCATTGTTATAAAAAGAAACAGCGCAATCCCGTTTTTCATAATAAAATTCTGCCATTAGATTACTCCTTCATTCATCTTTCTTTGTTTCTCATTCAGTTTGCTTATAATTGCATTATTTTGTCAACTATAGTGCTATTGTTCTTGTTCAGATTACAGTCATTTTAAGTACAGAGCGTGTCCCTAATGATACCCGGGAAAGATGTAGGCTTCCTCTATCTTTAAAAGAATCTCACTGCCCCTGCCCCCTCTCTCCGATTCAACGCTCCCACCCTCCCTCCCTCTCTCGCGCGCTCTCTCTCTCTCTCTCTCTCTCTCGCTCTCTCTGTGTGTGTGCTCACTCCTGCTTTGTTCAGACACTGCAGTAGCAGTGAAAACTGGGGCTGGTTACACACCGAGGGCTGCTAGGCGATGCTGAAAGGCAGCGACTGCAGTGTACGACTTAAACGCTGAGGCGGAGGGAAATACTGACTCAGAAAAATGGAGGCAGAGAATCAAGATGGCTTCAGTACGGCTGAAAATACGTTTTTGCGATGTGTGCTTTGATGCCTTAAGGAGACGTCTGGCATTCTGAGCTCTCCACAAAGTCCTTTTCGGCTGAAATCCTCCATCTTCTGGACTATCATTTCCCCACCCACTCCTTCCTCCACCTCCTTCCTCTCTTCCGTCTTTCCCCAGCATCGATAACGAAGAATATAAAGCATCCTGGCTATTCCTTTTTTTATGTGGAATATATGTCATCCCTCCTTGTGGCTAAAAGGCTGACAGTCACACGTCGACGATCCTATTTATTTTTGTTTTCCTTTCGCCTGCCATTCTGTGGATTTCATTAACCAACGGATTGTAAGGTGTCTCTATCTGTGTCCAGTGTTTTTGGTCCCTTGTTTTGCCTCTTGGGGTCAGAGTCTTCAGGAATGGCCTGCTGCTTTACTACGCAATCGGACTGCAGGTTTAACATAAGGATGCGTGCACTGGCCTGTGAAAACCAACTTGGGTGTCGCTGCTGAACATTGCTGGTAATTAGGCGCAGAGCCTTGTTGTTCCATTGGAAAGACGACGGGAACATTACCAAAATATGAACGATATGGCAGATACAGTATTCCTCTTAAATACAATGAATAAGGGTGATTAAGTGGGTTCATTTAAGCTTTTATTTTTGGGTGCTGAGGTGCGTAATTTCATCTTCGACGGTGCTGGCGATTGGATATATGTGTGTTCCAGTTTTATAACGGCTGTCTTTTGTGTCCCTTAGCTTGGCGACTGGGTGGCAGAAAAGATGCTAATGGCCCGTGATACTTCGCGGGACGAGGCACAGAAGCTGCACAAGAAATGGCTAAAGCACCAAGCATTCATGGCTGAGCTCGCTCAGAACAAAGAATGGCTGGAGAAGATTGAGAAGGTTGGTGCAACTTTGAATGAATAGGAGTGGAGGGTCATATGTAGGACACGTGTCTCAGAGATGAAAAGGCTGACAAGTGATGGTTTTATGCAAGAATGTAATAAAAATGATTAGATTCTAAGTTTTTCAAAAAATATGCAATATGGCTAATATTTAAAGGGAACAATTCGGGTATTTTAACTGAGTAAAGTATTTCATTTTCAGTGGCTGTTACCTTTAACAGCATCTCCCTTAAAAGTAGATGCAGTCCCTTTAGTATTCAAATTCTAAACAATATGTATTTTTGGCTGTCCACTAGTTCTGAAATAAGTCGATGGTCTGCTTTTTACAATTTGTAAAGCAAAGTTCAGTTTCAGTTTTAATATCCTGTGGTGGCAATAAAATAGAGAGTTTATGATTACATAATTTAATCTGTAACATAATCTGGATGTATATGTGGAATCAGATTCGGATGTATTATTTGTATTTGTATTTGTGAATTGGCATCAAACTATCCTACCGGTATGTATAATTTTTAGAAGTAGGTGCAGAAACTAATAAGTAGTTGGAAGTTGGATGGATGGATGGATGGATGGATGGCACACATGAATTTGCAAAGTCTGTGATGCTTCACAGTGCTTGTTTTCTAA
>JAABNY020000035.1:7261665-7272074 GCA_015164015.2 Brevimyrus niger
AATAATAATGCAACATTTAATCAGATGACAAAGTAACTAAAAGTACACTGAGATAATCACATTAAATTATGTATTTTTATTTTGCTTCTGAAGCTTTGGGCCCAGGAGCGCCTCCCAATGGCCACTTCCATGGAGCACGGGAACAGTCTGCAAGCTGTCCAGCAGCTCATGAAAAAGAACCAGGCAAGGAACAATGCCCGTCGCCATGGAGCGTGCTGCTATCTGCTCTGCAGACACTGAAGCTGGGGCACGGAAACGAAAACGCACCTCGTTGCCGTTTTAATGTTTCTTTTCCCCCTCAAACAGAAAAAAAATCACGGCGCGGGATGTGTGTGACTCCGCCGACTTTGCACCGTCTGCCTTTATTTCCCAGAATCTGCAGCGCGAGTTGCAGGCGCACCAGGCCCGGATGGAGGATGTGCTGGATCGGGCGGGGCTCATCGGATCCATCAGGAGCCCCGAGGTGGACTGTGTGCGGGCCAGTCTGGAGAAGCTGCAGCACCTGTGGGACACGCTGCGACTCGAGACCGAGCAGAGGCAGCAGAATCTGGACGCCATGTACCAAGCGCAGCAGTACTACTTCGACGTGGCTGAAGTGGAGGCCTGGCTGAGCGAGCAGGAGCTGCACATGATGAATGAGGAGAAAGGCAAGGTAAGATAAGATAGATGCATTGCTTCCTCTGTAAAGGTATAGATGCGGGTTGAGGGGGTCAATGACAATATCTTTCACAGAGATACCGATTTCTCTTGTGTTTGACACAGATGAAACGGTGCCTCTCCCTAGGTTACGATAGGGGTTACCTTCCGATAAACTCGAAAATGGATTTTAATAAAGTACCCCTAACCTAAGAAACATCATAGTAGCCTAGCCTGTCTTAATGCTTAGAACATTTACATTAGCCCACAGTTGGACAGAATCATTAACACAAAGCATGTTTTATAATACAATGTTCAATATCTCAATATCAACTGAAAATGAAAAACATTTACCATAGTAAAGTCAAAAAAATCACAACATTGACCATCGTAACCCAGGAAGCATCTATATATCCAAGAGGTACTACACATGATGCATTCTGCCCTTACGGTGTATCAGAAAGAAATACGGTATCAGTCAAACATGGACGATCAGTCGGCGGCTCCTTGAGCAGGTGTAGCCCCTAGTAATGCCGTGTCTAATGGATCATTCCCCAGGACGAGCCCAGCACTCTGAAGCTTCTAAAGAAGCACCTCGTTTTGGAGCAGACCGTCGAGGATTATGCCGAGACCATAGGCCTTCTTTCTCAACAATGCAGGCAGCTCCTGGAACTGGGCCATCCAGACAGGTACTGTCAAAGCCATTTGTGTTGATTGCTCCAAATCAAGATTCCCCAATTACAATCCTTGCAGGCCAGTCTGCAACGCAGTTTGCAAATTCCCCTGCTCTTTTCAGCTTAGATGCAGATGAATTTAAAGAGGTAAAATCAAAATACACTTCGAACAATCCCTTTTTTGCTGTTTTTTTATTATTCAGTTGTAATGATGTTGTAATGTATCACAACACACCCACGTAAAGCACCTTGGTGCAACTGTTGTGTGAAAAGGCACTATATGAAAATCAATTGAATTGATTTGAATAATCAACACCTTTAATACTTTGCCAGATAATAGTTACAATATCGACAATGCACTGCATATTTGATTATGTATAACTGGTTTTTATTATGTAAGACATTTTTTAAATTCTTTACATAAAAATTATACATCTGCCATCACTCTGACATTATATAATATAGTGTAAAATTCAAAGAAAATATTTATTTTAAAGTTTGCAGGCACATTACAGAAGTAATTTAGTTTTTTCTCATACACAGCACCACATGTGAAAATCATTATTATTGTTACTGGATGAGTGAGCTCTGTGAAAAAGCCAACGCAGCAGCCTTCGTGGAGCGAAGTTTAGCTCAGCATGTTAGCGAAGGAAAGGCATGACTTCAAACCCATCGCTGGCACAGTAATCATATCGCTGTTCAGCCCTTCTTCAGCACTTGCAATCAAAATGTCCTCCCTTCCATGTCACTTACAACAAAAACAACTCCTAAATAAACTAAAAGTGAAGTGTTTTTAGAATTGCAGAATATAAACACAGAGGAGGTCTCCATACCACCATTTTGTAATATTTGTTTGTACTGAATGTCTCAGAACAGTGTTAATAGTAACAAACTTTGATTTATTAATCAAATACCCAGCGAATAGGGATGCCAGTGACTCACTAATTAGCACTCAGTTCCACCCCTTCAGATTACTGGAGTCTTTTTCTGCTGCTGACTCTGTGTAGAGTTTTCAAGATCTCTCTGCGTTTCATATCCTTCTTGTATTCCAGTTTCCTCCCACCATCCAGAACCATGCAGTTAGGGGATCCGGTGTCTAGAAATTGCCCTTAGTGTGCAAATGTATATGAAATGCAATAGACTGAAACCGGGCCCTGAGTCTGTCGTGCCTTTGCCTTGTGCCCTTTGGCTCATTGTAACTATGCATTAGATACAAGCATATGTAGATGTTTGAGTATGAACGCTTGTTCCAAAAAAATTTCACTGCCTTGTCTGCCACCATCTTTCACTGTCTAACTGCATGCAATTGCATGTACAGAAATGAGATGTAAACAAATTTTTATTACTCTTGTGTTCTTAATTCTAAATACAATCTGTTCAATTCTTCTGTCTAATTTAAAGTAAGTCTACCTTTTTGTAGTAAAATTTACAAAAATACTTTGGGTGATGTCTTCAGAACAAATCTACATACAAATAAACAAAATTGAATACTAATATAAGAGTCAATAATGTAGATAAAATATTTTAGATTAATATGTGAATGCTGCCAATAACTGGTTAAAAAAATTAAGGATTTATAAACAGCATTTTTTTTAAGTTGTGAAATAAATATACAAAACCCAGCTATATAATTAATGTAGCTGGGTGACAGAAGACACATATGAGGAATGAGAACAGTGATGGTGGATTTTCAGAGAACAAGTCCATTGAACATCGTGAGAGTCCGATCAAATGTCAATAGAAAGTAGAACCCTGTCGTCCAGGCATCTTGCTCAGTCAAAATATTGAGTGATGCAGTTTTACTTGTATTATGCTGTTTCACTTGTAACGATCCGATTTGTTAAAGGTCTTCACTGTATCTCTGTGGCAGCGAGCAGATTAGCAAGCGCCAATCTCAGGTGGACCGATTATATGTATCGCTGAAGGACCTCGTTGAAGAGCACAAGTCCAGGCTAGAGCAGCAATACTGGCTCTACCAGCTAAACCGTGAAGTGGACGAACTGGAGCAATGGATCGCAGAGCGTGAGGTGGTGGCCAGCTCCCCTGAGCTCGGACAGGATTACGAGCACGTCACGGTTAGTGTGCAACATCAGCAGCTTTATTGTCAAATGAAGAGTAATTCTATACTGGATTACTGCTTGGCCTACAGGGAATTGTATTAGTAATCGTTAGCAAGGGAGCGGAAAAAAAATGACTAAAATGCTTTAATTTTTCCAGTCTTCAGAGGTAGTTATGCTGCAGAAAACAATTCTGACCTTTCCCACAAACCTGCCAAGTCTCAACCCCCCGACCGTGTGACCAGTCTGTCTAATTTTGGCTCTCAGAAGTGTTGATGCAGAAAAGAGAAAATCATGGGAGGGGGTAAAAGGCTCTTATGTAATTTATCTCTAAATTAGTAATAAAGAGTGGACATGGCAGATTTGATGATAAGGAAACACCATGACTGGTTTAACTCAAATTAGACTTGTATGAGTGGTATTTCCATTGGAATCCATCTCTGAATGGAAACAATCTTCTTTGAAGAAAAATGTTCCATCTGGCACATGGGATATTTCATACACAATAAGCAAGGTGTATAATAATGAAAGAATTGAATTGTTACTCAGCACTGAGCCCATTTTTTATAGGTACCTTAAAGGTAATCTGCATACCTTAATATAATCAAATGGCCATTTTGAAAATAGTTTCATTCATTATAATTCACTTTAAAGAGGAATATATGGAAGATTAATGTATTTGATTAATGGCTTAATTGGTTACTTGCACTGTGAAATGCTGACCAGAGGTTAATGGGCGTCTCCTTAACTCTGGTTTCTCTGAAGGTTGTTTGCTCTCTCTGAAGGAGTCTTTTTTTTGCCACTGTCACCTCAAGCTTATTCTCTGGATTCTTTAAAGTGTTTTGTGAGAGATAAAATTGAATGGGTTGCGTAATAGCATGGAGGCTCAGTGGATGACAGCATTGCCTCATCCTTCCAGGACTGGAAGTTGGTCCTGTTATTTAAAGGGGACCTATTATTATATATTTCTTTTCATTTAGTGTGTTATCTAGCTTTAGGCACATGTAAACGGTCCACAAAAATTTAAGACCTAAAATGCCAAAGGGAGTAACTCTCACTACAGAAACTTTTCTATAATCTGCTTGAAGCGCCTCATTGGAATTCCAGTCCTTATTTCCGCAACATGATGAGGTGACCTTATTGGTCCTTATTGGCCACCTATCAGCAGGGATTTGTCTGCAGACTGCAAGAGAGGGGCGGAACGTGTAGGGCAAACTGACCAATCAGGCAAACTGACTAATCGGAGCAGGCTAAGCTCATTGGGGGTGGGGCTTAAAGCTCTATCAGGGCATTTCAGACAGAAGGTAAAATAAATATGAGAAAGATTTATATAAATTAAAATGAGAAAAATTGCATAATAGGGCACCTTTAAAATTTAAGTTTAAATCCAGTTTCTGCTCCATTCGCTGTGTGGGTTTTCTTCTGGAATTGGCTTATTTATCTCTAAATTGCCTTGCATGTGCTCTATAATGGACTGACACCCCACAGAGGGAATACCCTTGCCTTGTGCCCCCCCCCCCCATGACCCCTTGACTAGGCTAATGGGTTGGAAGATTGATGGATGTTTGTTTAAAAATTTTAAGCTAATATTTGCCACTGACAGAGCTTTTTGCTCTACAAACAGATGGATCCATTCATAAATACTTATTTTTCCTGTTGAAATTCTCAGATTCTGCAGGAGAAGTTCACAGAATTTGCCACGGAGACTGGCATGTTGGGTCAAGAGAGGGTGACAGCTGTGAACCAGATGGTGGATGAGCTCATTGACTATGGCCACGCCGATGCAGCTACCATTGCAGAGTGGAAGGATGGCGTGAACGAGGCCTGGGCTGATTTGTTGGAACTGATGGAGACGCGAGCACAGATGCTGGCTGCATCACACCAGCTGCACAAATTTTTTGCAGACGCCCGGGAGGTATACTATCATGAAACGAGAATATGTCAGGAATATTTGGACCATTTTAAATATTATGTTGTTATATGCTACCTATTAGTTATATATTGATTTGTCTGCGATAGTTTGGTGCCCCATCCTGGGCTATTCTCTGCCTTGCGTCCATATTTTCTAAGATAGGCTCTGGACTTCCCCCATGATACTGAATAGGACAAGAGGGTGCAGAAATGGATGGGTGGATGTTGATTTGTTAATTATCTTGCCTTGTTTGCAGTAATATTTAGTTGTGTTTCTGAGTCTGAAGCTCTAATGACATAAATCAAATCTTCCAGATGTGAACAAAAGGTGCCGTGAGTGAAGGTGATTGTGCTGGGTTGTAGGTTTTGGTCCAGATAGCAGACAAGCAGAGGCGGTTACCTGAGGTGCGGGCGTGTCAAGAAGGTACAGCCAACACCAGCACACTGCAAAGGCTCATGCACACGTTCGAGCAGGACATTCAGCTGCTCATCACCCAGGTGAGCGCACTCGACAGGCACAGGCCGAGTCGCGTTCTGTGCCGTGCAGTGGTTGGCGATGTAGAACTTCACTGAGTACATACATACAGACAGTCGCAGGGTTAAGAACACCCAGCACATGGACAGCTCGTACTTATGAGCAGAATGCCATAAAGCATTTTATAATAAAACTTGGGTTAAATATAATGGTTTGCAATAACGGACGCACACACTACTTTGTGACGTTTGTGAAAACGTCGCGCAGCTTCAGCAGTTTTTCCGCTTGAGGTACAGTACTATACGTATGTAGTTACTATGTACTGTGCTATTATTTTACCGACTTACCTACAAATTTGATTTTAAGAGAGCCATAGGGAATTGGTCTCATACATAACCTGTCTGTAACTTTTTTATTTGAACATAGTATGGCACTATGGAAAATGTAAATTTGATAACCATATTCATTACATTTAGATTTATTTAGATTTTAGATTTGCTATGTTTCCTTAAGTTTTTACTTTTGTGACAGAGATACTGATCATATGTATTTTATCACTACTCGGTTTGTGCCCCGGGGAATCAAAGCCAATTAAAACATGGTTAATCTTCATGCACAGGTGCGGCAGTTGCAGGAGAGTGCTGCCCAGCTTAGGACTGTCTATGCTGGTGAAAAAGCAGAGGCTATTGCCTGCAAGGAACAGGAGGTGATGCTGTCCTGGAAGGAGCTGCTGAATGTATGTGACGAGTGCCGTGTGCAGATTACCACTGTGACAGACAAGCTGCGCTTTTTTGGTGTGGTGCGTGACCTACTTATCTGGATGGACGGCATCATCTGCCAGATCGGGACAGGAGAAAAGCCCAGGTACCGATGGCATTTAAACACATCATTTATGGAAGAAGACTCTTTCAAAGAAGCTCAAATTTAAGCTCAGACTGACAAATTTAAGCTCACATATACAACTGCAACACTGAAGGATACTCCTGAATGAATAAGGGATGCAATATTTGATGAGGATTGGCGCCTCCCCATAGATCCTGAATAAAATTCAGACATCCAAGGCATAAGCAAGCTGTTTCATCAATTAAAGCCAATGAGACCTTACGGATAGATATTGCACCTGTCTGGCATTGTGTAAATCTCATATTTTGCCGGTAAAATAATCAGAGTCCGTAATATATAAAAGGTTGATGGGGCAAAAGTTAGGCTCATTTAGATATTTCATTTGTTCCTTATTCACGGTCAATAATTAATAATGTTGAGTTTTATCTTTTGCTTCAGCAAACACACCAAGACCCTGATTCCTGAGGCCAATCACAACTGTAGCCCTTTAACTACAAAAAAAAACTTTTAGTTACTTGGGTTTATTTTGTCCTGTGCTAAATGGTGGTCTTTTCTTCCCTGGTGCTTTTGCTAAACACTGCTTCACCACTGTCCCCAAGATGAGCACCTGATTCTTTCTGCTATCCCTATTGTGAACCACCATATCAACCACATGACGAACCACTTCAGGGATGAGAACCCTAGTGCAGCCATGTGTAGGGTGATTCCTCAGCACCACGCTAGTTTGAAAGGAACAGAACAGTGTGACATTTTTTTCAGTTGCTGGAGTGTCAATCCTACCATCAACCACAAAATGTTTTCTGTAAGTTGAAGAACCTGCTTGCAGGAATAGATGTAGATTAACATCCTACCCAGGCCAAAGTAATTGCAGGTTAAAGGCCTTGCTGAAGGACCCAGTGGAGTAGGATCGCTCCTGGCATTCAAGGGATTCAAACCGGCAACCTTGTGATTGCCAGCACTGATGTACCATAAAGGCATATTATATTGATGCTAGCTTGATGGCTAGCATTATACATTTTGGTATATATCACAAAGGTTCTGTGCATTGTACATCATTATAATCAGAAGTGATACTTCAGACAAAGCATGCAAACTTCTTCCCACTATAACCAAATGCTAGTATTTTTACTACATTTTAATTTTATAAATATGTTTTTTTTTCTAGCAGTTGACAATCGAATTCCTGTGTTTTAAATGGTGACAGATTTTTCACCATAATATTTTCTGACTAATTCAATTCATTATTTAAACGAATCCCTCCTTGAAATGTCTACAGTTACCAACTCTGCAGCAAGCTGGGTCATATCTGACGTTAATCTAGGTCTGATGCCTGAGAAGGTCTGAGTAACTGGCACATATAACATTATTCTGAGCTTTCATCCGGTCTTGCCATTGAAAGAAAACACAATGCACAAATAACGGGAATTATGCTCTCTGGCTTCTTCAGGGATGTCTCTTCAGTAGAGGTTCTGATGAACTACCACCAGAGCCTGAAGTGTGAAATTGAGGCACGCAACAAGAGCGTGATCCAGTGTGTGGAAATGGGGAAGACACTTCTGGCAGCTCGCAACCCTGCAGCTGAAGAGGTGACAGACCATAATTGCATATCGCATAACAATAACAAGTGTGCTGCAGCATGATGGCCTCATTTCACCAGGGCTGAGATCTTGAACCTCTGCTTGGATGGAATTTGAAGGTTCTCCCTGTTCTGCACAGGCTTCCTCCCGAAGTCCAAAGGCATGCAGTTATCTTAACTGGCATCCCTAAACTATATTTGGATTGTGTGCATGTGTGTCCTGTGATTGAACATAAGAGCGTAAGAAGTTTACAAACGAGAGGAGGCCATTCAGCCCATCAAGCTCATTTGTTCAGAATTTAACTAATAGCTCAGAGTTGTTAAAATCTTATCTAGCTCTGATTTAAAGCAACCCAGGGTTTTAGCTTGCACTGCACTAGTAGTTAGAGCACTAACAGGGAGACTACTCCATACTCTAACTACACGCTGTAGAGGGAAGTGCTTCTTCAAATCCATTTTAAAATGTTCTGTTAATTTCCACCTATGGCCACGAGTTCTAAATAGTTTTTAAAAAACTATATAATAATTATTGAGAGCAGTCAAATGTTGAAAAAATATATAAATAACAAATGCATTATTGTAGTCATAGGCCAGAACAATGGTCTTACACCTCTTAGGCTTTGGGTTTCATCTGGGTGGATAGTTATAGATTATGCTAATCTGCATGTTGACTATTTGGATTATAGATCAAGGAGAAACTGGATAGGATTGTGGCTAAGCAGAAAGAGCTCACTGAAAAATGGGACAAGCACTGGGAGCTTCTACAACACAGTGAGTACTTTATATATGTTGTTATATAGCAAAGTGATGATACATTGTTGTGGAGCATGGAGAATTTAAAAACAGAAACATTACTTAAAACATGTTCACCATTTAGGTAAAAGTGTGAAATGATTGCATTTGCACAGATTTATATCATAACATTGCATTTATTTATTACTAAGGTTCACCTGATATTTTTCTATTTAGGAAGTGAAAATAAAGGTTGTTGTTATGCTTTTCTTTGCATTCTTTGCAAGTGCTTTATTTAATATGTGTATATTTTATATAATAATATAAATATTTATTAATAATAATATTAAAATAATAGTCAAAAATAATATTTTTATTTTTTATTGACATTAGGCTGGGTTATTGCAATATAGAAAATCTATAAGAAAATATAAAAATTCTGCACCTTTTACACATGGAGACTTTGATATCTATGAATAAAGGATCAAAATGAATGGAAAACATCCAATTCTTTCTGAATTCCAGAACTGTCATTCCAGAATTTGGATGAAATTTGGTGAAAAAAATCAGCTAGTGATAGTGACAGACTAGTGATACATCCAACAAATTAAAATTAGATCCGCTGAAATACCAGCCAATCAGAGCATGCCATGAAACTTTGCACATTTTCGATATTTCAAAATAGAGTGACATTAGTAAAGTGAGCCAATTACAAATCATTTTAGGTAGATATTGTTGTGCCAGCATTATCACTAGAAAGGGTAGAAAATGCCTAGAGAAAAGCAGAAAACATGTATAACTATGATGAGGATGCTGGATGACACAGACAATATATGCTTGTCTTGCCCTCAGTGCTTGAGGTACACCAGTTTGCCCAGGAAGCTGTGGTGGCAGAGGCCTGGCTAACAGCCCAGGAGCCATTCATCAACAGCAGCGAGCTTGGTAACAGTGTGGATGAGGTGGAACAGCTGATTCGTCGGCATGAAGCCTTCCGAAAGGCTGCCGCCACTTGGGAAGAGCGCTTCAGCTCGCTACGCCGGCTAACTACGGTGCGGAAATTATTACTTTCTTCATGCTTATTAATTGTATAGGTGTAACACATATAGACAAGTCACCCTGGGCTGTAAGGCTGCCAGATTAATCAATTAATCAATCATTCTTTATTTTTATAGCACTCTTTTAACCACAGGGTTTGCAAAGTGCCATACAGACATTTAAAAGATTGCCCACACCTGGGACTCTAGCACCTACCACACCTGGGACTCAAGCACCTACCACACTGGGGACTCTAGCCCCTACCACACCTGAGACTCAAGCACCTACCACACCTGGGACTCTAGCCCCTACCACACCTGAGATTCTAGCACCTACCACACCTGGGACTCTAGCACCTACCACACCTGGGACTCTAGCCCCTACCACACCTGAGACTCTAGCACCTACCACACCTGGGACTCTAGCACCTACCACACCTGGGACTCTAGCACCTACCACACCTGGGACTC
>JAABNY020000035.1:7284142-7324500 GCA_015164015.2 Brevimyrus niger
ATGGATGAATGGATGGATGGATGGACAGACGGACGGATGGACGAACAAACGATTGATCACTAGCCAAGTATATTTGTAAAGTTTTATTCCATTTTTTTCCTCTCCAGCCAGCTTCAGCAAAAATCAAAGGTTTACCCTTGTTATTAAGCGCTTCATATATTGAAAAATCATTTTAAAGTGGTTTTTGTGCAAAAAGCAAAAACATTTTCAGTTGTTTAATTGGTAATGTTAAAATTAGATTTCCAGTCTTAAAATTAACAGAAAAAATGCTATACCAGACAAATCCAGATTCATGCTCAACTAGCTTAGTTCATTCATTTGTTTATCAATAGCAACTCAAAGACTTTCTTTTCTCCTCAGTTCTGTTCCTGGCTTTGTGATCTTGCCATTGATTTCCTCACGCAGCCCAGAAATCACACTTTTAGCTGAACTGGTGTCTTTAAATTGTCTTTTGCCTGCAAATCTGTGCCCCAGAAATGACTGTCATCCTGTGACCTTCCGTCACAAAGCAATGCAGAACAAGAAGGGAGTAGGGTTAGGGTTTTATATTTGGCTACATATCTTACATATTTATACTTCATTATGATGCTGTATTAAGCCAAGTCAGACACAATGAATCGACAGGTGAAATGAGGCAAGATATCTTCATGGTACTTTTTAACTACAAAACAGGGAAAGTAACCAGCACCTGCTGAGAAACCTGGGTTTCCTGCCTACTGCAGATACCTTTCTCAGACAGAGGACCAGGATACTTAATGTGGATAGGGCTGCTGACAGGAACAAGTTTCCCAATCTGTGCATACAGAACCTAGGCACATAAGGAAGAACTCAAAACAACAACATATAAGTAAGGCTTTCTCAAACCTACTAGCTACTAGTTTTGTTTTCTCCAAAAGTGTCTGCTTTCTAATATGCACAGCATTACTATTAGAGATTTATATCAACTAAATATTATTTCTCATTTTTTTGGCAACATCAAAAAACAAATGTTTAGCAATCCCTCATTCCGGCAGCAAGTCTCAGACAGACGGCTGGAAATAAGGAACTTGCTACTGTGAATTGACCAGCTGGATGAGGGGGGAAATTGTACAATTGGAACAAAAAGCCTTTTCTAGGCAGAGCAAAATGATGGCCGTAGTGGGGATGACATGAACACCGAACAAGTTCACAAGCAGTCATTCATACTCATTCACTTCCAGGAAGTGCAGAGAAAAAAATGCCAGGTTCACATTGTCTTAGTTGTCTGCCTTCCATTTGCACTAAATAAAAGTTATTTTTATGAAACATCTTTTAGCCACAAACAGATGCCTCAGGAAGATAATCTTTTAACTTGCTGTTTGTTCTCAGCAATATTTATAAATCACTGTTGCTACTTTTTTTGTGATGTTACCATTTTTTAGAGATGTTACCGCTTGTAACGAGGGTGTAAAATAAAGAGAAAACCAGAAAATGGGAGCATAGTTCCAGAACAGCACTTTCAATGGATAATGCACATTGCCTCCAATCAACTGTTAATCTACATAAAGAATAACACAAAATTAAGAATATTCAAGTAAACAAACATACAACAGGCTATACAAAGTCCTGAGCCCCCTGAATTCATCTTGTTATCCATGCCCTTCCAACATCCCTGGGCACCATCCAGAGCCCCAGTTAGCTTTTGGCTATCACCAGACTTTATAAAATATATAGGAAATGTATCCTGCGTCCTCTAGCTCTGCTAGCCTTAGCTGTGCATACAATACTCAAGTAGGTCCATTCTGGCATGTTCCAGGTCTAGCTGCAGCCAGGTGAGTAGCTAGGTAATTACTCTGGACCTGCTGCTTTTCCCTCCTGCAGATAACCCTATTTCATCTGCAGCCAAATAAAGCCTTCAGCCTTTTTCTGAATGTAGATACTCCTTCAGAACATCTATTCTTGCTCCCTTGCTTTCATCTGCCTGCTTCTTCTATTTGAAGCATGACAGCTAATGTAATCTGAAGTCACCTATGCTGACAGGTCTCTGACATCAGGCATTAAAATGTCCCAGCAACCAGAGGCACAAACATTTGCAGTGGTGACTGAATTTTATAGGTGCATAATGCTATTTATTTAGACCATTGCATATAAGACACTAACAAATGCAACTGACAATTATACAGGTATATGAAAGGTCTATTGAAGAATATTACCCAAGCACAGACAACTCTTTCCACAAATTATGCCAATCCAACTATTATAAAATAAGATCATTTTGGAATTAAATTATCAACATACTGATTATCGTTGGTTAATGAAAAAATGTGCTTGGAAATAGATTCCAGGTGGACTTGTAGCCACAACAGGACCCCCACAGAATTATGATTAATCAACTGCATCTTAGATGAAATACAACACGGAGCAATTTTCGTTTTTTTAAATAAAATACAGTACTTCTACCAGCACATCTATTAACCTGGTAACCTATATACTGTTCTGTAAAACAATTTCTCTCATGACAAGGCGAAGCATATAAGTTATAAAAACTTTAAAGATATAGAGAACATTGCGGTATTTTGACAACATACCCAGAAACAATAACACACTTCAGATGCAATAAACCGTTTGCTCAAGCGCGGTGCGAATTTGTTAGTGACGTAAGTGCAATGTAGCATAAGGATTCGTGAAATCGTGAGCTCGTGCGTGTGAACCGAGTACTGACAGTTTTCCCATGGGGTGTTGGTCTACTGTAGCCCATCTGAACGGGTCGGGGGGAAACAACGTCACATGGCCTTTTTTCATCCATCCATAGGTTTTACCCTAGTCAGGGTATTAGAAGGTCTGCAGCCTATCCAAAGTAGCCCATGACGGGATGCAAGTATAGAAGTTTTCGCGTTTTCATTCAGGACACGTTATATTTAAAAATAAATTCCTGTTTTTACTGATTAATCGACGATTCTTATATTTACCTTAAGAATCAAAATACGGTACTTGTTCGCGTGCTCATGACTAGTAGACGTTTAAAAAAGTGCAACCGGAACGTTTCATAAGCCAGACGAGGTTTCCCATCGGAAGCTTTGAGTAGCCGATACATACTCGCGAGAGCACGTATTGTAAGTCGGTACTGGGAGTGAAACGCTGTTAGTGCTGTGAGTATTATTGTATACTGCTATTTCAATCAAATAAATTTTTTTGATATCTACTCAGAACAATAATCACTTATGTAGCTAACTATAACTCAATCCACTGTAATTCGAACATATTTGTAGGAGAATTAAAAAAGCAGTTAATAAAGCATGTCGATTGCATATAAGAAAAAGATTCTGTTTTCTGGTGTTTGTTATAAGGAGAAAGTTATACATTTGTGAAGCCAAAGCATGAGTAAAACAGAAAAAAATGCATTTGCCCGCATTGAGATATTATATATAAACTCTAGCTATTACCTCTGAAATGCTTTTTATGTCGGGCTGAAAATTTAAAGCATTTTTGTGTATTTTCAAATAGTGTGGAGTGATTCAATCGCAACAAATAATGTCATTTGTAAAAGTAATGCATCATATTTTCTGTCAAACTGATATTTCCCAGGAAATACGTATTCAACAAATTGCAAACATTCCGGTTTAACGTTGATGCGTTTTTTGCTAATGTTAATAGGTTGCTGATAGCAGCCTGGCAGCTTATTAAATGTTGGCTGTGGTTGTTTTGTTTGTGGTATGTACATTCATTTATTTATGCTTAATGTTTCTTTTTTGACAGAGCATGAGTGACTGGAATCCAGTTGCGAAGATATATGACCCCCTAAAAGCAGGAAGTATTGATGGCACTGATGTTGAACCTCATGACCGCGCTGTTTGGAGGGCAATGGTTGCCCGGTATATTCCCAACAAAGGCGTGATTGGAGACCCCCATCTGACATTGTTTGTAGCCCGCCTCAATCCAAAGACAACAGAAGAGAAACTGCTGGAGGTTTTTTCTAAGTATGGGGAGATCCGAAGGTTGCGACTGGTAAAAGACATTGTGACTGGCTTCTCCAAGGGTTATGCTTTTCTTGAGTATAAAGAGGAGCGCTCTGTTGTACGAGCACGCCGGGAGGCCAACAAGCTAGTGGTAGATCAACACGAAGTCTTTGTGGATTTTGAACAAGAACGGACCCTAGAGGGCTGGATACCGAGACGTAAGGGTGGGGGACAGGGGGGGAAGAAGGAGTCCGGTCAATTACGATTTGGTGGGAGAGACAGACCTTTCCGAAAACCTATCAATCTTCCCAGTATGACAAATGACCCAGGGTTGCTTCAAAGGCGACCAGGGAATTGCAGGTGGGAGAGACCTGGGCTGAGAGAAGAAAGATGTAAAGAAAGAGACCAATCCCCCGGCAGAGATGTAGACTACGAGTGGGGAAGAGACCGAAGAGAAAATGATAGAGGAAGAGAAGGTAGTTGGTGTCAAAAAAAGAGAACAAATATTGATCAGGAGAGTACCAGAAATGATAAAGTTTCAAGGAGGAATGAGAGTAGATACTGGGATAAGGACAGACAAAAAGACAGGAGATGATTTGTTTTAGGTAAGCCCTTCAGAGCATTATTTGTTCAGTCTTGGCTGAACTTCCATTTATGATTGATATTGTAAAACCATTTCCTTAGCCTGGATAACCAAATGCCCTGACAGTTGCAAAATAAATACTTTTTGAATTCTTTTTCTTAATGCAGTACTCAAGAAAAACTAATAGTAATACAAAGAAAAACGGTATGATAGCAGTCTAATGATTATCGCATAAAATGTTTATGGTCCCCTCATCAAGGTCCAAGTTGTAAATAAGGGTTAATATATTGGACCAATATTCACTTTCCATGTCCTTCATTTGTCGCTGTTATAGTTTTAATTCAGCTTTAGTTTTCAGCAGTTTTGCATCAGGTTCTGCCCTATTTGTTTATGCCCAAATTAAAAAATAAATAAATACAAACTGCTTTTGCTGCGTCATTTTCATGTCATTGCTAACCTGACCATCAGTAATAGTGTTTGACTAATAATTAACAGAGTTATACTTTAATTCTGGGATCATGGCATATTTACCGTTATTGTTTTATTTACCTTGCCTTACTCTTTTTTTTTTTACCTTTCTTACCCCCAATACATGATATAAGAAGTTCAATGTCTCCAACAGTGCAAACTTTGATTAGCCTCATTGCTGAATGAGGCCTGTTGCTCTGTAGCACATCTACAGCAGTGTAAGTTAATGGCCTAGACAATATCTAAATAATGTTAGTTTGGTCATTTGGCTTTGAATTTATTTAAAATGAATTGATCATATGTTGTTTCAGGTTTATCCCTGTAAGTCTGATATATTAAATAACAACCAGTAAATATTTGTAAAACAGTTTGATACCCTTTTAACAATTTTTTTTCTTTTTTTTATATGTATTTCTGGTATAATGTATTGGTGCCATTTTTTGGAACACAGATACATTTATGTTTGTTGCACCTGGAAAAAATTTGCAACATTTTATAAACAAGTGTTACAGCATGTTTCCTTTGCATTGTGGTAGGCAAAAAGCTAGACAAAGATTGACTATGCATTTCCTAAAAGTCGGGATATATTGGACGTAGCACCTGAATCATCCACCAGTGGGATAAAGACATCCATCAGCTTGGATGAATAACATTTTTAATGAAAGCCGTGATCCTGTTGATGACATAAATCTTTGAGACCTGTGTGGCAAATGTGATACATTTGGCTCATATCTGCATCATATTTCAGTTGAACTAATTTGCATGCATCCTCTACAGACCAGTAGTTGTAAGGTGGGTCATTGAAACAGCACCATACCACAGACGGGACAGGCAGTAGCTTGCAGTTGGAGCCACTGGCTTCAGACTTGCCATCCAATGGAAAAGTTGTGAAATAATTAAAAAAAAAAAAATTGCCCCAGCTGTTATTGACCTGTGAACTAATTTGAGCTTCTACTGTAAAAACATGGTAGAAATTAGATTGTGCTGTCAGAAATTACAGTATTGTATTCCCCAGACAGCTCTGTAGTTTTTCCACCTATCTAAGCCATAGCCATCTCACACTCAGTAACTTGCACAATTTCTAGAAGTACTGGATGAATAGCCTGAAAATGTGAAATTGAACTACAATATCTAAAATGACTGGATAGATCAGCAGGAAAAGTTGTTAAATGTGTTTTTACCTGAATGCCTATCATATGTGTGAAAATGTACTTATTCATTTATTGCATATTTCACTTAACAATTTGCAGAATTTATGTTGTAGTTTGTTGATTACTTGTATTGCTTATGTATTCCTTTGTACATTTTAATATCCATTTAATAATGTAATTTATATTAACATTTAAATATATGTTTATACTTAAATATTTATATTTCTCACCACAATTTTCTTAAAAATAAGATGCTAACTGGCTGTGTACCAGAGGTACTCAAACTGTGGGGTGCAGGTGAAGGGAAAAAAAACAGAACTGAGGGATTGAGCTGGGGGCAAGTCTATTTCGAAATCGCAACCTTTAGAAATATTGACAACATTTATACGCACAGTTGAGGGCGAAGCCTGGGGCCCGAGCAAAGCCTTTAATCGGCACCGACTGGCGATCGCAATGCTACAGATAAGATTTGCTGAATGGGCAGGGCTAGTGACCAAAAATCAAAATAAACTTTATTATGGACTATTCATAAAGTGTAGCCCTCCTGTTTTAAAATCACCTGTACAAAGATCAGCAGAAGATATTTATTTACAAGATGGCGGCTCCAGGCTCCGTTTTCACTCTCAGCTGCTCACTGCTGGCGGTTCCAATTTTGCTGCCCTCTGTCTTTGCAGTTACAATTTTGGATTTGAAGTGAACATTTTTAGGTGTAAATTTTCATCCATATAATGTGAAGGGGTAATAAGACCCATCAAAGGCTCGAACAGGGTAAGTAGAGTAACTAATGAGAAATTGATCCTGTTCCCAAGGCTAAGCCTCTAAGCATCTCATCCTTCTCTTTGATGTCACAAAGCGCAATTGCTTCAATGTTGGTGCAATCTGTCTCAGAAGTTTGAAAAGGTCCAGATCTTCACCCATACAATATGCCTGCAAAGTTTGTAAATGTTGGCCAAATGATTTTTGAGTTATGCTGACATGATAAGTTGTTTGGCCTGGCCTTCTGTTTGATATCACTATGCAGTGCTACTTCAGTTTTGGTGCATTTTGTCTCATAATTTGATCATCCAGATCTTCAACCTTACAGTATGTCTGCAAAGGTTGAAAAAGATCTGTCAAATAACATTTGAGTTATTGCACCAACTGTATCAAATATATTTTTTTCTATAATTATATGGTACTGTTTCAGTTTTAGTGTGATCTGTCTCAAAGTTTGATCAGTTAAAGTGTGTCAAAGTTTGAAAAAGATCCATTCAATACTTTTATAGTGTTTGCAATACCAAGCGTGTTCTACATCTGCCATTTCCTTCCTTTGCTGCCACACACCACTGCTGCTACATTTTTGGGCCAAATTGTCTAAAAATAAAAGCAGATGTAGCTCTTCATCCATATAATGTTTCTGTAAAGCAGTAAAAGATTCTACAAATACTTTTTGGCTTGTCACATTCACAGGGTCATGCCTCCTGCTTTCACCCTTCCCTTTGCTGCCACTGTGTGGCATAGCTAAAATTTTGAGGTGGTGTGTCTCAAAATTGAATAATCCACTGGTAACCGTACAATGGAAAGTTTGAAAGTGTGAAACCCTCTTTTTTTGGCTAACACTGCAGTGCTGATTCAGTTTTGTAGGGATCTCTCAAAATGTAATCAGATTTAATTTAACATGACTATAGCATCAATGACAGCAAAGGGAATTTATTGATATAATTCACATCAGCTTCTTTAACAAACCTAATTATTAAAGAAGTCAGATGTAAAATACTCTAATATTTCGGACCGGGACTAAAACCGTTTATTTATCCGCATAGGGTTAATAAGATCGAGGGGGGCAGGAAGGAAAGGGCGGGTTTTACAGTGATTTTAACCAATCAATGACTGGAAAACTTTGGCAAACATAGCCAATCACCGTCTGTTTAAGGTGAAAGGATTCTGGAGGACGTTCTAGGAAGTAGTAAGTGTTGGTTAGCAAGCTAACAAGCTACAAGGATAATTTGAAGTTACCGTTTGTTGTCTGCTTCTGCCAGTTTTAATGTACGTAAAGGAACGTCGGTAAGGCTAAAATGGCCAAGAGTGGAGAAATCATACATCTAAACGTTGGAGGGAAAAGGTAAAACACGAGTTATTAGGTCTGGATGCCCTGTATCCAGAAAAATTAAACACAATTTAGTCATATAACATTTAGCTTATAACATCTGTAGTGTCTGTTTATCTTAAATGTTTAATGCTTTGCTTATCTTAACTGTGTTAATTGTGTAAATGTGTTAAATAAAGTGTGTAAATGTACCTCATCCCCCTGGCTTTTTCTCTTAGTGTCGCCCTTGGATCAAAGCATGTATACTACTGCTATAAAAAGTAATTTCTTTGACGTATATATATTTAAAGTGTATTTGTTTTTGGATATATGCAGTATTGTAGTGATACATTCTTGTCCTACCTCAGCTTTATACTAGGGAGGCGAATTGGTGTCTAGCTTTTTTGTTGTGAAGGAATCCGCCGCAGATCAGACGTCAGGTTCCTGCCCACTGACACTAAGCAGCTCATAATGGCAGGATCACGGGACGACCCCACTGGCCAAGTAACATTTCCTGAATTCGGGAAATGCTAGATTGTTTTACGGTTTTTTCTCCAAAAATGCCGGGCCCTTGCGGTTGTTATTTTGTATATTCAGACGGAAGTTATAAAGATGCGATATTGCGGCGAAGCTGGTTATGAACTGGGCGTTGCTGCGCCTATCGCGGTAGCGATGTATTTGTCTCTATTTTAATAATAACTGGAAATTGCATGTTAAGGAAATAAATTCTGCTTTGTGACATTTTTTAATTTACCAAGAAATGTCTCAAGATTCATCTCATCATACTGCTGAATTGCCTTTTGTCTTCATTATTGCTACACCGGATGCACCTTTTCCGCATATAATTAAGGACTTTGTCCCTTTCTGGTGTTAAGTTCTAACAGTTCTGTGTAGCTCTTGTTCCTGTGCAAACTTGCACTTGCTCCTGGTTGGGAATTCAAGCTAACAGCGCTTGTACCTAAGTTGAGAGTGAGACGGCTGTTCCTTGTTATGGTGCTTACGTTAAACGTAGCTCTGGTATCCTCATCTAACAGTGAGTGGATGTGTGTTTCTGCAGTCAAAGTACTTTGTTGCAGGTACTCCACATTGTCTCTAATTTTTGTCCGAAGTTGGCTGGATCACACTGAGTACCCCCTCTTAATTATATGCAGCATGTGAGCAGAAGTTACAGAAACAGTTCAGGTGGCACTTCACATTGTCATGTATAGGCTCCGGGGGACTGGACTTCATACCTCAGGAAACTTGCATGTCAATAGCCATAAGGTCGCCAAAAGAGACTCTTGAGCGAAGCCCTGTGTAGTTTAGTCCTTTCCCTGTTCAAGAACCCCACAAATGATTCAGCTCAAGAGCCGCGTGGCCTTGGCCATATTGGGTCCTGTTATTAAATGTAGTGCATCAGAGCCAGCACAAGGGGCTGAATCAGGTGTGTTAAATGAGGGGAAACTCAAAAATGTGCAGGACTTTGGCCCCCCAGGACTGGAGTTTGACACCCCTGTTTTAAAATGTTGAATGTGCATTTAAATGACCAAAACTTTTAATATTTCAGATTCAGCACATCGAGGCAAACATTGACATGGGTCCCAGATTCTTTTTTCTCAAGGTTGGTGAAATTGAACTAATTTTAATCTATTTTTAAAATAAGTGAGTCTCAGTTATGATTTAGACGTAAATTTAAGTATGTTTTATGTCTGAAAACTGGGGTTTATCAGGACTCCCTGAAGAGATTTTATCTCCTAGTGGGTTATCCCCCAGAAAATGTTGTTACAGAATATCCCTGCCTTCTTTCATGTTTCTTAACCTTGTTGGACAGTTTTTGCCTGTTTGGGTGGATAACTTAAATCAAACATAATTTCTCCATAATTCGAGAGTGAGCATCATGCTGTTAACATGCAAGTATATTGTTTAGCTATGCAAGCTGCCAGGCCGGTCATATCGTCACATAATGTATGGCATGAAAAATCATGCCGATTTCAATTGGGGAGTGATGAATATGAAATCTTAAAAAAATCTATCAATGATTATACTTGTGCTCTCTATCAGACTGTATGCTGCTTAGTAAAGGGTGTTGTAGTTAAGTTTATTTTAACAGAGAAATGGTCTTTCTTTTTGTGCTGATTGTCTTTTGTCAACTAGTTGCATGTTGTTTACATGAATGACAGTTGTCCCACCCGTTCTCAGTTTAATTATCAATACCATATACTGTTGTATCGATTAATCTAGTGTAATGCTTTCCAGATTGCATGTTAAAATGTTTTATTAGGTGAATGTACCTTTTACTGTCAGCTTTAATCAAAATGTAATTAGAAATTTTCTTTTCTTTTTTTTTTTTTTTTAGCCTTCTCAGTGGCCGGATTTCCTCACTGAAAGATGAGACTGGAGCAGTAAGTGGAAAAATTTGATAAAGGCAGTTTTAAAAGTAATGAAATCATTGTATGTGCACATTTATACATCTTTTTGTGTAATATTTTCTGATAAATTTTATTTCCACCCGTTTACATAGAACATGTGTCAAAATAAGAATATTTAGAAAATTCTCTTGAAAAATAAAGTGAAAGGCAATGGAATTTTACAACATCTCAATAACTAACAGTATGACCAGTTTTCCACATATATTTGGTTAGATTGTGTTCAGTTCAATTTTTATTATCATAAATGCATTGTCTGTCTAATAAATGAAGTGGGTGGGTGGGTTATATTTATATTACATTTTGGGGACCAAATGACCCCCACAATGCAATACAAACTTATTTTGATGTAGTGGGGACCATTGTTCAAATCCTGACAAAGTTCTGTGATAGGAATCAAAAAAGTGAAAAAAGCAAGTCTCAAATTTTGTTTATTTGTCTCTTACTTCAGCTGCTGCATAGAAAAAGAATTTAAGTCTATTTATTGGCGTCATTCTTCTTTTTCCTATTCCTAAATTAATCCTATCAATAGATCTTTATAGACAGAGACCCATCTCTCTTTGCTCCAATTCTCAACTTCCTTCGCACCAAAGAATTGCATCCCAGGTACGTTGCCTCTACCAAAAGAAGTGAAAAGTAACTTGTAGAACACTAAAGTTCTGACCCAGATGTTAGGCCTACTTTGTCCATGAGATTACTTACACTGTATTCAGTTGTGAAAAGGCTATTTCCTTATGCACTAAATATGCACTGCAAAGTGTCATGAATGCAAGCATGCACAATTCAATATTTTAATTAAATGTACATCTATATATAAACCTATAAAGCTAAAGAAAACTTGCAAGTAATATCTTTAACGGTAGAGATCTTAATGCCTAATGTTGTGCTTCCTATTCCTGAATGATTTTTGATAAATAAAATGAAGGGAAGGACTGGCGAATCAAAATATTAATATGTGGCTTCATTTCGTTAATTGCATTATCAAAGGCTATATCACAGTGTCACAGCATGAAAAGGAAATATGAAAACATTCAGCTGTTGTGGAATTGATTGCTGCTAAATACGACAAGCTTACAAGCTTGTGTACTTATCCAATACAGGTTTCGTTTATCTAAAATCTTATTGTGTGTGTGATAATAATCATCTTGTGTATCTTCAGATCAATAAATGTGCATTTACTGTTGCATGAAGCGGAGTTCTATGGAATTACACCTTTAGGTAAGGTTTCAGGGAAATGTAGGGTTTTGAAACGTATGAATATAGTGGAGCAAAGTGAAAGAAATATTGAATGTTATAATGATCATGGTGACTTTCGTGGCTTGATTTAAAAAAAACTTTGCTAGCCGTGTATTTCCTTCAGATAGATCTTAGCTGCACTTGAATTAATTTAAAAAGGGCATTCGTTTTTTAAAAAGATGGCCAGTATCTGTTCATGGTCTTCCCTTGTATAGTCCGGAAGCTCCAGCTTTGTGATGAATTTGACCGATCATCCTGTGGAAATGTCCTTTTTAATGGTTACCTCCCTCCGCCAGGTAAGTTCAAGGGTAAACTGCTTTTTATTTTAACATTTGAGCAATGTTATGTCACATTAGTATGTCACACCATTTGTGGTTGCATCGTGGATGAGAAATTAACTGAAACCCGTGTTGTTTTTAAGTCTTCACAGTAATAAATGGTTCCCAATCACTTAACATCTGTAGTGTAAACAAAACAGCTGCTTTTATACTCCTGTTTGAACCATGTATTTTATTATAAGTGAGGAATGAATGGTTTTTGATAGAAAGCTCTGTTCCAGTGTACCCTGCAAAGAGACAGAATCGGCACAGCGTGGCTGGACCACAGTTCATGGGCGGACGGCCATGGACAGAACACCCGTTAGACGCAGTAACACAATGCCACCCAATCTGGGTCATGCTGGCTTACTGGGAAAAGTTCTGCTGGAGGAAAGGACTTGTGGTGAGTGTGCTCCATTTGCAGGAGCTTCATCAGTTTTTTTTTTTTTTATTTTTTATTTTTTTAAGTGTAGGGGGAGCAATTTAAAATCTGGACAATCCACTCTCTCTTTAGTTTAAAATATCTGCTGTTTGCTGTAGTGCTTGTAATTTGCAGTAGTGAATTACAACTTGAATATGTTATATTTTTCTCATCCTTTAGCACATTCCTAATTAATTACAGAATATTTTTTTTGATTATTTAGCACTGCTTCTTTTATACTTTTATGCAGCATTTGCAGTATTTCTTGAGCAATCTATGCACCCTGTTCAATGCCTTTACAGTAACTTTCAGTTTTTACCATGGTCATAGATATCTACATTTCCCCCCCCCCAGGTCAGGTTGGTGATACTGGGATGGTGCGGATCATATGTGGTCATCACAACTGGATTGCTGTGGCCTATGCTCAATTTGTGGTCTGTTACAGGTAATAATAATAATAATAATAATAATAATTGATACTTTTATTGATCCCCATGGGGAAATTGTTTTTTTTACACATCCCTCAACTTGCTCTTTGCAGACTAAGCTGTCTGTAAGGGCAGCCACCTGTTGGGGCGCCCAGAGAGCTGGGGGTTAAGGGCCTTTGTCAAGGACCCGCAGGCTATGCTGAGGCTGGGTTTAAGTGAAAAGGTCTCTAATATATGGACAGTGGACTGTGCCAGAATTTGTGCCTAATACTATGCCTAAAATCGTAAGAAATTGAGAAATGCAGCACTGATCAGACGGGCCCTCATAATGGAGTACCAGTAGAAGATTAATGATTAAGTTCTAACGAATTTTTAAACCTGTCTTATCTTCTGCTGTCCAGGATGAAGGAATCGTCAGGCTGGCAGCTGGTCTTTACCAGTCCACGGCTTGAATGGGTGATTGATAGAGTGGCACTCAATGCCAAGGTCATGGGTGGCTCCTTGGGTGACAATGATAAGATGGTGGCAGTGGCCTCCGGCACAGAGATCATACTGTGGACAGTGCGTCCTGATGGAAATGGCAGTGAAGTTGGTACGTATCTCCGCTGACATTGTCTGTGGAGCGTTTTTTAATTTTATTTTTTATTTAATGAAAAAAAAAATATATATATTTTTTTTATGTTTATATTTTTATATCTGTTAACTGATCTGGGTGGGTCCACAACCATCTCTCTGCAGTTTTCTCTTTGGTGACGGATAACAGAAGGTTTTCACAGGCATCCAACCTCATATTTATATCCCAGAGGGAAACAGGAAATGGTGAAAGGCTTAAATCGAGTTCCTGGAAACTAAGACTCGCCAAAAAGCCAGATTTACTAGCAGACATCCCTTTGTGTGTTAAATATTCTTTAGGTGCCAATAACCTCAAATATTAAGTACAACTGAAAAACACATTTGGGTGCAATAATTATTGAGCTGACTGTGCATTCCTTTCTGTATTCAGGTTTATACAGTCATTGCAATAACTAAATATTTACATTGATCTCACTTTTAATCATACTGTACAAATGGATTGAGGTGGGAAATTCAGTTCAAAATGTATGAATCCAGACCAAGATTTCAGCCAATCAGTTAAGTATAATTACTCACAGGCACAGAGTACTAAACTGGTTGGTTGAAACAAAAACATGGTCTGGATTTCTGAATTTTCTGAACGTGAACTTTCCACTTCTGCTTGACAATTTATTTGACAAGGCTTTGCTCGCATCTTACTATGAATTGTTTCTCGTAGGTACGTTCAGTCTGAATGTTTCGGTCGACTCACTTTTCTTTGTGGGAAACCAGCTAATAGCCACCAGCCACATTGGAAAGGTTGGGGTTTGGAATGCTGTCACCAAACACTGGCAGGTGAGACCTTTTGTTTCGGAAGCATTCAACTATTGAGTACTTGCAATAACTAAATTATTTTATTTCTTTATTATTTGGAGGGGAAATTGTGCATGTGCGTAACTTTTTACTGATCTTTGCCGTAACCGCGTAATACATTTTTATGATTTTATTGTAGAATCAGGATGTGGTTCCCATTAGTAGTTATGACACGGCTGGTTCCTTTCTTCTTCTGGGATGTAATAATGGATCTATATACTATATAGGTAAGTTGTCATAAAGTAGTTATTTGTAAGTTTTGCACAATTCAGCACAGTAGTAAGCCTTGCTTTATTCTGTCCATCCAGATGTGCAGAAGTTCCCACTGAGGATGAAAGACAATGACCTCCTTGTCACAGAGCTGTACCGTGACCCCACCGAGGATGCCATTACTGCGCTCAGTGTCTACCTCACGCCTAAAACAAGTACGAGGATATTCTCTCTCTCTCTCTCTCTCTCTCTCCCTCTCCCTCTCTCGCTCTCCCTCTCTCCCTCCAAATTGCATATTTATTATAGAGAGAATTTATTATGCCGAGAAGGGAAATGTTTTCAATCTTGGCTGTCGTATTTATTCCCGTAGGTGACAGTGGGAACTGGCTGGAAATTGCTTATGGTACCAGCTCGGGCACAGTGCGGGTCATCGTCCAGCACCCCGAGACTCTCGGTTCCGGGCCCCAGTTATTCCAGACGTTCTCGGTCCACCGAAGCCCCATCATAAAGATCACGCTCTCTGAGAAGCATCTTACCTCTGGTAGCCTAGACACCATCTTCTATTTTTTCTTTATTTAGTTTATGTGGGTTACTTTCTATTTAATCTGGGTTTTCATATTTTACTCGCTGGAAAAGTGGAATATATTTGCCCTTTCCCTATTACCTATTCCATGCAGTTCCTGTAATATGCTGTATATACCAAAAACATCACGATACAATGTGTATTAGAATACAAATGCACTTGTTAGGCCTACTCTTAGTAGAATTGAAAACTCAGAGTGTAGTTTGAGCTTCAAATAAGTAACCAAAGACCCAGTAATCAGCCGAGCTTGCTAGCTAACACGGTAAATTTGAAAGGATGCCAGTCTCTTCATTGGCCATCTAATTTAGTGGATGTTTACTTGGAGTTTACAAGAAGACTGTCTGTAGCAGAGTCTGATTATCTGCATTCATAGAATCATTCAGTGGCCCCCAAATTCGTCCTTTTGGATAAATGTAGATGGCGTTTACTCTCTGCTGTGAGCGTGCTAGCTGTGTGATTTGCAGATTGTTAGAAGCTGAAACGGCATGCGTTTGTACCGGCAGTCTGTGCAGACAATAACCACGTGCGTACCTGGACTGTGACCCGCTTCAGAGGCATGATTTCCACTCAGCCTGGCTCCACCCCACTCACCTCATTTAAGATCTTGTCTCTGGAGGACGTAGACGGGCACGGGAGCTGCAGTGCTGGGACAGACATTGGTGAGTTAGGTGGTAATCGCTGTTACTAGTGTATCTATGTTTAATATGCTGTTACTAGCATGTCCAAGATTATCCAATTAGCTGGATTCCAAGATGAGAAATATTGGATGAATGCAAGCAATCGACCACCACGTCTTCAGACAATCTCTAGATCATCCTATTTGCATGGATCCATTGTTTTTCTTTTCGTATGTTTCTCAATACGCGTACTTGATCATGTTCTGGCGTACCCGTTTTACGTCATCTTTCATTGCCGAAGTGCAGGTCTAATACTCAAGAACAGAAGAACATAGCACACTTAAAATCTCTGGATGTCGTTCTCGCCTTGCCCCAAATTTTAAGGATACATTGGTTGCATTCTCGTCAAAGGACCAGTCCCATGATTCATTGGGTGTCCCAAGTCTGTTCCTGGGAGGCTAGTTAGCAAGAACCCCCCCCCCCCTTCTGTATAGAGACATATGATTAACAGAAGTGTTTTGCCATTGGGTGTGAATGAATTGAATAAATTATTCAAAACCTTCTATATCAGTGTTTTACAATCTGGTCTCCAGGGATCCTCAGACTGGTCTTGAAGATCAGATTGGGAAATACTGCTCTATATTGATGTTCTTGCCTCTCCCCCAAAGATGATGAAATAATTTCTCCAGCAAAATTCTTATTGTATGCATTTTTCTTTCCATTTATCCCAGTAAATTCTTTCAGACATCATTCCAAACAAGTATTCCAAGTAGCATTGAAGTGCTACTGTAAGTTGCCAATGTGGTTTGCTTTTTTTTTTCCCCCATACCAGGGCCTTACGGGGAAAGGGATGATCAGCAGGTGTTTATCCAGCGAGTGGTACCAGACACGGACCGGGTCTATGTGCGCTTCTCATCCAATGGCATGAGGTATGCTGGATGGCATGAGTGTTTCCAGTTTAGCTTCTTAGGCTGTTGGTGAAGTGTGAATCTGTTCTACTTGAATATTCTCCTGTGTACCTCCATTAAATGTATAAAATTAAAACATTCCCATGCTATAAAATACTAAGGGGTGTTATAGAACTTACACATTTTCATAGAATATGCTGCATTTTCCCAGTTTTTTACCAAACCAAATCAATTTATGCGTAAAGCGGAATTAAATGTTGAAGATGTTGAAGGATCTACTCGCACTAAACGGTATATGCTTGGGTTGTGCTGAACATAATCCATATCCATCCATCTTTTAAACTCTCATCCAGTTCAGGGTCACAGGAAGACCAGAGTCTAACCTAGTTAGCATAGACGGAAGGCTGGGGTACAACCTAGACAGGATGCCAAGGCACACACAGACGCGCACACACAATCCATGGGATATTTAGAAACACCAGTTAGCATGTCTTTACTGCATGTCTTTGGGTGACCGGTAGGACATCCAAATCACATAGGAAAGAACATGCAAAACTCCTCATGCACAGAGTTGAGGTAATATTCTGCATATATCCAAAACCAAATGAAACATGAACATTAAGAGTCAACATACTTTATCACAAAATATCCATAAGGGGGTGCTGTTTCGATATTCCAAAATGTAGACTAAGAATATACCAGTTTTATAGTATTTGGAAAGCTGAAAGATTCGTACACTATTTAGACAAACCAAATATCTCATTTAATGAATGAGCTTGGAAACCTTGAGCATAATTCCTTGTAGAATTTTGTGTCTGGTTTTCTGAATGGACGTGTATACACAAAGTTTTTGCACAAAGCATTTAGTGACGGTTTAAATACAGACTGTCCCTATTTTACAATTTATCTGACTTATGGCAGGTTGCACATACTGTCAAAGTTTTAAAATCAAAAATTAAGTAAATGCATGTAAAAATACATTTCAGGGGGCCGCCTAACCAGGCAGCGCGACGCTAGCTAGTGTTCACTGAGCGCTGTATGGTGGTTGCTATGGGGAAGCGTTGTACTGCAGGGCAGCTTGAGCATCCCCACCTCTACGCATCTCCCGGGCTCATTCTCACACTGAAAAGCCAGTGCCTCTATCCTATTCCAACATGCGTCTGTTTCGAAGTGAGTCGGGGACAGTCTGTAATACTATGGTAAGTTATCGGAAACTGAACATGAACTTTCCCTTTGGTCCAAACAGAGTGTGTGAGGTCCGTTCGGTCGACAGCACCGCCATCACAGCGTTTGTGGTCCATGAGTGCGAGGGGTCCAGTCGCATCGGCTCCCGTCCACGGCGGTACCTCTTCACGGGGCACAGCAACGGCAGCATTCAAATGTGGGACTTGACCACTGCCATTGAGATTACTGGAAAGGTGGACACAGATGGTAGGTGGCGTAACGTAATTCTCTGTGAATACGAAGGAGAGCTATTATTGAAAGAAAGAAACATCCGACTTGTTAAATTTGTGCCGCGCAGATCTTGGGGGGCCCACGAAGGAGGAACTCTTGGAGCTGCTAGACTTGTGTGACTTGGCATTGACTCGCACTCCAGATATGAGCCCAGCAGTCTCCATCACCCAGTCGACTCACCGTGCCTCCACCCATAGGTATCTAAAGCACCCAGTTAATGGCATTATGTAGCTGTGCTGGGAGGGAGTAAAAAAACGTGGACCGTCTGCGGGGTCCCCGAGGACCGGGTTGAGAGGAACTGCTCTAGAGCTGCTGTTCAGTGCCCGGGGTACAGAATGCTTTATTGAGAAGTTGTTTTAAGTTTTGGAGTTCTCCAGTGTACAGTTTCAGATTCTCTAACATCACACCATTCTTGATTAGGGCTTTACTGCATTTTAAGTGATGATGTCTTTCTCTCTCATACCCTTAATTCAGCCTGCAGTCCCAGATGGCTGAGGGCTCCCGTGATTTCGGGATGAGGGGCCTGGCCCCCTTCCATGGCAGCCTACCTCGGCACGCTTCTCCTGTGTCTTTTAACAAGCCACGGGAGATGGCCTTGGGCGGAGCCTTGGGAGGTCTGTCCCTCCACCCTCAGCACTTGGGCCTCAGTCAGGTCTCCCTGAACATTCCTGGCAGTCCTCGCCCTCCACGGGCACCTCTTGAGAGGAAGTCGCCGCCCTGCGCCAAGGACTGTCTGGGATCCCTGCGTCGGGGCAGTTTTGTGGAGCGCTGCCAAGAGTTGGCCAAGAATTCTGACTTAACCAGCTCAGAGAGTGGACGACGCAGCCTGGTCGTCTGCAGTGAGCTGGAGCAGAGGCTCAGCCTCAGAGTGCCCTCTTTATCTTCTACCAGTGCAACTGCTTCTAACCTGCATAAAACTGTAACACCTGTGCCCAGTGCAGCCAGTGCAGCCAGTGCAGCCAGTGCAGCCAGTGCAGCCAGTGCAGCCTTGCCTACTCGAACTCAACCACCCCTTTCTCCTCAGCAGGGCAATTCAGTGGAGGCCTCAACAGTTCAAACCACTGCAGCTAACTCTCAGCCCTCCAGCCCTAAACCACACATTAATGAAACCAGCTTCTAGATTGCTGTCTGATTTGATTATTTTTAACAGGAGAACTCTCAATGTCCCTGGTCAGATTGTTTGTCCCAGGAGTTGAATACTTTAATAAATAATCCCCAGTGACTATAAGGATTAGATGCACTGTTATATGTGGACCGGCTGAAACGCAGAATCTTCTTTTAAACTTCTTAACAATAATCACAAAATACCAAGAATGCAACCAATTTTTTACCATTTTTTGAAAATCAATATTATAAAGGTTTGTGAGTTTTTTTTATTACCTTTTTCATTATTTTATTTGCTTTGAAAACCAAAGACCATTTTGTATTGCTGTCATTAATTTTGCAGTCACTCTTTCTGTATTTTTTTTTAAAGTAATGCAAGAACCAGTTACTTCAAAATTTGTTTTTATAAGTTTCAACAGGCCTAAAAATCTTAAGTTTAAATTATTGTAGATAAAGATGTATTGCAACCTTCATACATTTTATTAAATGTAGATTAGATTTTAAAGCTGACGCAAGCTGCATTAAGTATACAAAGAAAATTATAGGGAAAAATGAGTTTGCAGGGTGACACACCGACCAAGCTTGACAGTGCTGACAATCATGTGAAGTATGACATGCATTTCTATGACGTGCCTCAGAGATCTTTTCACTGTTCGACATTTCAATTCCGGCCTTCTCTCAACAACTTTGTAATTATGCATGAGGTGATTTTTTTAATATATATTTATGATACTGGTGAATGTTACAGTTTTGGGATCTGTGTTGTATATATTGACTTAAGTTTGTTTGAAATTTCCTATCTTCGTTAATATATTTTATAAATGCCTGTGTAAGATTTGCTTCTATCAGGTACTCGACATGGGGGTGGAAGTTAAAGGGGATCTTCATTTGGAATGTGCACTGTATGTTGAGAGTGATGACCGGAACATTTTCTATAAGCATTAGCTACAAGTCAGAGAAGATTTATTGTCATTCTTGCTGTTGAACAGTTTTATTTACTTAATGCTTCAGTGCATAACCAATAAATGCAACATTTTCAGTTACAGTCATCCATCCATTAGATTATGCTTATTTTTCCATTCATTCTTATTCCTGTTAGGCATAGTCTTCCCATGATTCCCATCACATCAGGTCAATCCAGACTTGTTTTGTAAGCTCATTCGACAAAACAGTATGTCAAGTGGGACCTGCTTGTAACTACCGTACTCCTTTGGTAGTTGAGCAGTTAGCATCCACAAAGTTACAGTTTGCCAAAACATCTTAGATACCTATTGTCTCTGCAAACTTGTCATTATTATCGGGGATAGACATCATGACACCATACAGAAGGTGTTGAAATCTTTTGTATTTCCTTCTTAACGTAATTCTCAAAATTCAGTGTGAAAAGAGACCAATCGCCAAGTGCTTCCGCATCTCTTCCACTGAGATCTTGCACATCTTTTCGTTCTTAGTTTAGAACTTTAGTCACACGTTACCCAAATGTTTAAAGTGTTACCCCATAAAAAATAAAATTCTTGTGTGATGAGAAAAAGACAGGTGAGTTTGTTTTGACTTCTTTTGTTCAAGACGGAAATTGTGGTAAAGTCATTTTTCAACATTTTCTAAATTTAAAAAAAATCATTAATGTCCGAAGGACACCCTGCTGTCATCTTCATAATACCTCTAAAGTACAGACCAGATTGTGAAATGCTCTACAAGTAGAACAGGCTATTGTAATGATGTTTTCCAGCTTACTTTAGGGTACTTTGCCACATGATAATATTGCTATGATAGCATTTTCACACTAAGCAGAGGATTGCATTGCTCCAGCCTTTGTCTCTCTTCACTGGCTGCTTGTCTTACTTCGATTTTGAAGATTCTTTGTTTTTAAATGTGATCATGGTCTTGCTCCTTTTTTATGTGTGCCTTACTACCTATTATTATTATTATACATGCATGTAATATAGTATACATGAGTATGAAGTGTTTTCTGTCTTAGCAAATTCACCCTTAGCCTTCACCCAACTTTTTAATAGTAATATATTCATTTTCTTTTGTTATCGAAGATACAAACTGTCCGTGTTCCAACTATTTAGCTATTTATCTTATGCAGGACCACAGTTTGGGTGAAGTGCTGATCCTAGACATCATGAGCAGGGGTGGACCCTGGGCAGCATGCCAGTCTATTGTGGGCAATGCACATGCATACTATGGGCTATTCAGAAATGCCAGTGTACTTAAATGCATGTGCATGAAGAGCAGGAAGAAACCCATCCAGCCAGTGCAGAGCTGCCTACCTAACTCAGGAAGGAAAGCTGGCTGCAGCACCACTGCACCCTCTCCCCAAGAAACTGCTCCAATTTTGTTAGTATAAGAACTAAAGTAACAATTTATAATAGTTCAATTTTTAATTATTGTATTATGTTTAGGGGGGGCATGGTGGCAGAGTGATTAGCTGTTACCTCACACCTCTGGGATCTGGGTTCGAGTCTCCATCATGGCTCCATGTGTGTGGAGTTTGCATGTTCTCCGCGTGTCCTTGTGGGGTTTCCTCCAGGTTATCTGCCCCCCCACACACACAGTCTGAAAGGAGGATAAGGTGAATTGGAGTTGCCAAATTGCCAATTGGTGTGAGTGCCCTGTGGTGCCCCATCCTGGGTTAGTCCCTGCCTGGCACCCAAAGACTCTGGACCCCTGATAACCCTGAATAGGACAAGCAGTTACAGAAAATGGATGGATGGATATATTACATTTATGGTTGCATTTATATGCCCTGTGATGTGTGGGCATCTCAACTAGGGCATATGCCAACCTTGTGCATAGGTACTGCCTGGATTATCTGTAACCCTGACCAGGGTAAGCAGTTGGGTGATGAATACCTTGAGAAATTAGTCACGCAGCCCTAGCTGCCATTCCCATGTCAGTATTTTGTGCAGTTGTCAGTGAGATGAGCAGAAAGAGACTGCATACAACACAGGAAAGTTATGCAACTTGATGCTATTTTTAGCAACCGAAACTATATGCAAGGTCGAAGTCCTCAGAGTTCCTCACACACTAGCAGTTGAAATATGGAATTTCTAACTTGAACTCTAAGATGTCATAATTTGTTTGTCATTTTTTAGTTTTATAACTGCAGTATCTAGTATCAAACTTCATTTATTAAGTATGATTTTGTAACTGCTTTAAAGTATAGTAGAAAAGTATATAGAAAAGATAAAACACCTTAAAATACAGCTCATTTACTTTAGCACCCTTAAGTTGTTGACTCTCTAGCTACAGTTTTTATTAGATAGGTCGTGAAATCTGTGAAGTCTAACCCTTACTCACAAATGTTGTAAAATAAAAGAAGCGCTTCATTGATACCTTCCGGGGAAGTTCTCTTTTTGACCTACCCTGTCTTGCTCTCCATGACACACATATAGACGGGAGCCACCTGCAGCAGCACCCATGGAGCTGGGGGTCAAGGGCCTCAATCAAGGGCCCACAGACATGCGGCTATTCTGCCAAATTTCAGCCTCAAACCAGTGACCTTCCAATCACAGGAATGGAGGCTTAGCCTGCTGAGCCACACACTGCCTCAGAGATTAAGAGGAATGCATGTACTAGTTTATTGAGCAACACTGAAGTTATTTTTGACTGTTTTATACATGTGATTCACACATCCTGTGATGGCCACGTGGGATAGCCACACCATGAAACCTTTAAGGTAGCTTTCCATGTGAATCAGCCGATACTGTGATTTATGTTTACTTGCTTAAAGATCTGAGCCTGGTACTGGGCACAGCACTGGTAATAGGGGGTCTCATGGTTTAATAGATCCTACAGATCTTGCCTTAATGCTGGAATAGGTATAATGGCATAGGGTCCTTATAATGGTGTCCAGTGCTAGATATTTATTTATTTATTTGCCTGGAGCCTGTCTTAGAGTTATAGGGCACAACTGTGAGGACACCCTGGATTGATTGCCAGGACACACAATAAAACACCACCGGCAATTTAGAAACACTAATTCAAGAAACAGCATGTTTTACGGAGTAGAGGAAGAAACCTGCACATACAGTGGAAAAACATGGATGGTAATTTCTTTCTGTCATCTATCTATCTTATCTTATCTATCTTATCTTGTCTGTCTGTCTGTCTGTCTGTCTGTCTGTTAGTCAGTCAGTCAGTCAGTCAGTCAGTCATCTATGTATCTGTCTCTTTGTCTGTTGTAATTTAATCTCCTGGTGTCTTGTCCTGTACAAAGTAGTTGGGGGGGTTATTCCAGGCAGCACAAGGGCCACAATGCAGAAGCAGCACACCTTGGTTGGGATGAAGGTACAGTAAATGGAATATTGAATATTATGCTCTGAGTTGAAGAACATCAGACTACGGTGTATTTTGAATTAATTTTAAATCAAAAACTATTAACTGTTGCTTCTGGATGCATGAACAAGTGTACAATGCAATATCAGACAGGCTCTACCTTTCAGCTATTTCCTTAACATGCAACATTTTCCGTTTGGCGAGCTTATGCCTCTAATGATGTTTTTAACTGACTGTGGTTGTAGCCGTTGCGTCCTGATATGGATGAACGTTACATCTGGGCTAAACCACAACGTCTTGCACAGTAGTTATCAATATGAAGGCAATGAAAGTGGAAGCTGTAAAAATGCAAAGGAGAACCTTATCAGTACCACATGGGCTTGAGTTACCCACAACGTCTTTCTTTTAAGCCACATCCAGCAGTAAAATTTTATTTGTTTAAACCCACTGTTTTATTTATAATCAAAATGTATATTATTTGTAAAAGTTTTTCATTTACTTATGTATTTTAAGTAATTAACTTTACCTTTAAAACACCTCAAAATTCCTAATAAAAGGTACTAACTGCAATTATTGATCCAAACATCTTTTTAATAATATACAGAGAACTTGCCTCATTTTCATTACATTTTTGTTTCATGTCCTTTAGTAATTTATGAAAATAATTAAAATACGGGTGCAACTATATCTTTTTATGTTATTTCCAATAGTGGAAAGTTTGAAATTCTGTATGAAAGTTCAAAGAAGAAAAAAGTTAAGGAACAAATTTGCAATAATTCAGGATGCATCTGTGAGATTCAGTTGACAAAGCAAAAGAGGAGGGTGCAGTTTGTCCAGGATTAATGCTGGTTAGGCTGGAGTAAACCATGGAGTAAACTATGGAGTAAACCATGGAGCAAACCATTAAGGCCACCAGCTTCAGCTACTCAGTGTTTGTTTCTAAGGAGAGGTGTGAGAAATGGAAATATACCTAGAGTAGCTTAAAATCAAAGTTCTAATATCTGCAATCTAATATTTAGTCTAATAAATCTTACTTTAAATGTGTGTGCCTGTGTTTGTATATATACTAATGCGGTGTACATCGTACCATCCAACAAGGCATCTGTAACTTTTTGGTAAATGGAGAAACTTCTTCTTAGTTCCTTACTCATGGGTGTACATTTGAGTATTGAGGACAGGTTCATGTCCCCACCAACATTGTGTGTTTAGGGGGGTGGGGGTTGGGGCTTATTTGGCCCCTACCAGTGTCGAGACCAAACCTATGTCCTTGCCCATACTACCCAGTTAAACAGCTTTTAACATTTCCTTTGACTGCCTAAGACTTCTGCGCAGTACTGTGTGTCTAGACCAAGTTTGATATATTTGTATACTTTTGTAAAGGTTTGTGTATCTCTCAGTTGTCTATGTAAGAAAGTCCATCAAAAAACACCATCTATCCCTTCAAATGGGGGTGTTTGCCTTTCCAGAAATGGTCAGTTCTGGGAACCCCTACCTGCAGGTAGGTCCGATGCTTAGCACACGGGACTGCATGAGCACATAAATCCTCCGCTCTCTTTCTCTACCTGAACAAATTATTTTGCTTACTTGACCAGCGGCATTGGACTCATAACATATTTAGTGCTGAACAATGACCTGGATAAGTGGCACTGCTGGGTCACTCCATTCCCATCCTGCTCCAGATCTTCAGACGGCCTTGTTTGCTGTCCAGCCATGCGTGTTTCAGCCAGATGAATGTCTTCTTCGACATACGGAATGTCACGACAAAGAGTCTCTTATGAGGCACACAGAGAAGGCGGGGAGTGGACCCCTATCCATGCCTCCGTGGTGATAAAGAGCAATTGGCAGAACTGAAGAGACCTAAACCCCCCCCCCCCTCCCCCCCGCTTGCCCTGGCCAAAGAAACAGATGGACGATTCTCTGGAAGAAAAAGTCTTAGGCCTTGGAACGAAAAGACAAAATAAACCCAATTCATGTAACAAATGTCACTTTAACATTACAAGTTTTTTCTAACAATATGCAATATTGCAATTCTGAAGTATAGTTTCATTTTTAGAATGTTAATGTTTAATCATTTTAATCTTTTAATAATCAAATAAATCAGTATCTATTTTTTTCCCCAAAGCTTTGCCAAGTTAGGGTTACAGCGCACATTAATAATTTTCAAAATAAAATCCGTAGCTTGACATTTTAAAACCTAATAAAATGCTAAAAACATACACTTTAGTGACATGGGTTTGCCAAGATGGGACATAACTGGTCACTTTTCTGAAACAGAAGAAAAAATATGTACAGTAAAAAATCAACATATCTTGATGTTAGTTTTGCTACTCTGTGTCTACGATTTTGCAAACAATATAGTTCTACCTTAAATCATTCATTCTCCTTATTCCTTTCACTATGACAATGGTACAAACGTTCTAGGTAATCCAGCCGTTATCAACAGTTATGTAAGTGGTTCAGTCAAATACCAACAGTTGCAAAGTCATTCCTTCCTGACTGAAGAAAAAGCCTTTGTGGTATTTTAATTCAGCGTTGATATGTATCTCTGTATATGCGGTCTATCTAGTCTAATTCAGCCTAACCATTGTATGCTACAAAATATATTGAGTAACCATGCAACTCTTAAATTATTTAAACACATGTCGTTTGTCCTTTTATAAATTTTCAAATTTCCCCTTGATTGTGAAACCTGGACTCGTTTCTGGAAAAAAAAAAACAAAAAAAAAAACTGTAGTATGTTTTGTGTCAGGAAGCTGTCAATAAATGGTTAAGGAGAGAAATGCATTATTTTGGTGACTATGGCACTAGAGGTTGGAGGAATGAAAAGAAAAAACTAATACCATGCTTGTTTTTTTTTTTGGGGGGGGGGGCGCAGGGGTAATGTAGAAAACCAACATGATTGCTTCCACTCTGCCTTAAATATTTTGAGACGTCTTGTATTTACACAGCTATTGAGAAAGCATATGCATATCCCCATTGTGGTTTGAAACAATTAGCAGAACCATTTAGTACCAGCTACCTCTGCAAGTCTTTAATGATTACTTTTTCAGTCTGACTATTCTACTGCTATTTGGACAGAAGAAGTATCTTTTCTTTTTGATAAACAGAAGCGTTTTCAACTTTGACATTTGATATGTCACGGTTGTTTTTGGGTTAGCTAATACATTTTGCTAAAAAATAAGTTTAGGCTAAATATATTGCGCTGGGGTACAGAAAACAGAACTATATTGAGCATTAAATTGACATGTGATTGCCCGCCAATCCACCCCAACTGAGTACTTGGTTTTGCAAGTGGAATAAAAGGAAGAGAAGTCAAGTGAAACTGCTTTAACAGCAATATCCAGTAAAGACAAGTGACTCCCTCATAGTTCAGCCCACTCTTTAAGAAATCAACACATCTGTTTCTATCAATGATGGTCTATCACTGCACTAAAACATAGTGTTTCTGCTTTGAAAATACTGTAAAATATTCTTTAAACATAAACTAGAAGATAAAAAAAATCCTGAAATATACCAAGATATGGAATTCCTCATTTACCTTCTTTATGATTAATGTTGTCATTTTTAGTGCATTAGACATATAAATATCCATTTATCTTCCAACTACTTGGCAAGTGCGGGACCGTGGAGATATCTAAAAATGTTTCTAGATACATACATTCTTTTCAAATAGTCAATGGAAATATAACATAAAATAAAAAGGTATTTAAAACTAGTGAAAGATTTATGCTAGTCTGCTAAAAAGAGTGAGAATACACTAATTTCAAAATATGTGCTAGCCTATATTGCCAAAGCCCTTGAATAAGGGGTGTATTTTCAAATTAGACTGGGAGGTGCTTCTACTGAAGACACACCTCATTTCTCAAAAGTAGGTGGGGTTCTGTTGCTGTCTGTATATTTACTGAGCTTCTTCAAAGAGCATTAAGTGGACTTGCTGCATCTGGGTAACTTTTTGCATATCTGGATAACTTCTTACAGCAAACAACATAATGCCCTCGACCTTTCTGACACCCTTTGTGGAGCTGGATGATGAGTTTTCCAAGGTGAGTGTTCATTATCTGATTTTTAATTTTCTTCACATATCTTAAGTATTAAATCATAAATAATTTTGTAAATGAGAATTGTTCTGTAATATCTAAATACATTTGTCAGGAATGCAACTTAATTTAACCACTAATGTAAATAATGTAATCACAATCAGGGTGATATCAGAGAATATTTAAAAAGTATAGATTTTCTGTGATACTTCTGACACATTTTATTATTGAGATGTTCTTTTGTATTCCTTTTGTTTGACAGAATTTTCACAGTCTGGATGTGACAGGTGGTACAATATATGCTAATCAAAAGCAGCGCATAGTGGGATTTCAACGTAGTCACTCTGAATGTCCTGGCACACTCTTTAACAAGATAAACAGCAGCAGCACTGAAATGGTCAACAAGACTGTCTGCTGGCCAATCCACTATAAAAGCCAGGATTGGAACCAGAACCAGCAACAGAAATTGCCCAGATCCTCGATTAGTCACATTCCATTTCGCGTCGACCGCTCGGTCAGCATGATTGAGGGAAGCCAAATTAGAATTGGTGTTGGTGAACATGAACAGGCCGTGATGCAGAGCCTTATGCCACCTGATTTTAATACAAGCACAAATTCTTTATCATCTCTAAAATCTCCCAGCCCCACATCTCCTTTGTCCACTCGATATAAGACTGAGCTCTGTCGCACTTACGAGGAAAGCGGCACTTGTAAATATGACGCCAAATGTCAGTTTGCTCACGGTATAGAGGAGCTTCGAGGACTAAACAGGCACCCAAAGTATAAAACAGAACCTTGTCGCACGTTCCACACAATTGGCTTTTGTCCTTACGGTTCGCGTTGTCATTTCATTCATAATGCAGACGAGCAACTACATCAACTGAGAGAGCAGCTCCCAATATTACTCAATGGTTTCCAGTCTGTCCAACAGCATGTGACATCCTCAAAGGCTTCCCTGTTATCTCTCCTCTCTTCACCTGGAATTCCCGAGCTCCTGTCCCCTGCCTTCTCGGAATATCTGGAAGTAGGGGTGATAAAGAACCCATTATCCACTGACTTTGGCAGCGATCAGCTTGCCAGCCCTTGTTTTAATGGAATAACTGATTTGACTGGTCATACAAACTATACACTGAAGACAAATGGGCAGAAACACAGTTTAAATTCATTCCTACTGTCAGACCAGCCTGTATTACAGAGAACTATATCTGCTGATTCATTATCTGATCCGGATGGCTATGCGAGTTCTGGCAGTCTGAGTGGCAGTGAATCTCCCAGCCTTGAAGGAAAGCGCCTACCGATTTTCAGTCGTCTGTCAATTCTTTAAAATATATGTGCATATTGCATTTATGAAGCTATATTGGTATTAATGAATAAACAGTCGAGTTTATCAAAATGTACCCATTATTGTATACTGTTGTATACCAGTTTAGATGTGGTGGGTAGCTTTATAGGAATAGAATTCTGTTTAGGAATTTTTTGTACCCATTTATAGGAAAAGATGTTTTGGTAGAAAGGCCTTATCAAGAGTGACTAAGACTACATAACTGGACATATTTGTCAATTGCAATATAAAAATGATTCATCAAACATAACCATGATTTTGAATCAAATTTGTGAAAGAATGCTTTAAATCTAATAGTGTCTAATGCTCTGAATCACATTTGTATTTTAAAATGTTGTGAGATAGTCTAACCACAGGACTTTTATTTTATGATTATGGATTTTATTTTCTTTTTTAATTTATTCCTGTATTATTATACAGATTGTGATAAATTCAATGAAAAGATGCTTTTGCATAGCTTAATCGCTTTTTTGTTAGTAAAAAAATAGTTTTTCATATCTGACATTTTGTCTTTATGCACATGAAAATGTTTGTCATTAAGATTTTATTTTGCAAGACAAATTTTTAGTTTTGCAAATGCAACATTTCAGGAATCTTAGAAAGTGGACTAGTCATTGTAGTCAAAGTAAATGATTTTGTTGGTCATTTGATATCCTCAGATGATTCAAAGAAGAGCATTTTTAGTAGAAATACTATGTATTTAATTAGATGATTGAACTAAGTTTGCCTTTATGTGTTTATATTATGTTTTATTTCATGTTTGTTTCAAATATTTAGGTAGATGTTTCATACTGGTGGAAAAAAGTATTGCTTCTGCCTTAACCTTTTGACTTTGGCATATACAGTTGTAAATTATAAACCTATTTATTTCATTATTATGTAAAACTATATTTTGCAAGTTGACTATAAATAATTTAACATATTTTTACACAGCAGTGCATTAAATCTTACTGTTTAATATATTTTTGACACTTAAAATAAAACTGTTACTCTTAAAAATGACCTTTTATCTCTTGTATGTTCTACACATTCGTTTGTATAATAGTTACTCATAATAGTTTCTCAATATATGTACAGTACATATAGTGTATTCGTAGTGTTTTATATACCTTTTAATATATATCCAATAAAATCCAACCTAAGCTCCTATTAAACAATAAGGAGAAAAAGAACAATTCTTACAATGCAATCCATTGTGACGATGGGTCCCTTTGTAACCACATCTGTATGCTAATGAGGGTGGTGTAAAGGAATTGAAAAGAGAGAGAATAATGTTCCATGTCCATTCATGGATTACAGACCCTGTCTCGCAAAAGAGAGAAGGAAGCAGAGCTGCAACTTTTCAGCTGAGTTTGTGTTTGTGGGAATGGGGGAGTTTAGCCATTTTTTTTCTTCTTTTCAAAAAGCATTTGACAGGGCTTTAGTGATGTCCTTACGGGAGGTCAAACAGTCAGGACCTTGGCTGCTTTCGTTGGCCGTCTTTTGTTCAGCCTCCCAAAGCCTCAGTGATATATAGGAGTGGTGCAATGTTTTAAAATAAAACAGAAATTTGCTCAGTCAAAGTAACAGTAGCCTTAATTGTTATTGTGCATTATTGCATATAACTTCCGATGTTGCAAAAAGTCTTTCATAAGACTCATAGTCGTAATGCATGATTTTCCATACTCATAGGTTTATCTACAAGCCAGATTTTTAATGTATTTTTTTTGCTCACTACTTTCTCAGTGTAAGGAACTTGCTATTTTTCATGCTTGTTTGTTTTTCCATTGAGTAAGGTACTTGATGGTTGAGAACCAATATAATTAAGAGTTTAAGTTATTTGAATTCAAATGAAAAATTTTAATGCTAGGAACTTCAGAGAAGTGATTATGCCATTTGGAGATGAACCAAAGCAAAGTCCTTGGAGATGAATTACAAAGATGGTTTGGAGAACCTAATATGCTTTAATTCTTTAACAAATTAATCCTTTTTAAAAAACAATGTCACTGTCGCATCTTCTAAATACGCTTCTCAATAATGAATAGCTTGCCATCCAAAGGCATGCATAAATGTACACTGAATGGGAAATTCAAAATAACCTAAGCCCAGCTGCACATCTATTACATCTATTAAATTAGCACATTTCCTCTAGGACTTTATTTGCTTCAGATCAAATTTAAAGTTGCCAAATTTTAGCTATAACTGAAATCTTTCTCAGTTTTCAAACTGAGCATTGACACTGCATCAACAGGTGATACTGATTAGTATTTCCAAAACCATTTCTGAAGACTTACAAATATTTAACTCTTTAGTCTTTCCAGTAGCTTGCTATTAAACCTGATCACATGCTCTATTTATCTGTCCGGAGAGAGCATTTCCTTCACTAATAAATGCGTGTTAATGTCATTATACAGTTTGTTTAGGGACACATACCATGCATTTCATTTTCTCGTGTCTGTATGATAAAATCAGCCAATCATAGATATTGATGCATTATGTTTTTCTCCATTTCAGTTTTTGTATTTACCTTTTAATTGTAACTTTTAGGCAGGAGTTATGGTTATCTTGGTGTGGGTCACGAGAGCACTTCAAATACAAAAAATGAATCCATGCAAGACTCTCATTTGGTGATTTTGATAAATAGGTTTTTGGTAGCAATGAAATCCCATTGGACCAAGGGAAGAAACTAGAGTTTTTAATAAGCATTTCCAAATGATGGATAATGATGAATAGACACAAGCTAACATTCACTCAACACACACATATACAGTGATTATAATGATATGAGTTAAGTAAAATCCCCAAACCTAAAATGGTGTTTAAAAATGCATTTTAAAACAGAATCAAATATGCCTGATTTATTCCTGAAGTTCAATGGAATTTAGATAATGCCATTATAATAATTAACACATCAAACTAGGTTATTTTTGCACACAATTTGCCAAACAATACCATAACCCAAACAACAATTTGTAACAATATGACTTTTTCTGACTGTTCAAGACATATCAACAAAAAGACATTGGAGTAATGTTTACAAATCAAGAGATCACTCTCCTTATAAATGGTACTTTAGGAAAGCAGGGTATGACCACTTGGCCCAAATTGTACAAACAAATGAAAAATATTATGCCGGTACAAAAAACTGTAATACAGTACATTTGGTTCAAGCACATCTTGGGAATAACACCTGATTCTCACAAATGTTACAATTCATCATGGTTAGGAAAAATAATTCCTATTGTGCACATCTTTGTCTTGGGGAAAAGTCATAGTCTTACCAAATTGGTATTTAATAGCCCCTTTCCACAGCATTTTCCAAACAAAATAAAGCCATTGCAGAAAGCAACAAGGGAGCCACCGCTACAAAACAGTGCTGTTTCTCTATTAGCACCTTCCCTTCTGACTCAGCGGTAACACAGCTGTCTTGTGTCAGTGTTCTGATATAATGGTGTGCTGTACACAGAGTCCCAGTCTCTCAAAAATACAGCCTGGAGTTGTCTTTGGACCGTAGTCTCTGGTGATTGGGCTGCAGTCTGATTCACCACTAATGCCGACCCCGCAGTGTTCAGAAAGTAGTCTCCTGACCAGTTTGAGGTTCCTGAGTGGTAGAGGTAAAAAACATCAAGTCAGATACGGTAAGGGGGTTACAATGCATTTTTGTCATTTTTTGTTTTCACTTGTCTTTTCATTGGTAACTAAAGATAAATGGAATGCAAAATACGCAGGAATCCCCTCCTTCATGTATGTTAACTTTATGCCACTTCGCTTTTACGAAAGACCTACATCAGTACCTGTTATCGCTAACTGAAAGACTGTATCGATTCTGGTAAGTGAATCTACATTGATACATTATTTCAAACTTTATATTGGCTGTGTTTTTATCATATCATTCCTGCTTTTACTTCAAGTTAGTGTTATTTTAGGTTTTGTGTGTTATTTTGTATGATTTGTTAGATTTTTTTTGGCCTGGGGATAGTCAACAAGTTTTCCCATATAAATGAAAGGTAACTGCTTCTTTGCTTTACACCATTTTGGCTTAGAAAAGGTTTCACAGGAACACTGTACTTTCGGATAGCGGGGGAAACCTGTACATTACAATCAGTTACAACAAACATTTTTCATCATTTGACTGAAGTGACCAGGCACATACCAATGTATGCCACCTTGTCTGTGACCATATACTTGTTGTGGTTGACTCTTGCATATGGGATTTCTTTTTGACTAGGGCTGGACGGCACAACAAACAGTTTCTGTGGGATAAAGATATATTTAGCAACAATACTGAAGAGTTGGAAAATTCAGCTCCAGAAAGTTCAAATCCAGACCAATATTTTGTTTCACTGAACCAGCCGAGTACTCTGGGAATGTGTCTCATACTCAACTGATTGACTGACGCTAAATCTTGGTCTGGAGTTGTACTTTCTGAACCTGAACTTTCCTCCTCTGCATTATTTAAATATTAACAAAGAATTAAACCAAGCTTCATTTCTTATTTTTACAACAGTATGAAATAAATGTGCAACATACTCCACACAGTTCGATTTATTTTTATGCAGCACTTTTCACTATACAGTTCCTCCAAAAGCATTGGACAGGAGTTTGTGTCTATCCTTTATTGCACAATTTATACAAAAAGTGCATGAAACAGGCAAAGGGGAAGAGGGAAAGGAAGAATGTCAAAAGACAGTGGAGAAGAGGAACCAAAAAGGTCTTGTGAAGACCAATCTCTGTAAAAGATTAACTGTTAATAATTTATAGGAAATTGCCATTAAACTTGAAGGTGTCACTCACCACCTGGATATCCAGTTTACTCTTTTGGTATCGAACAGCAGCCAATGAAAGTAGGAAGGGAAACATGGCAGGTGGAGAATTACCCCAGCAGCTGATCAGAAGGCGCACACACACGGCTCTCTCATAAGCCACACGGCGCAATTGAGTGTCAATCTCTGACCAGTATCTGCAAATCAAGGCGGCAAAAGAAAAAAACAAAACAAGAACATTGGACAAACATCAGCTACAAATGCAGTTTCTGCTTCTCTGCATTGGTAAAATGTGTTAATTTGCCATTGCAAATGTGATACCTTTTTGACTTTGAATATTCCATTGTAGGTAGGTAGTTCATGACAGCAATGTAGACAAATTCTTGAGCATCATCGATCACACTAAGGATGGCATCCAAATCCTGGGTTCTTCCATCCGCACATAGTGAGGGTGGAGAACTCTGTTTTCAAGTTTTGAGTTTTTTTTTTAAATGATTAAAATATGTATTCAGGAATATTTGCATTACATATGTCACATAAAAAAGGAGATCAAAAGGCAAAATCTCATACAATCTGGATAGGTCAACAGAGGTGGACCAAGTTAGTACTTCAACCGTGGCGGGGTTGGTTAGTAACATTCCCTGGAACTGCGCATGCAAAAAAGAAAAAAGCTTAAATAAACCCAGTGAAACTGAAATATAAAGTCATCTAAAGGTAAAAAAAGAAACAATACAATGGAAGCCAGTGAACACTGTAATTATATTACAATTACAATTCCCTCAGTGATATATTTACCGATAAATACGCAGTTGAGGAGGTTCCATTGAGGGGCAGCTCTAGGGGTGATGTCTTGTTGTATGAGGTAGAATAACTATCTGGCCAATGCGACGGAATGCTTTTCCCAGCCTGACCCAAGTACCAGTACGCTTCAAAGATTTTCCCCAAGTCTTCAGCCAAACAGCTACAATTGTAGACGACAACACCCAGCTCTTTCACCTGAATGTAAGAAGAGGCCATAGCAGATAAGATTAACTGTGCAGGATTTCAGTGATACATAAATGGTATTAAAAAAAGATATATACAGACTGAAGAACACAATCACCAACCAAATATTTATTTTCTCACACATTGTATGTATTCCTCAAAATCTAAGAGTTTGGGATTCTTGCAATTCAGTCTGACCAAGGGATGAACTCGGTCAATGGACAATGTCACCTGAGTCAGAGACCGCCAGTCCATGTTAGCACTTCCAAGGTAGATATGCTTCTTGTCTATCACCCAAAACTTTGTGTGTAGCACACCAGTAGTCAGATTTCGCATATTCACCTGCCTCACATCAGCTCCTAAAAATACAACAGTACAGGCATATAAATAGCACAGTGCAACACAAAAAGAGTCTTTATATTCTCAGGTAGAGAGAAGCACACTAGTCAGCTGTTCAGGGACAAAACATAAGATGAACAGTAAGGCAACGTCTCATCTACAATGTCCATCTCAATTACCCTTATTGAAACTTCAGATTTCAAAGACTTTTGGGATATTTCAAGTTGGAGTGAACTAAACAGAACAGAATATAGGAGTTAAATACAATTTTAATTAAAATGCATGCTGAAAATGGTGGGACTGTTGCTAATGAATCCTACTGCTATTTGGCAAACCATCCATAATATGCTATACTGAGCTGGAAAATTTGACATAGATGAAAATGAAATGAAAATTTCTTCCAAAAGTGTATGGTGCCAGCACCAATAACTAGCTGAGCAAATTGCTTAAAATGGAAAGGAAAAACATTTTTGGTAAAACTGCAAAGTGTATATTTTGCCATTTTTATTTATGAGCTCAAGTGCAATTTCAATAGGTTAGTTTGATACTGATGACTCAATGACTCTAATAAGTGTAGCATGCACCAGTACTGTATCCAAAAGCCAAAGGCAATTTTAGTTTGTAACTAGTCTTACTAGTGGCCTGTACTACTAAGCAGGGTTACTGGCTTATCGGTTTAACTTGTCGGATTTAAGGTACCACAGTTTAAATGGACTTCATATTCATTCACTTACATTTTGCCCAAACTACCTTAAATCCGACAAGTTACCCTGATAAGCTAGTAACCCCACTTCATAGTACAGACCACTGTTCTCTACAGTCTATTAACCCAAAACAGAAAGCAGATTAAGGGGTTTTACTTCTCTGGAATAGGGTTTTTTAAAGATTATATTTTCATAAGTTGATTAGATATTTATATTTTTAATTGGAAACTGCAGTAAAAAATTGGATTTTCAATTTTCCATAAAGGTTCTTATACAGTATGTGAGTTTCTCACCTGCTTGCATTAACATGTTCAGATCTTCAATGGGCTGAGATTTGTCAGGGACATTGACCGCAATGCGAACAGACACATCACTTTCCTTCCCTGCCAAATGGATCAGTTTTTTCAAAATTTGCTCACCCTAAAAAAGGAAGACAAACAAAAAAGGAACACTAGCCTCAAAACCTCAAGCAGGCCCTACTGGAGTCCTGACAGAAGATCAGAAACATATCTATAAAAACTAGACCTGATAAGCTGTAGGTTCATGGGTGCCTGTGTCTTTGTTGGTCAGTGTCCAATAGAAAGATGCGATGTCAATGCTGCTGTGAGCCTCACCAATAAGATTTAGCCAGGACTGGTAGATGGAAGGGTTGATGCTGGAGTTAAACTCCAGTCCCTCGGGAATGCTTTCAACCAACACAATCCTACAGCAATCCAAAAGTCAATAAATTATGTTTGATCACATCGACACTCTATTAAAAATATTTTAAAAGGAACTGAAAAAACATTTACTTAACTTCAGGTCCTTGAAATACCACTTTTTTTTACAAAACATTTCAGAAATTCGATAGCCATTTCAATCATTTATTCAAACAAAAGTTGACCTGCAAGCTCACCTGCAGGAATCAGAACAAGTCATGCCATGGGTGACTGAGATGTTGTGGGCATGCACTTCCAGGTCAGTGGCAGATGGTGGGGCCAGTATTTGAAGATACACAACAGCAAACAACAGCATGGCCAGACAGGCACATAACAGGCAAAACCTATAGAACTGCACAGTAAGAAAATCAGTTAATATTATTAAATACATAATACTGAAAACAATTACTATGAATATTGCATTGTATCATCACTGAACAATTCCACATAGAAATTTGCATTTCGTAATGTTGGTGAAGACAGCAGACTTCTGAAAACTGCTGTATTTCATGCACTGTTGCTTAATATTAAAAAAATTTAGAAGTTGTGTTTGTAAGTTATTGTGCATAAAAAAGATACCTTGCGTTCTTCACAATGAGATTGCTTCTCCGGAAATATTTTTAACATAACCATCTGCAAAGAATATATTTGCACACTGTTTAGATAATAATCGTAGGTATGACTTATTATATAAGGATGCATCCCAATAACATCAATAATAACAATAATAATAATGAAAATAAAAAAAATCAAACAGTACACTGTATGGTAGAATAATTGTTTTAATTGATTTCATTGCAAGATTATGCATTATGTCAACTAAGTAGCAATACATAATAGTTGTATAAATAATAAATTGTTACATTTTGTTTAAACATTAAATAAGGCTGGTAACGGGGACATACCTTCTTATAAGAAAGGACAGTGTTTTGTAGACAGGAATAATCAGTGATATTCCAAAGTTAGAACTGTTTTACAACCCTAAAACACAAAAAATAAACCATCTAGTATTTCTAACACAAGACAACTTTGTTTACCTTATACGACAACCAATATAGAATGATACATTTAATATAAGAATTTATATGCAACAAGGCTGTGCATAGTGACATAAAAAATCGTGCATTTGAACTATTTAATTCACGTTACATGCCGTTTTAGAAATGTCATTTTAATTTGTGTATATGCATGCCTTGTTTCAACTATTTCTGAGCTATACACTCTGTAGACTTAACTATGGGCATTTTTGATCGTGCAGTCATGGCAAGCTTCATTTTGACAAATTCATCGCATCTTTACTGTGGCATTTTTTCGAATCATAAAAAAGAGATTAGCGACCAAGTAGATCGAAAGCACGTGTTGGTTTTTGCTGATATCAACAAACACACGTGTTCAGCAGAAAGACCACTTAGCATAAACAAGGTATAATTTATTGCAATGTAATTCTAGACAAAAAGATTAGATGTCAAAAAATAAATAAATAAAGCCATTTACTACCGCATTTAAGTTTTCATAATGATAATATATTGCTCGGGGGATTAATGAGTACTGGATGTATTTGTGAGGTAGCTGTAAAACAGGGAGGTTTTAGTCACCCCTTCCAAATCGCTGCTTTATTTAATTATGTAATCATCATAGTTTTCCTCATGATGTTCATTTACATACATACATACATAAAATCCCGCCATTTTCTCTTGAATTGCCAGTTACTTAAATACTTGCAAGTTTCTCGCTCAACCCAAAATGTCGGCTCCAGAAGGATCTGGCGTCAACCGTTTCGATCTTTCGAAAACAAATGAATACTCTTAAGAAGGGAAAAACGATTCGTATGACTTCTCCAGCACGGCCACCTCCGATCGATCTGGCTGCCCCTTCTATAACGTGTCAAGTATACCGTTTTGCCTGTGTTTTCTCTCTGTTAAACTCTCTCATCGTCCCCTTCCCCACACGAATCCACTCATTCCCTTTCGCGTTCGCTCTCTTTCACCCACCCCCAACCGTTCAGATGGGATGCTTTAATTGGTCCCCTGGCCCATCACTCTTGTGCGAGATTGATTCGGGGCCCACCTCCTTTGTTAGCGTCCATCCAATAGAAGAAGGACGGCGGGGCACGTTTGACAAGCGCTGGTATCTGAAATGTCGGTGCAGCTTCTTATTTCAGCGTTGCCAGCACTCACGCTTTCAGAATCTCACGCTCACGGAACATCTATATTATTTAAATATACACCTAAAATTAGCCACACCAAAAGCGTTGGAGCAGTTTGCGGAACTCTACACACTATGTGTAAAGTGATAAAACTCACATACGCCATGTAAATGCGTGTACAGACTTGTCTCGGATTGAGCTACATTAAAGTGGACAACACCGGTGGAACAATCACAACCTGTGTCAACAGGCAATGAAAGACGACAACCTTTTCAATTAAACATTTTAATAAGTTCTGTTAATCAATTTGAAATGGTTTGAAAATTAGTTGTTATATTTAATCAGTGAATGACTTTTGTCTCAAACACAACAGGAAAATTAACATACCTTATTGATCTAATTAAGTCTGCTAAATATAAGATGAGAATAATAGTACGTTACATTATAGTAATGTAACAGAAATCATATGGTAGAAGCTTGACAGCCTTTTCTTGATCAACTCATATTCCTTTTTTTTTTTTAGAAACAGGCTTTATACAAACCACTTTTACTTTTCCATTTCAGTGTATTGGTGTGAACATTTTACAGAATGTCTGAAAGGATAGCTATGCTTAACAGTAACGGTCCTGGCCTACATGGTATCCCCCATACCAGGCAAAGTGAAATTGGCTGGCAAGTCGGCACTCCTTCCGAAGTTGGGCCCTGATGATGCATATTACTGTATATTCTGAAGTTCACTGCAGTGAGACCAGCTGTCAGAAGTGAAAATCCCAGTGACGCAGACAATGTTAAGGAAGGCACAGAAATATTAAGAAACTACAAGAAACACACTCTATTGAAGGGACTCTAAAAATGAACCCACAAGTGAGGGATTTGCAAAACAAACTACTCCAATGAGTGTTTTAGGATAATCTTATCATGTTGCCCTGGGATCAATAAACTCTTTATCATAAACCATTTTGGTTTTATTGTGAGTTGTTGATCATTTTATGGAAGACACTTCTATTTTAGATAAAAGGAAGTTTCATGGGAAAGTTTTGCACAATTTTCTAAATGAATTTTCTTTTAGATATTCCAGCTGTTGTTCATTGTATGTGAAGAATTTGATAGCTGCAGGACTCTAGGTCTTTTACTTCATATTCAGTTTTCTATTTTTGTTCTTTTACAGGGTTGTCTCCCTGACCTGAAATGAACTGAATAAACACGAAGATTTTTTTCTATAGAAAATATTGGGACTTTTTTTGTCAAGATCGCTGCTGTTTCGAACAGGCCTACTTAATTTTAGAAATCAGTTAGTTAGTTAGTGAGGAAATGATTTTAGAAGGCCGTAACTAATAGAAACGAGAAAACTGACTGACACCAGCAGGACAGGATGACCTAACGAGTCAGATAGAGGGAGCAGACAGAGAGGCGGCCCTCATGTATCTTTGGCCTTCTAGTAAAACAAGTAGCTCTGGCTAACCAGAGCAAATGTCAAACATGTGGTTGTCACGTAGAAGGAAGGTACCGAGAGAGGAGGGGCATCCCCGAAACGGGTTATAAAGGGAGTGAGCTGAAATGTATGGTTGAGCTTCTTCCTGTATATGCCGAATGCATGTCACATGGTTGCTCCTGGATTGTAATCTGTCAGACAATAAACCGGTGACATGCAGATTCTCCACGTCTCAGCTGTGAATCTCTTCGGATCAGCGGACCCGGTGGGGGCAGCGTACCCCAACGATAGATAGATAGATAGATAGATAGATAGATAGATAGATAGATAGATAGATAGATAGATAGATAGATAGATAGA
>JAABNY020000035.1:7342595-7363963 GCA_015164015.2 Brevimyrus niger
CTATCTATCTATCTATCTATCTATCTATCTATCTATCTATCTATCTATCTATCTATCTATCTATCTATCTATCTAAGTTTACCATGACAGCCCCACCACCTATGAAATGTTCAGCATTGAAAGGAAGGTGTTCTAAATTTAAACCAGTAAAAGCTGGCTTTGTACATGAATGCCTTGAGAGAGAGTGAATGTGAGAGGCAGACAAACTCTCCTTGCGGCCTAGCAGCTAGGAAGGAGCCAGGGGCCGAATTTTTGCTGGTATGAAAGAACTGATTGTCTGGGGTCCTGTGGAACTAGGAAAGTTACCCTGGTGCTGGTTTTACCCTATCTGCCAGGAACGTACATAGTGAACCAAGAAGGAAAAAGTAAAACCTTACCTTGTTATGACAGATAGCTTTCAAAAATGACTTTTAGGTGTGTATAAATACCTGTAGTAAAACATGCAGATGTAGACTGGAAATTACTGTATTCATACCAATATTAAGACTCTCAGACTGTTTATTTGGTTTTCTGAAGCAACGAGTCAGAGGAAGAAAGAGAGAGAAGGTATTTTAGGGCCAGACATTCCTCCGCATTAAAAATAAGGCTCCATTGAGGTTGTCCTTAAAGATGCATAGAATGGTTACCATGTTCACCGGCACTAAATAGCTCTCCAAAGGTAAATAATAACACCTGAAAAAGGAAGTGGATGAATTTCTGTGCTCCTCTAGTTGCAGGCTTAAAGCAAATCAAGAAATCAAGTGAAGGACACAGGATACAGATATAACCACACAGCTATACTGTCAACAAATGTGATATCCCTGGAAACAGCTGTATTTAAATGTACAAAGTGAAGGAAAATCAACAAACAAATTATTTTAGTTGGGCACATCTTAGCAGTAAAATAAAAACCTTGCAACAGACTTTTATCTTTACATGTTTTGTGTTTACATATTGTCTGTGATGTTTATTTTCTGCTGGCCTTCATTCATATAAAAGTGCAATGAAGATCCCAGTGGGAGACATACTTTTTTTACGGACTTTGCTCTGACACAAAGAAGGACTGAGAGGGGACTGGTGAAACTGCAGCCCTCGAGTACAGAAAACAGATTAATTATGTGAAAATCATGCCTGGGTAGAATGAATTAGAGAGCAGTCTATTCTCCAGCCTTGTTGGGGTATATGAAAGTACTGTTGGGATAAAAGAAAACGAACAACAAAAAATGAAGTCAAAGATAATGCTGTGTATTGGCAACACATTGGTAAATGAAAGTCAAGGTTCCAAAAGGAATTAGTTTCTCTCAATGGTGCCAGTGTTGTATGATCTTTCCTTCTTTCTCATTGTTGTACAGTATGCTCTTTCTTTCTTCCTCACACATGGATGATGTGTTAAATTCTCAGTTCCAGTAACTTGGGATGAATGCCGCAAGTCTGTCAACAGTCCCATCTGGGTAGCTGCTACTGCTAATTGACACTAACGAGAAGGACTCCTAATTAATAGTAAGAACTGTTTCCTGGCTGTGACACTGGACGCGTTAGGGCCAAGGACCATGGGGAATGCATAGCTGTGTCACAAAAAAATATAAAGCTTATGAATTATAAGGTATAAATTAAGTATAAATTATAAGTAATGTTACAGTAAAAATGTAATCTATTTTTATACTTTTACATATTACTTTACATACTTACTAGCTGTAAAAAAAAAAGAAAATGTGTGACACAACTGTTTTATCTGTGAGTTGATGTCATAGCTGTGCGAGGGCTGTTATTGGTTAACATCTAATTACACTTGGCTTCTATTTAAATTTGTTTAACTAGAAATTGATTGAAAAAATTAACCAGTTTTTCCATTTAGTTTTTTTCAGTATCCTATCTAGGACAAGAAGAAAGTTCATCTGATTGAAATTTTATGTGGTGATGTAATGCACTTACAGGTAGGAAGTAATTTATGTTCTTCACACTAAAACCCAGATATATAGGTGATAAGTTTCCTTGAAATTTAAATGGGTGGGGAATAGTCCCAAAGTCCAACCTTGTGCATAATGGGACTTGACAGATGAGCTGTTACTTAAGTTAAATTACCAAGTAATTATTTAATGACATAAAAAGGATCGGAAGTAGTTCTTGAACAAAACCGAAGACCCTTCTCAGCACTACAGTTTTTTCTCGATTGCTTTGGAGCATCTCTCAAATGATAATATCTGTGAAACAAGAAGTATGATCCCCACACCATAATGTCACATCTGTGCGGCACAGCATCATTTCTCATTGCTTCACACAAATTTCAAAATGTTTTAGTTCATGTATGCAAGTGGTTTTGTACAACTGTCATCATTTGACACAGTTTTCAGTTGCTTTAGTGTAGTTGGTCAAAACAGATGGTGTGGTTTCCCACTGTAATGATATAACAGAGAAAACCATGAATATAAGTGATAATTATATAAGCCACCGCATGCAGAACAGTTCACCAAATTTTCTAAATGTTTCAAAAATGTATTCGATAATTTGCAGCAATAGAGCATTGTTGTGTTTTTTGTTCCCACAGTACCTGTTTTGTTGCCATTTTGCTGTTTTTTTGTTATACTATGGTATAAGGTAACATTTTAGAAAGTGTCATTCAGACTGGTTCAGCTCAGAAGCATACTTACACTGACATTTTGACAATAGATTTAAGCATTTTGATTCTCATGGTTACAGTTTCTCTCGATTTAATGAAACGTACTTAATGAAACGTAATGACTTGGAGTCATTTCTCACGACTCTAAGGGCATGTCTCAAAACAGTTTATGCATATAGCACAACGCTATTGTACAACTCCAAAAGGCCAACACTCACCCAAAACAATTCTTGTGTCGTAAGCAAATAATTCTATCGATTAATTAGTCAGTCCCACCAAAATGATTGATAGCTTTGGCACATTTAATTAAATATTTAACATTTTCACAATGGCAATACAAGAACAGAAAATTGGCAACAATACCATGTGCTGTGGGAAAGCACAACAATGACGTATCGATGATATTTATGAAAAATACTTTTGAGTTTAGTGACCTGTTTTGCATGTGGCGGCTTACATGATGATTACTTAAATATATAGTTTTGGCTATACTGTATAACTCTACAATGGGAAACTACTTAATTAATTTGACCTAAAGCAACTGAAAATTGTGCCAAATTATGACAATTGTGCAAGAACATTTGCATTCGTGTACTAAACCATTTGGAAATTTGCATAAAACAATGACAAATGACATTCTGCTGTGCACAAGTGACATTTTGACGCAAAAGATGTTCTGCAGAAGTTAATTGTCATTTGAGAAAGGCTCCAAAGCAAACTGCAGGACACGTCTTGGGTAACCATAATAATATATGAAGATAGAATGTTCAGCTTCAGCTAATTTGCCTTGATTATAAATAATTTCCTGGGTTATTCGTTTGCCATTTATCATATTCCTGCCTCATTTATTCTGTTTTATTTGGATGTTTTACGAGTCCATCAGAAAATGTTTTCCTTTTGAATGTGTAGTTCAAATGTCGTGTCCACTGCTTTTGATTTTGAGCTCCTGAAAGTTTTGCAACAGACATTACATTCAATATACCACCAGTATGAGAATCGTTGATACTATCACCTCTGTACTGTAACTTGTACGTTTGCTAACACACCAATTAAAGTCAGATATATCAATGGTGTTTCACTAGAAAATTTAATCATCTTGGTTCTTTTCTGTGTTTCTTTTCAGTTCAATTTTATCAGGAGTCACAAAACAACACCCACAGCCCAAAGAACAAAGTCCAAAATGTTATCTGTCCAACAGTCTCATATGTTCGCGCAGACTTTTACACTGCACAGCTTGTTAATCATTGTTTATGCCAGCATAAAAAAACCTAAAACAGCCAAATATAAAAAGTAACATTGAATTTATTTAATAGCGCTGGTTTATTTACTCTTCTCAATTTACAGGACATTTAAAGTTTATATATTACAAATGAGTACCATCAATAGAGTATTAATTAAATATCATAGATATAAATACAATCTATTTTTTATCCAAACAGTGAAATTACATATTATAAAATTGGTTCTGGCTCATTTTTCTATTGCTCAGTTTGTGTTAATGAACTGCCTTTCCTATGTTGACAAATAAATGAATGATACAACATTATAAGAAGAGGACTTCCATACCTCAGTTACACTTTATAACATAAGCAATGCTCAATTTTTATTACATTTTACACTACTAGCTTTTCAAGACTTAAACAGCAGGTCCATAAGATATATAGGACCAGTTTTTTAAATTCTTTAAAACAGTTAAACTCATTATAATGACAATTATTAGTTTATTCAGTATATGGAAGCCCATAGAATTATACTGTTACACATTTATTCAAGTAAAATCTAATTAAAACAAATCTGCATTTCAGTATACAACATTTCATTTTAAATACCATAAATAAACATAACTTCTGGTCTTTTTCTATTTATTTGCCAATGATATACAATTTAAAGTAACGAAATGGAGAACTGTTGCATTATGCAATTAAGTTAGAGAGATGCTGTGGATCTCCCAACTAATCAACTGAATTGTACGTCAGATATCCCAAACTAAACTGTTTCTCTTCTCAGTCTGCTGGACAACTCTATGTTCAGGTGTCTCTTGAGTACGGCAGATTAAAAGTCTGTTTTCACAAAGCTGTAAGAACACACCAAGATAACATTCACTAGTCATTTTCTGATTTGATTCAATAATTATCTAAATTAATATTTACAATTTGAGAGCTGAGTTATTTTTAGCCCAGTCTTTGTGGGACCAAAAAACAACAATGAACAAATTGCATAAACTGTAACAATTTTCTGGGAAAAATATGTATTTTTAATGTTTTTTTTGGCCTTGTATGCCATTGTCAAGCTATGGATACCGCCTCAGTGGAAGTGGCCGATCTTATCAGCTTAAATGTATTAACTCCCTACTCACTGTGTGTAGTTCAGTCACATTTCTGAAATATAACTCTAAGGTGTCATTTCTTTGGCTTCCTGGGGTCTTTCAGCGGTTTTGAATTGAGCTAGTTCGACGACCATTGTTTCACTGGTGAAAAGAAACTATATGTTATCTGTAAAAAACAAAATTATTCAATGTAACATATCATTGATATACTGTAGATGGGTGTGACATGGTGACTCAGTGGGACATGCTGCTGGCTCAAACCTCAGGTATTGTGGGTAAAATCTCCCACTCAGCTACATGAGTGTGGAGTTTGCATGTCTCCTACCCCACCCTTCCCCCTCACCCCGGCAGAAGGACAAAAATATGCGATTAGATGAACTGGTGCCTCTGAACTGCCTATAGTATGTAAATGTGTACCCTGCCGTGAACTAGCACCAATCAAGTATTAATGTTAAAATGAACACAATTCGAATTCCATTATTCTCAGTTCTTTTTAAAGACAGGCAAGAAGATGTTTTTTAATTTAAATTATTTAATGAATTTAGCGCAACAATTAAAAAAAACACAAAACAGAAATCGTCTAGAAGAAACTGTTTAAAACATTAAACCTCATTTTAACATATATGTACATTGAAAATGCTTTTTCAAATCCTATCATACTTTAATTCAGTCCCAGAAAATGTAATGTGTACATTTGGTGTTTTAAAATGTTTTTCCCCATAATATGCTCAAATTAAGGTTATTTATTTTCATTATCTTCATAAGGTAAAAGAATAAAAATAAAACCTACTTGAGATTCCTGGGTATCTGTGATTCTGACTCATATGAGACAGGTCACATAAACCAAGCACACACAGATGCCTTGTCACAGCCGTTGAAATTGTGTAATAGCAAATGTATGCATTGGATGTGGTTTTACACCAAGACAAAGTTAGCATGGGATATATTGTCCTTTGCAAATTTTTGAAATGAAAACAACATGACTTTTGTTAGAAAACTGTTTATCAGTCAGTAGTTCAAAAAACAGCCTTACTGACAGCATTAAAAATTCTAAAATAACAGTATTTCCAACATTTTTATCTATTGTCTTCACACAATAAAATCAAACTAAAAACAGTGTGGAAATACAGATATTAAAACACTTCTAAGTTCAGAAAATATGGTACATACACATTATTTTCATCCATTTGAATAAACATATAAGAATAATAATGATGATAAATAATAACAACCATAAAAATGACCTGAATTTGTAATATTTTTATTACTAATATGATTCATTTACATATATTTTTCTGTTCATGTTGATGATAAATTATTTAACATCTATCAATCTGTTTTCATGGTAACTATGGAAATCAAATCTTATACATATAAAAGACATAGAAGTTACAGCTGAATTTTTTTTTCATGGTGGGGTAATTGGGATGTTGATGATTTTATCCATCAAAATTGAAAAAAAAAAATTCAGAAACCTGTCATGTTTTTGTTAATATATAACAATCAAATGGAACATGAACAAAGAAACAAACTTAAAACAAGATTTGCTACAGTAGTGTCATTAAATTTTAAATAAATTGTTTCATTTCCTCAAAAGTCCATGATTTTGTCTTTGATCATAAAACAGAAAATTCCATATTAAAAAAAAGAAAAACAGCAATTGCTAGAAGCAAAGGTAAGAACAGCACTAAAAAAATAAAAACATTTTCTACCATAAAACCAGTGAAAAGTACACAATGAAAACAACATGCTATTTAAACTGCAATGGAGCATTACGCTGTAACACACTGAAGGGTTCTTATTCAGCAACAGTTGAAAAAAGCAGTAACATGAACCTCATGAGTTCGCCACAACCTCAGAAATTATTTTATTCCATTTTATATGATTAAATGCAACTCTGTACAAGATATATTAATTTATTCATTTTATAAATAAATGCAGCTCTTTAAATCTACTGACAATATTTACAGTTCTGTGTGCATGAGCCTAAGAAGAGCTTTTTATGTTCTTTGTTCTTTATTCTGTAAAATGACTCCCAGGTAACAGTTAAGTAACAAAGGTGCATATTCACTATGATAACCCTGCACGCACTTTTAAAAACCTACCTCTTCTAATCTAGAGCAGTGTTTCCCAATCTGGTCCTTGGGGGTCTAGACCGATCCATGTTTTTGCTCCCTCTGAGCTACGTGCCAGGCAGTGCGCATTTTTGCTCCCTCCCAGTTTCCCAGAAAAAAAAACGTGGACTGTCTGACACGACTGTGTCCCAGAGGACCGGATTGGAAAACATTAATCTTCGGCTCATTTTATATCCATTATCTTTCACCTGGCTTTTAACTATCCAGTGGAGGTTACCAATCGTGTTTGTATCTCCAACTTTGCATGTTTTATTTAGGCTGAATAGTGTGACCCAATAGTGTAACTGTAAGAGTATTAGAAGGGCGAGTTCAAAGGGCAACATTCTATGAAGCATTTAAAACTGACCTGCTATACAAGGTTTGATAGTAGGTTCCAGAGTCAATGGCAGAGGGCCCATTGCTGTCAAAGATCTGCTTTGCAGCCACTGGTGAGGATGCGCTGTAGGTATTGTAAGTCATCATTTGGTCTTGGTAGGACTTGAGGTCCATCTTCTGCTCATTGGACATTAAGTTGGTGATTGAAAAAGGGTGGTTAAAGTTATAGTGTGGGTCCATGGACTTTAGGGGGTCATTCTGGGGGTCCATATGTTGCATGACACTTGAGAGGAGGGGGCTGACACTTACAGTCTGGGAGTGGAGGTGTGTTGTAGTGGACACCGAGGACAGGGCTGAGGAGATACTAGGTGTTCCCTGAACGAGAGCCTGGGGACACTCCAACTGCACTAATCCTTGCGGTTGCTGCTCTTCAGAAGATGATCCCGGATGGGAGCTATTTGAATGGCCAGAGTCTGCCCCTTCTGAGCCTGGGATGAGATTAGATTCATTCTGGAGGTTTTCCTTATGCCCTGCTTTGCCTCCCTCTTGGGATTTCCCAGAACACTTCTTCCCAGCCTTGTCTTCAATCTTGAAACGCTTCTGGCGCCGGAGGTAACAGCCGTTCTCAAACATGTTGCCCGAGTTCGGGTGCAGAGCCCAGTATGACCCCTTGCCTGGCTTATCAGGGGAACGAGCCACTTTGACAAAGCAGTCATTGAAGGACAGCGAGTGGCGAATTGAGTTCTGCCACCTCTGCTGGTTCTCTCGGTAATAGGGGAACAGATCCATTATCCACTGATAGATCTCATTGAGGGTGAGCATCTTGCTGTTGGACTGCTGTATGGCCATGGTGATGAGTGAGATGTAGGAATAAGGCGGCTTGGCGTGTGTTAGCGAGCGGCGGTAAGTCTTTGGCATTTCCTTAGCCCTGTTTAACGTAGCTGGAGAAGTATAGTTCAGCTGTCCCATGGATTGGCCGATGTTTTGGTAAGGGGAAATGGAGCTGAGGGCTGGTGCAGGAGAGTTCATCTGCGTAAGAGTGCCAGAGCTGAGGGCAGAGGAGGCTGGGGGCAAGTTCATGTGGCCGCTGCCAGCACCAATGGGGGCAAGGGGGCTGGTGGAGAAACTACCTGTAGAGTAACCTATATTCATGGCAGCCGGGGATCCTGCGGAATTTAGATTAATGTAGCTATTGATGGCGTTCATAGTCCCCAGACTGGAATTCATTGTACTAGGAGAAGGGTACATCTGAGGAGATAATGGAAAAACAACTTTAATTATTTTTTTTCTTCACTTTTTCATAACTATTTAAACCTTCAGCTGTATTGCAAAATAAATACAGCGACCAGGTTAAACAGAAACCCTGCTTAAACGCCGGGAGTTGTAACTGAAATACGAGTTTGTTTTTTGTTGACATTAAATCGCACTTTAAAAACTGAAAAATTGGCAGAACAATAAGGTGTACCACCGATAATAACACGACTCTGGCGAAATAAAAACAATAAATTAACAAAACACGTTCAAAATTGAATTCGAAGTAATTAATATGTGATTTATGAATGCATACATTGTTCAACAAATCAACAAGTCCTGGCTGTTTTCAAAGGTAAAATGTTTCTCTGTCGCATTCTGTGAAAGGGCCACTCATAAGATGTGTGAAGCAAATCAGTGTCTTCATTTTTCATTATTCGGCACCTATAGGCCTAATAAATAATTGGATATTTCAATTTTTTAAAATAGAATTAACAGCATTTAAAGCGACAGCCAGCTGTTTATATCAGAGGATTTGTGATCACAGTCAGTTTGGTTGTGAAGCACTAAAATTAATTTCTGTTTATTTAACTAGGTACTTTCAAAATAGATCCATTGAAATTATATATAATACGATTATAGGCAGATAATATAAAATGCCATTGCTTATTTCTCTTAATCTCCCATTCTGTAATTTTATTATATGTAACATTGTAAATCTGATTTAAACTGGGTTCTGTATGGTGCAATCAACATGACACGAACATTAACGTTTGCCTCCCTTTACCGTCATTATTTAAAAAACGTTTCAAATTAACGTGCCGATATCTCAAAATAAACTTAACAAAATGACTACATTTTCCACAAAACAAAGTACAAGACTTGTACTTGTAAACGGTAATTAAATGGGAAACAATATCGTTATTTTTTTCGAGTATCAACTGCGATTCAAAATAAAAAAGAAAACTATCCAAATAATTCAAGTATTACCCTAATATTGGTACGAAAGCCATTTATACTATTACGACTCACCTCGTTCGCCTCGCTGTAGAAGGAATTCCAATCTGGTATTTCATGAGACTCCATCTTCACTGAACTCAACATCCCAAGAACAGCGTCCTTTTGGGGTGTGTGGGTGGGAGTTACACAGATTTAATAGAATTATGTCTCGAAGTCGCTTAATTTACTTGAACGCTCAGTAACCGTGGTAAAACAAGATTCCATTAACCGTGCATTTCAGGAAGATCCGGGTCTCAGGAGAGTGGTCAATATCCACAGCAAGAAAAAAGTTGTGTAGGCGCAAAATTTAAGTTTCAGTAGACGTATTTGTAAAATTCGATTTGCTCACTTTCGATAATAAAAGAAAAATCATTTATTCCTTAAAAATTCAGTAACTATAAATGGCAGAATGATGAAGAATAATACTTTTCTATCAAATGAAATCCTCAAATGGTCATGTGTATCCTGCAGTTGGATTACAGCCCCGAATCCGGTGTCATTCACTCAGTCACTTAGCCAAGTATAATAAAGGTCTGACGTTCAATCTTTAAACGCAGGTAAAGGGCCCGCCCCGATGTGCGATTTGAATATCCCGGGACAAGAAAAAAAAAGTTTATCACTCTCTTGATTATTTTGCCACCTGGTGTTCTGTAGGCCTACATATACACAGCAAGTTGCATATTTAATTTGTCTATTATTTTGTATAACTTCTGTTTCGCGTATTTCTCTTACGTGTAGCAATTATTATTTACTATTTTTAAACAGACACCATTTTACCATATCACAGCCAATAAAACACAATATCTTGGATAGAACTCGCCCAACATATATCTACGCTAAGGGGTAATCATTTGACAACAATTAATTTAATTTATTTATTCTTTATTCCGCAAAAAATCCCTCACACTTATTTTTATTGTAAAATACCACACATCCGATTATGTCATATATTTTAAGGCAAGTGTCTGGGATAAGATCAAATGCAAGCATAAGGTGACGTGAAATTTCAATTCGGGGAATGTGATCCCGTTTATAAATACACTAGCACCTTCTGCTCGAAGGAAGGCATTTCTTTTTCCGGGAGTAGCCTACGCTTCATACCAGCGGGTTGTCTGATGGGTGCATTGAGGTGTCATGAAGGAAACTTGTTAATTCCCGCAGACTATCACTTTGCTCGATATACAAAGAGAACAACGATCAATTTCCACAGTACACTCGAAAGCTTCTCCGCGTTAATGTTATTATGTACACCCTATTTTCACTGCAGAACGTAAAATTATGATAAATTATCATAAAAATTATATTTAAAAGTATTTAAATAACATATATTGAATCATGTAGTTTTGTTGTTTAGACCTTTCTAGTTGTTTTGTTCTATAGGCCTAGTTAGTCAACAAAACATTCACAATTTAGGCCTATATAAAAGTTTAATATAAGCCTATCACAAGTATAACAATTGTATGGTAAGAGCTCACGTTGTTGCATGCTCTTGTTTTTGCATTTATTAGTAAAACACGCTGTTTTTGTGTTTATTTTAATAGTCACTTCCTGCGTGCAATGTGGATATTCTGTTTAATCGAGAAAGTAGTGCAGAGTGATATAGAGCGTGGATTGTTGCTGACTAAAATAGATACAAAATAATAAAAACACAAGAGAGTCGTTTCATTCCTGTAATTTTGTTTTATTCTTAGGTCTGCATGTGGAAGGACAGGAAACTAATTGAAAAACCACTTCCCATACCTAACTTGCATGGAAGTGCCGTTTCTTTTTAGAATATACATCAGTTCATCCACGGTAGACAGTGAAATCTGAATATCAATGCATTTCCTAATTGCCATTGAAAAGAGATGTAATAGATAGGCATGCATATGGTCAATGGGATTAGCTGGAAACAGCTGACGACATTATGTTTTAACGTTGAAATCGCGTTCGTTTAAATATAAAAGTAATGAAAAGGGGAGTTCGAGAGGGTAGAACGATAATAAACAGGCATAGCATAAATCAAACCAATACTTTCACGTCACCAATTGGGGTACTAATCTGACGCCTCTCCCTCACACAAAATTACCAAATACCGCATTTAAAAGTAAATCCGTTTTGTAATTTATTTCCGATGTTAAAATGAAAATTTAAACGTTTGATTCTTTTGTGAGGAATACACAGAATAGGTCCGAGACATAGGCTATGTTATCAACGCTTGCTATTAGTATTATAATGGTTACAACTTATATTGTATGTTTGGCCGTTAAAATGCTAATTGGCGTCTGAGATGCTTAAGATAGGGCAACTCAGATAGTTCATTAACACCTCAATAATTAGTTAACAATAGATTTAATGAGCTAACAGAACTAAGGAGGAAGCCAGAGATTTGAATCTATTATAACCTGATTAACTTAGGAAATAACTTGCAACTTGTAAACTTCGTTGCCATTGTTAATTTTAATGTAATCTACAAAGCAAAATACATTTTAATATATTCCATTGATTTCATTTCCCTTACGGAAGTAAATGGCTACAGATCCTTAAATACAACTACCCCATCTACTGGTCAATGTAAGCACAGCACACTGTTAAGTCCGGCGTGAGCGCCGCTTTTTCTGTTACTTGTCAACGGAACCACTTTAAAATCAGATTTACGGCAGTTAATATAGTCAGATGTGTCACATGACACATTCCTTTACATTGATTGTATCATTGGCTATCGACTATGAGGCGACGGTGGGGAGGGCCGGGTATCCTCAATACTTAATCTGGATTCATTCACTCCCCCACTCCCAGTAAACAGACCTTAGTATTAAAATTATCAACCTGTGTCTCTTCCCCCGATTATCTAACTCTCTCCTATAAATTACCTCCGTATTTCTTTCTTTGCAGTGTTTCCACTGGTTTTAATACATCCACTGACAGTTGAACTAAATGCAGGAAGGGGCTGGGGAGGACCTGGGGTTCACGCACCCTGGCCAATTTGGAAACGCCAGTTTGCCCTCTGGCTTGTTTTTGGACTGTAGGAGAAAACGAGCACATTATGGGGAGAACATGCTAACCCCACCCATGAAAGGTAAGCACGATGCAAACCCACGGAACCACGCACGTGAGGTGACTGGGCTACAGTAAGCTACCATTACGATCGTCAATAAAGCACAATGAATTTTACTTAGCATAACGGATAGTTCAATATTATCTATGACAGCATACAAACCAGAGTTGTATTCTATAGGTATTTTATCTGGATTCAACGATTAAATTTGCAGACACTAGAATTAAAAGTAATATAATTAATCAAATTAAGATTAACAAAAACGGGCTTGTGAATGAATCATTACCCCAATTTACAAAATTGAGTCATTCAGGATCTTTAATTCTATAACTAAGGTTTTAATTTGCAAATGCTTTTACAATTTTGTAAACTGTATTTGCCTATTCTAAAGTGAATTTGTTTGTTTACCGCATCCTTGCATTAGTGCATAACCTCAAAATCTTAGTAACAAGTGCATTTTCTCAACAGATCAAAAAGTCACTTTATCACAAACTTCATTTCCACTTGTGCATAAATACCTACCATTGAGAACTTTAAGGTGAAGTTCTCAGTATTTTTTCTGAAAATTTCAATAAAAACCATCCATTACAGGGTGCACCTAGGACAGACTAACACCATTTAACTCAGTATTTTAAAAATCCTGACTACAGTTCTGTTTCAATTGTACCCCCCACCCCAACAATTACATACAGGCCTGGGGTGACAATAACAGATAACCTGCAAAGAATGACATCAAAAATGATTAACAATCATTGTCAAGTGGAATGCATGCAACGTCACCAGCAGTAGGAACATCTGCACCCACGCAGCACCTTGTCGAAATGGAAAAAAGGGAAGGATCCCACTCGATGGGCAGTGGTACAGTACTGCAGAGCTGACGCTGCAGTTACTTGCTGATAATGGCGGTTATATTAGGGCAAAGGTGAGACGTGCAAAAGTGCCTTTCAGCACAGCTGTAAGTGAAAGTGAACTACTGTATGAGACAACTAATGTTTCAATTTATTGTATCTTAATGTAGGAGAAAATTATACAGTCGTTTCATGGGTTAATTTTACGACATTTGATACATGGTATTAATATTTTTGAGATACCTGAACGAGCAAAGACAAAATTTATAAATGAATAAAATATATCTTTGTCTTGCTCCTGTTTCAGACACATTTTTGTAACTTGATAGTGAAACCAGTAACTGCAGTTTAAAGTCATGTTTCTTTTGACAGAGCATTCAGGTTTAACTTAACATGCAGCTACATGTTCAACTTCACAATAAACTGTTTAAACTTGTTTTAAACCGGGCGAAACTAACCGAACGATTGTCTCAGTGTGTACAGGCGAGGAACTGCAGATAACCTTTGACTGAAAAAAGCTGTTTCATGCAAATGGCTGAACCATAAAACTAAACGAAAAGGCACATGAAAGTCGGACAGACGTCAGCGCAGCTTGTCCAGACCATGACAGCATTGCAGTACAGATGATAATGCAATTTACAGTAACACAAGCTGATGCAATTCTGCACAGGCATTTCATGTTATGATGTACAACAGTAATAAACAGGATAACAGAACAATAAATTGTCCCAAAGAACGTTATTTTAATTGCTTCAGTCACTACTCTGATTTTTTTTTATATATAGTTCAAAAGAGCATCATGTATTGGTTAAACACACATTGGGTGTATTTAATTGTATTTTAGGATGAACACATTGTTTGCAATGTGCTTGCATAATATGTTTTTGTGTTGAGCCTTTATCGGTGAGTGCGCCCTGCAATGGGTTGGCACCCTGGCCTGGGTTATTCTCTGCTTTGCGCCTGTGGAAGAGGCTTTGGACCCTCTGCGATCCTGAATAGGTTATGTGGGTATAGAAAAATGGATGGATGAATGCTTTATTTCTGATTGTTGGTTGTCGAGTTTACTTGAGAACATTTTTTGGGGTTGCGGAGGAAGCTCAAAATATTGTAAATATGCCCTTTTTTCAGAAAGAAATTAATAGCAGAAGTTGAGGATAGACTTTTTTTCAAAACAACACTTAAAATACGTAAGAAACCAAGGCCTAATATTCGGTATCAGAATCAGTTGATTCATTCAAAAATCTTAAAATTTTAAGTCTGGAATTTATGGCTGGTCTGTTGGTTGGAAACAATTTGCAGCCAAACACAATGCACAAAGACTGTAAGGAGAACAAAACCTAGACCCCAGAAAACAATGGGGAAAGTATCATCACTTAATGAGTCTTCCTTCACACTTCTATATCTTGAAAGGTACACACAGGGCTGGCACATCCTACAGGCAACAGGCAATCGTCTAGGTCGGCATTTGATTTGGGGGTGCAAAAGAGGGAAAAACAAATCAGAAGAAATGCCTCTGCTTGCATTCCATGAAATTACAGTTATTCACACTAGTTTTAATATTTCACTACTTTTCTTGCAAAACAAATGTGCAGTAGCTAATTAACAGTCAGATGTAATGAGATGAACCATGTAATGAAATGTTTTTAATATAAATGAATTGACAAAATTAATTTCCTGCTGCTCTGGGGGGTGACTTCAGTATAATCTCTCGCCCAGGGTGCCACAACATCCAGACTCCATTCATAAAATGGAAATATCACTGAATTAGTATGGGATTTTCTGGATTAAGTCCTTTACGTAGCTCAAAAGTTTCCTTTATTTTTATCCACTTATGAGTATTTATGCATGTATATATGTTGTATGTATGCATATCATTGAAGGCGTGGCAGTCTTATCCACAAAGGGCCAGTGGGAATGCAGATTTCTGGGATAAGCATTAGGTCAGCTGCTCAAACCCAAGTGTGATTTCGCACCAGCCAATCGGCACCCTAATTAGTAATCTAATTAGGGAACTGCAGGGAAAACCAACATACACAGCAGCCCTTTCTAGATAAGAATGCCCACCCCTGATATTAGTTAAGGCGACTGTATTACATAATTAATAGTCATACGGACTTCATTTATACTTGGAAAAACATTTATGTGCAGGAATATATAAGAATCCCCAAAAGTTTTGACAATTACATGTATAAATACACTGTATGATTTACACTTATATATTGCAATACAGGCTATTGCTGCTGTCTAACCAAATATCCATGAGCTTCCAAACAACTGAAATCAAGAATACCGTAAGAGAATCTTTACAACATATAGTATCTAACGTTTGAGTATTTTTCACATTCCAAAGTAAATGATACAAAGCCTAATGATGCACATTTACAATGACTTTGCTTCTTGCAAATAAATTGGACTGTTTGTGAAGAAATTCAGTATCTGTTTAAAGGACTTGACCAGACAACAGCTTTAAGGGCCATAATAACCTTGACTACGTTAGGGACAAAAGCAGCAAGCGCTTATGCCCATTTCCCAGAATTGAACCACATCAGAAACATGATTGCTTCAACAAATGAATACTTTTGAGTAGCAATATTCGAACACAGTCATTTTAGTAATTCAGGCACAGGCATGATTAGATTAACACAACAGACAAGTCTGTGAGTAAGCACTAAACGAAACCAACATAAACATAAATGGCCTTGTCATTTGTCTTACATACATAAAATGGCATAACTATTGGCAAGTTTTTTCATGTATCCCTAGATTCTGCTCACAGTATGAAAATTTAAAAAAATGCTATAATACAGTAGCAACCACAATAAAACTACTTGCTTTGCCCAATTATCTCAGCAATGATTAATCTGTGAAAATCAATTAAGTATGATACTCTTTGTGAGGGGACATTATTAGAATATAAGAGAAACAATCAGAAATTTTACTTTGCATCAATGGGCAATCTTGCTGATAACCAGGCTCCCCATAATAAGAAGATAAATCAATCAGGAGGTTTTAATAGCCTCTGATTTAAACGCCCATCATGGAAAATGTACTATGGACGAGTAGACAGATCTCACATTCCGTCTTGTTTATAATTTATACATCTATTTTTGAGAATACAGAACATTGCAAAAGCAGACAACCAACTACATTTAAATGCATGATAAAATGTGTTCTAGTAAAAAACTAATTTCAAAAAGGAAACTCCTATGCTTTTATACAAGTTAAAAACAGAAGAGTCACAAAAGGTCTAACTACAGAGTTAAGCTACAGAAAGTATCCTGACAGCTTGATCTCCAAGTCAGAGCCATTTAAACCAAGAAGCTTTTGTTTTATAATTACTGATCTACAGATTTTTTTGCATGATTTTTAAAATATGTTTTCCCCAGGTTAGTAAATCGACGAGTGGCATAGTAATGCCATGGACAAAAATACATAAATCTTTCTTCTACAAATTGATGTCATACAAATAAAATCACTCATATTTACTGTCTGTCTGTTTTTATCCTGTACCTTATACGTTTTAAGGACCTAATGCATTTTAGATGTTATGCATTTTGAAAAACAACAGTAACCAAAAGAAATCTTCATTTTAACTTGTGATTCATAAATTCTTATGATCCATGCACAAATCATTTGCCTCTCCCCCCCACCCCACCAATAAAATGAGCCATTTTCTGTGGTTATGAATAAAGCAAAACAATGCAAGTAACTATACCAGAATATTTTTCAGTGACATTTATAATGCCATGGTTAAACAATAAAGCTTCTTATATTTATGTCTTGTTCAGGATACAAACTTTACTGCCATATTAACTTCCCTGTTATTCTCAAAATATAAAACTCCACATGCCACGAAATACAGAATACAGTATTACAAAGCTTGCACTTTTCTGCATGAAGCCATCTTTGGTTTTCTATACTCGTTTACTTTGTGGTACATAAAGTATCATATATATATAAAATTTAAAAAAAAAACTAGAAATTGGACATATATTACATTTTAAAGAGAATTTATACATGTATGTGCATAGTAAAAATACAGATGTATATTACACATGCTAGATAAGAATCACAGTTTGGAAAACTAAATTATTAAGAGAACAGATTTTTTTTTCCAGGATTGTCTAAATCATGAATATTGGCGGTCGCTTTAATTACAAAGAAAGACTAATAAACTATAAACAATGGCAGGGTGAAAACAAGCTATTTTCAGGGGTATAGTGAACAACTATTTTCTTTCTTTTATACTTTTAAAGGTTCTGAAAAACACACTCAAAATTCAGCCATAAACTGACTGGGAAGGGATGTAGCTTGAAAGAAAAAAATGGGTATAGAGGGTGCCTGAAAAATATCTGGAAGGAGGGTGTCTATGACCTTCGACCTCCTACACTTATATGAGGGCTCCGGTGGTTTCAGGTTGTCAAACATGAACTGAAGAGGTGGTGGAATAATGGATTTGCATCTCTGAAGTATCGCGTCGGCGTCACTGCCAGTGGGAGAACGAGGAGAGCAATACTTTCCCAAGGTCGGTATCTCCTGTTCAAGGAATATATAGAAAGATTAATTTTAACTATTACATCCACCTGACTTCTGCAATGTTTCAGTCCCATATAAATTTGAGAATGTCTTACAACTTAACATTCATTCATCCACTCACCCATCAACTAACATTGTCCCTTTAGCTAGGGAAGTGTTACAAAAGGGTCTAGAACCTATATCAGGCATCACAGGGCACAAGGTAGGGAAAGACCTTAGATGAGAAGCCAGATCTCTCTCTCTCTCTCTCTCACTCACACACACACACACATTAAGAAAAAAATTAGAGATGCTAATTTGCCTAACTGTATGTCTTTAGGCCACAGATGAAATCCAGGCTGCCTCAAAGAAATAAAACACTGTGCTACAGGCAAGCTTCACTCACAATGAACAGGGGTGGGATCTTAACACCCAACCCAAGGGATAGAGAAAGAGAAAACCTTTACAAAATAAATCTGAATGTGTCTGCTTCTTCTTCTGCTACTTTCTGTGTACATGAAATGCCGGTGTGGATAGTCCAGGTCCAAGTGAAAGTCCTGATCACGATTTTGTTTCAACCAACCAGCTGGGTCACAATCAGAGTACTCTGATCTGGTTTGTTTGAAACAAAATCTTGGTGTGGACTTTCGCTTTCTGGACCTGAAGTATCCGCCTGATTAAATGTATTAAAATACAAGCATCAGCACTAAACTTGGAAAAAACATAAAAACTATAAGGGTGCCCCACCCCAAAATAAGTGCAGTTTATCCTAGCAGTCCTACTACTACTCAATATTTTAACACGATATTTCGACTTTTAAGGGTGTGCTGCAGTCTTACCGATCGGTTAGGTGTCGCGCTCCTTTTTCACTTTCACGTCGCCTGCCAGTATGGTGGAGATCTCAGCCTGCATGAAAGCCCAAGGCACACTGGAGCCCACCAGGGGGCACTTCTCCCCACTGGGGCAGTAGACCTCACTCCCGGCACTTTGATTGCGTATGAAGTTCCGCGTACACGGGAAGCAGAACTTGTGATTCGCCACAGAGGGACACTGGACAAAATGGGTGTCCTCCAGCCGCTCGTGACAAATGGTGCAGCACAGCAAGGTGCTCGTGACGCCCGCGGATGACTCGGCAGTCGGGGCGCCAGGCTCGCTTCCGGAGGCAAGGGACAAGGCCGTGCCGGCGCTCGATGAAGTTCCACTGCCGTGAGGTTCTCCGTTGCGAGTGGCAAGTCGGCGTTGCTGCCCAGCAGATATAGCTGCGGACGGACTGCCGCTGTTATGCTGGGCCCCCACAGTGTGAGCCAGACTACCAGCGCTGCTGCTTGCCGGCCCATCTTTGGGCGAAAGGCCGGCCGTGCCCAGATTATCAGCCACGCTCATGAGCGCAGAGATCGGAGAAGGATCACTGTGGGGAGCTGAACTCTCCTGCAGGGACGGAACCCCGGCAACAATCATATTGGTTCCGGGTAAATGCGCGGTCATGCTTGGGTAAATTCCTCCAACTGATGTTCCGGGCGGCCATTGCGGTCGCATGTGTTCCTCACCCACTCCTCCTTTTTCGACGCCACCCTCCGGTTCGGGAGATAACTTTCGCCGGCGGACACGGGATGGGGCCGAGCGACCCATGTTACATAGAGCAGTGGGAAGCATGGAGTGGTTGGCATCCAGGTAGGGCTGGGGGAGCGTATCACAGCCAGGGGCGTCCTTGAAAGCCCGCACTCCGTCTGGCAGCAGTTCAGATAGAAGACGCCAATCGCCACTACCATGCCGCTTCTCATATTCCACATACTTGTACCCAGAGTTGATTACTTTGTTTCCACCATCTTTCTGGCTGTCATAAAACATCTGCTTGACAAGACTGAGCAAGCTGGAGAAAACATTGCCCGAGCCACAAGGGTACTCGATAAAGACTTTCAGCTCAAACTCCACATTCAGCTTGGCATCAAAGGCAAAGATCCGCCCAGTGAGGCTGTGGTCTTTCTTAAAGCGCACATTAAAAGGAGAGCAGCTGGTGAGCGCCATCAGGGAGTCCCGCACGGCCTTTGGACGCCCTGCCCAGTCGTCGGCTCGGTTGCGCACGCTCTCAGAAAGCTCAGCAAGCGCCTCTGCATTTCTTTGCTTCTCTTTCAGTTCCTTCTCAAAATCAGGACTTATAAAGGAGGCTATACTCGTTCCCAAACCCATGGCCTGACGCTTGCTTATGTCATGCAGGATAGGAGAAGCGATGCCAAGAGTCCCTCCAGGTCGCGGGTTAAGAGCTGATGCGGCTGCCAAGAAACCATGAGGAGTCCCCACTATGCCCTGTGCCATTAAACTGGGAGGTACAGTCCCCACCATAGCCCTCCTGGCATTAGGGCTCTGCCTGCTTACTTCAGGAGGGCCTCCATCCTCCAGCCTGGAAAGACCGTTTGGGAGTCTTGGAGGGACCCCGTACTCTCCTCTTCCTCTCTCAAAGCGCTCACTAGACTGCCTCCCACCCTCCATAGGTCCATCCTTTCCACCTGCACCGTGTTTGCTCGGTTGAGGGCCTGGAGACCTGCATTCCTGCATCGCATGTGTTCTTTTCAGCTGCCTAGCAGTTTCAATGAGAAATTCAATTCTATCCGCCCCTTCATAATTCACACATCCCCGGCACACAGTCTCACTGAAGTCCCATATCATGGCCCAGGGCATCTTTGGCAGATCACAAAGGTAACACCATTGCCGCCTGGATGATGCCTGTGAAGCTGATGACATTATTAGGGCCTCCCTCTCGTTTTCTTTGAATTACTTCTGTTTTCCGGGTTCCCTGTCCTGCACTGTCTCCGTCAATTACCGTATTTCCAGCGCCTCCTTCGTCTTCTTCGCTGAGCAGATCCCTATAGTTTCTGGAGTACCTTCTTTACTTGAAGTTTTCCCCCCTGTTGTCGCTCGTGTCTTCGTGTAAGTGGAAGCACTTCTCCTGGAAGACGCTGGAAACTTACACAACTCTGCGGCATTGCTTCCTGGGAGATGTAGTTCTACGTATTACGCAGTATTCGAAAGCAGAGAAGACGAGCAGCGGTTGTTCTTAAGTTTTATCGTTAACACCGTTATGTTTTATAACTAATACTGTTTTACTATGCATTCGCACTCATGAAGACAAGGACTACTGCTTTTAACACGAATTTATGGTTTTTAAAAAATTACTGTTCAGAATCGAAAATAGTAACAGGCGTATTTATTTGCTCATATTTCCCACATCCACCTTATTTGCCAGTAATAATGTTGAAATTACCATAATAATAATAATAATAATAATAATTCTTATACAAAGCTAGATATTTAACTCACCACGCTACAGCTCATTGTCACGAATCAGACC
>JAABNY020000035.1:7364063-7399687 GCA_015164015.2 Brevimyrus niger
ATAATAATAATAATAATTCTTATACAAAGCTAGATATTTAACTCACCACGCTACAGCTCATTGTCACGAATCAGACCAGTAGTAAGTTGAGTTATTTAACAACTTAAATTTTCATGAAATTTTAATGACGGTGCCAGTTTTAACGTTACTACGCACAATTCTGTTGAATGATTTCTGCACTGTTTTTTCGGTCCTTAACTTCATGTTTCGGGCAAGTTAACTTCAACTCCCATAGTTCACAGGGAATAAAAACATCTGACGCGACTTCTTCTCCCGCCTCGTTATTCGGTTGCGCAAAGGAACGTTCTTCGCTATAATTCGGCACAGTTATGCGTAATTCGTGGGTCCTTAGCAGAGCTAAACCGACATTCGAACTCAAAGTCAGTCTGATTCTTCTTTTCTTTTCTTTTTCTTTTGCAAATATTGAACACTGTAGTGTCCTGAATATACCGGTGACTAAATGAATATATTTTACGTTTACTTGTTTGGGAGGCATTTGTCAAAAGCGACGACAGGTGAAAATCAAGGAGCAGAGTTCCTGGAGTTACTGAAGAGCATATTTCCAAAACTTAATCCGTGCATTTTTGATGTTTTTGAGATCGCTAATGACCTAAAGTCATGTGCTTCCTCATCATATGTTACAGTACTGGGAACTGAAATACACTTAGTCCTCATGAAATCCAACGAACTACTTTTTACATTTCCAAAAAAAAAGTACACAGAAATGGTATTTACTCACGATATAATAACCACGCAAAATTAGTACAAAAAATGGCGGATGGAGAATGTGTTGAATTTAGTGAAAATGTTTATGAGTCAAGGAAAAGGAAAAGACAACCAGAGAAATGGAAAAAGAATATAAATAAAAGTGCAAAATATAAAAAGGAAGGGAAACAGCCTAAAATTGCATGTGAACACACTGGAGTCAGATCTGCAAAAGGACAAAAGATTGTATGTCAGGCCAGCAAGCTAACAACAAAAGATGTCCAGCGTAAGTATTAAGGTCTAACATTTTGCCGACGTACTCTGTGCTGTCATATATAACGCCGATCCGAAATCTACTTACGTTTTTGTTGGTTTGGAAAGGAAATAAAATGCCCTAATTATCGGTACTTTTGTTTGATGTCGCTGTTCTATGTCCAGTAAGGACAGGTCGTCTGTATACTAATGTACTGAATGACAGTACTAATATTGAATAAAATTTCATACATTTTAGTAGACATGAATGCTTTTTCATTAACCATTCAAGTATTTTTTATATATATATATCTTATTACTGCTTTAATATTGCTTTTTAAAATATTTTAGGCCCTTTAATATATATTGTAACTTTAATATATATTGTAACTTGTAGAGTTCTTCAATCAACTTTATGAAAGTGGTAAAGCTGATCAAGATGCATTCTTGCTTCTGCATCTGTCACCAAGCATCCCTAAACGCCAAAGAACACGTGCCGACTGTGGCAGAAAAAGACCAATACAGACTAAGTATTTCATTAGAAAAGCAGACAGCGGTTCACCAATACGTGTATGTTCTGCTGCATTCTTATCAATAGCGTGTGTTTCTCGATTTCGACTGAACAGACTTGCCAAACATGCTATCAGTCATGGAGGAACTCCTAAAGAGAAACGTGGAGGGAAGAAGGTCAATGAGACTGATGAAACAGGAGTTCGACCAAGAATCAACAAAGTTAAAGCTGCAAACAAGAAAGACATTGAAAAGCTGATGCCTTACTTTGCCATCTCCAAAAAAGCCAAAGAATTCTATACCGATGATTTGTCAGCAAACAGTAATAGTTCCGATGACTTGGAAGCAGACATGAATAATGATAAAGAAACATTTTTGTAGTTTGATATAGTATTACAGCCATTTAAATCGATACATTTTTGGAGCATTGATATTTTGTCTTACTTTACCATTCTACGAATGCCAGAGACATTGATATTTAATCAGTAAATGATAATAAGTTCAGATGACTTAAGCAAATTTACGCATACATCATTACTGTGAGTTTTAGAAATTTGCTGTTCAATTGAAGTTAAATGTTTTGCTCAAAAGCCTGATGGCATCACTCAGCCAGTTGTGAGAATTTAACTAGTGGGCAGAGAGGCACAGAGCCACACTCACTTTGACACAGGCACTCTCGTGTGATTTTAGCATACTACAGTGTGGGGTTTACAGGGAATGGTGGGAAGATAAAAAATTATAATCCAGTAAAAAACAAAAGGACCACCATGTTAAGATAGATGGGAATGGCCAAGCTTGCATGATGTGTCCACCTTCCAGTGGTTCTGGAAAAGAAAATGGTCTGTCTCCACACTTTCCTATTATTCTGTTTCTATCTGTCAATGGTTGTAAATCTGTTTCTGAAGCAGCATGTCATTTTTCTGATTATTTTTTTGTTGTCTTAATAGATTCCACCATTACATACATATGGTACATATTTAATGTTTTTTTTTTTTATCCCTGTGTTTATTTTTAGCATGCGGAATCAACCGTTTCAAAATCAATCTTAAAAGTAATGTTACAAAATTAACCACCAGATGGCGATGATGCACATTCATGAACACTTCTGGGTATCCATATTACCTTCCCCAGTCAGTTTTGCTTTAGGAATTCTAAATGACAAATATTACTGTTCAGCGCACTATAAAATACCCATAATGCATAGTGTACAGACGATGTACCCCTATATACCACAATGCAATGCTATGGTGACGTCTATTGTCAACTGACTTCTTGCAATGCAAACAAGATGGCGCGAGAGGTTAGCTATGAAAATGTGAGCACATTTTCTTTTATCTTAAAATGGGACTGATAACACCAATCTCTGCAAAGACTGAACAACAATAATTAACTGTAATACAATAATCCATTCATCTTTTAACTTGGTCCCCACCGCGGGTAAAATTTAATGATAATAATTTAAAAATAATTTTAGATTTACACATCCATCTCCTTTATTCCGTTTATGTTATCGAGATATTTTACTTGCAATTGTCGGTTTTCAGAGGTTGCTAGGAGACCAACACAGATCGTCTTGGAATTTAGTGTCTGAAAATGTCGACTTCTTTCACTTTCCCAGCATCGTTAGCTGTAGATTTTCCTCTTTGGAGACCAGTAAGTGAGTAAACCATTTCGAATATATCCTTGGGCTATATGGCAAGTAATGAGCAGACGCAATGCACAGAGTGTATCCGGTAGCAGACCCCTACACAGACATTTTGGGGGCAGTAGCTGACGCCAACCCCCTCCTCGCTGGTGCTAAATAGCTGCCCCAAGCAGTAGGCCTATTATAATGTAGCTTTTTGTTAATGAAATTTCACACGTATTATTGCTGTTTCTATGCAGTGAAATGGCGAAAATAATGTTGCAGTCTGCAAACTGGGTGCAAAGCATCAGTTTTGTTAGCTCCAGGTTCTGTATTTGAAGAGACATATGGATTTTGATTGTAATTGAAAGCTTTCAGATTCAAATTAAAATTGTCATTGCGTTGTCAGACACCACCAACACATTATGGTTTGGTTTCAGGTCATGCTGTGTGGTTTTATGAATGGACGAGGGAAATTTAAAAATGATAATGACAAATCAGTTGGCATTTGTCTAAGGTACAGAAATTGATGGTAATGATATGGGTAACAAAAGTGTATCGTGCTTTTGAAAAATTCAAAATGTTCAGTACCAACAGGGAAGGCAAATACAAAAGATTATTATTTTGGATTTCTTAGGAGCATAGAATTATGTAAGCACTATATATTTGTATTATTTCTATTTTCTGTGCAGGAAAATGAACAAAACAAAAGAAGCATACTCAGAGATGAAAATGGTGAATTTTACACAAATAATATGAGATGAAGCTACCTTTTTTAAAATTGTGCATCTTAGTCATTTTATCCCAGAAAGTTCTATATAATTTTATTCGGTCTTTGACTCTGCTGTTTATTCAATCATTTAAAATCCATATCAGACCATACATATGGATGAGTAAAATGCACCAGATGTTCCACAATCTGTGAAGTTTCTTCTGTTTATTAGCAGCATGACCAACGATCCTCCTGATGAAAATAGAGGGGACAGCTGGAGGTGCAGAGGAACAATGTAAAATTTTAAAAAATGCATAATTACTTGCAAATAGGGATCATCTGGTCTCCATATATATTATTTTGGTTTTTGCTTTCACTTGGGTCAAAGTATTTAATAAATACATATTTTGTAAGCAGCGTTTATATGTAGAAAATAAAAATAAGAACAATTCCTGTGAGTCTTTTTTTGCAAGTCATACCTGACACTTCAGAAACTGTCCCCTTGTCTTGTGTAGGTCATGACCCTGCTTCCCTTCCCCCGCTGTCTCATTGCCCAGCAGAGATGCAGTAACGTGAACACAAAGGCTGTTGTTTGTGCGGAATACATACACTGGGCCTGTCCATTATAACATACCCAACCCTTAAACATTTTCAATGCAATTCAATAAGTTTCCTAATAGAAGTTCACAATGGAGGTTAAGTACATGGTGATTTAATTTTATTAACTGTGAGATGCAAGTTATTTTGTTTTACAACTTTCCCCAAAAAAGAGATATTCGCATTTTTTTCTTTCTTGTCAGGAGGCGATCACTTGACAACATTGGTGTGGATGGCTTCTGTTGTGTTAATTTTCCATTGTATTGGGCTTTGTAGTCTGTATATCTCCCATAGCCACGTATTACTGTCAATTTTGCATTCTTAAAGCACAGCACACCCTTGAACATGCATACATACCACAAAATACCAAGATGCACATGTGTTAGACACCATGTCTTGCTTTGATTGTCCTCTTATCCCATTACCTTTCTTCTCATCTGCTTCCCTACGCTATTCCCTCTGCTGTTTTGTCTGGTTTACTGGCCAGTCACTTTTAAGCAAGGGCTGGTCCTGGGTCTTCTCTCCTTTGGTAGCGTCTGCCCAATTGAAGGATGATGTGGTACATTTCAGCGAAGCCAGTGTCTGAAATGGCGGCGCAGAGATTGAAGCTGCGAGATGGGTCATTCTTGGAGAGTTTGTGTTTTTATTGGGATACGTGGCATTAGATGTTATTGAATGTTCTGCAGCCCTGATTCTGAAGATTGTGATTTGGCTTTGGTTGCCTTCAGTAGTGTTACAGTTTGTAATACTGTATATACATTTTGTAAATAGTACCTTGGTGTATCTGGTTTTCTTTCCAGTCCAGGTGACACCGACCATGATATTTAAGATATTTATTTAATCAAATGATACTTGCTGGTTTCCTTAAATATCAGCTTAATCAGAGGATATAACAATTAATCCATTTTAACTGCGTTATATCTGACTGGGTGGAAACCGACCATGTGTAAATGGGGTGGAAATTGAACACACATCTTCGGAGACATGGGGCCACCATGCCGTCTATCATAACACTCCTGTCAATCTTTCATCTTGTAAGTTCATTGCGTACTGTGAGGGAGATTCCACAATTCGGAAAGTCTTTTGTAAGACAGCTTCTTCATAGTGTTGTAGTTGGATTCATGTGGTCCAACAGATGATTGTATAATAAATTCCTCATTGCCCAGCCATGATTTTTTTTCTGGGTATTCCAAGTCTTAATTTGAGATTCCTTATCATTTTCTATTGCTGACACCTGACAAATGATCCTATATATTATAGAACTAAAATTCATCATTCACATTGAGGCCTAAATGCTTTATTAATCCAAGTCTGTATTTGAAACAGCAATACAGTAAAGAGATACATACACACAGATAAAACAAGGACACAGCACAGTACTATCTGTCCATTTATCTTCTAGCTCCTTATCCAGTATGAAGGGATGCAGGTCCCAGGCAGTAAAGAGCACGGCACAGGGGAACAGTACAGCCAGGGTGGCAGAATATCACAACAAACTTCATTATGGTAATGTGTGATTAATAGGGGTGTAACAATACACAAAAGTCATGGTTGGATATGTTTTTGGTATAGTGGGTGTAAAAGAAATAAAACATAAATTGCTTATTTTTACCTTTTAAACAGTGGTTTACTGAACAAAGTATCACAGTCTTTCATAAATAAAAAGTCATACTACTGCAGAATACTAATAAAAAACTAAAACTTACTTTAAAGTAAATCAAAATAAATATTCTCTCAAGGAAACAAAAATCAATATCCAATAAGGTGCCTATTTAAAAAAAAAAAAAACTGTACCTGATCTGCACTGTATTCCCATTAGCATATTTGTGGTCTGTTTCAGAGAAGCCTGGCTTCGTGTGTGGGGTTTGCATGTTCTCCCTGTGTTGTCATGGGGCTTCCTCCAGATACTACAGTCCTCCCTCCCCCCACAGCCCAAAAACAGGTGAATTAGAATTATTACATTTCCCATAGGTGTTTCATTTGTGTACCCAGTGATAGGTTGATACCCCTTGCTGGGTTATTCACAGCTTTGTGCCCATAGCTATCTGGATTTCAATTACCCTGAGTAGGACAAGCAGTGCAGAAAATGGAAGGATGGATGGATGGATGTTACACGGGTTTTAAAACCCTTATGTCTGGGCTCATAGCTCCATATTCCCTATACAGCCGGAAGAAGATAACTGTGGACTCAGCATTGGTATCATAAACATCAAGAACCTTCAATATGCTGATGACACGACACTTAGAGTGGAAAAGAAAAAAGATCTGAAGACCCTTAAATAAAAGTTAAATAACAGAGTGAAACAATTGGACTAAGACCAGATGTGAAAACAAAAGCTTAATTAGAAAGAAAAAAGGGGAAACAGTGGCTGATGCTGCTTGCCTATGACCATGGCAACGGATGCTAACCATACTGTTGACAGTGAAGAAATAGACACAGCTTCTGCCTCCTTAGAACAACGATTAACAACAAATAATCCAGCAATCAAGATCTAATTCAGAAACTGGTATTTGGCATGAAGACCAAGACAGAAGGCAGAACATTCTTGAGAAATGCAGTCTATATGGGTGCCAGGAGTAAGTTTTCACTTAATAACTTAATATTTCATATTAAGGAAATAAGTCATTTTATAATTATTGTTATATCTGGCCCAGGATCCAGTTTGCTATCTACCTGCCACAGGAATGGTCTCTCCTCCCAGCCGAATGACTTCAATGCATAATCATCCACACCTGCCCTCAATATATTCACTTATGCCTGGTGAATGTCTTGTTGCTGAGTTTTAAGATTTAGTTCTGCTTACTCAGACTTGCTATTATGTTTCTTGATTAGGCTTTCTAGTTTTCTGATTTTGTGCCTGTCCTCTAGTGCTCGGGTATCTGGTCAATGTCTTGGATCATGGTTTCTAATTGCCCAACCTTGTGTAGTACCTCAACCTTTAAATACTAATTGTAACATCAGTTATTTTCAGCCGTCTCAGCTGCAAACCTCACAGAGAGCAACCTAAGTGATGTCAGCACTGAGCAAGTGGAGGTGCAGGTCAGGCAGCAGAAAACTGGGTGAATGCATTCTGGGGAGTCCATTCTGGGGAATCCTGGGAGAAACATTGAATCCAAAGTTAAAACGTGTTTTTTTTTTTCCAATTTCAATGTATTAACGGATGCATATGCTAACGTAAATATAATTTCAAAAATCCCCATGACAAACCATGATAGCTAGAGTGTGATCAGCATCAATTTATGATTTTGGGCTATATTGACGGTGTACGTTTGGCCTTCCCATATATTATGTGTATAATACTGCACAAGTACCTGACGTGGAACTCCAGTATTTCTTTTAAAGTATGTTAAGACTTACATAATTTTATAATAGGGCACCGGTGTTTAACACTGTCCCCAGCTCACGTGTTTAACGTCGATCAGCTCCAGATGGCAGAACATAACTGAAATGCGTACAACGGTAATAAAACAGCCGTTTATACACTTATACAAATTGAATACAAAAGGTGCCATCTGAACATCTACATCGCTGGTGTATGAAGATCGTTTTACTGAAAGCTTTTCTTCTCACAGCGCCAACCACCGGAAATCTATGGAATGAGGTAGCACGTTAGTCGGGCAGATGTACCGAAAGTTCGTGTTACGTACTTGGAGACGTCCCGCAGCGACCAGTGATTGAGTCAGTCATCCCTCCTCTTATGTCACGTGAAAATCGAAATTTATACATGCCTTGTTGAAAAAACAGCAAACGTTATCCAATAGATTTCGGGCAGGGGCGGCTCGGGTTTCGACTCTGACAAGGATGTGTTCCGATGCCATGACGTCACTAATGCCCTGCGCTGACAGTCAGTCAGTCCAGGGATGCTCTGAGCACAAGACTGCGGCATCTTTCACTGAACGGTTCTCCGGCATAGCATCTCTTTATTGATATTTCATCCATCCTCTGCATTAACCCCCCATCTAAAACCCTTTATCTTCAACCCAATAAGTATCTTGATGCGAGAACCGAAGACCGGCTAGAGAATACTTTTTGATTTTTTCCTCATCAATTTCTTTTCATTTCCCAGGGTTCTTTGTTTTCCTCACATCTGACATATTGCCTTTTTTGTTTTCCATTTTTGTAGCATTTGTTTCTGCGAGAAGACCGTGAACGTTCACAGAGCCTGAAACGGATACGTGAGATAAAATACCAAGAAAAACTACAGAACGTAACGTCATAGGTATTATTATTATTATTATTATTATTATTATTATTATTATTAGTTCTACTTGGACCTGCACATTAACTGAGTGGAGAGCAAGAGGAAAGGCATTCGTTGGATTTCTAAATACAGACGTGACGTTTTTTTTCCTACCCAGCATCAAGCTTTCCTTGAATAAGGCATCAACAAACACACAACGTATAATTCTGCTGTTTGGCGAGAGGGGATAAAGCGTGCGAAGCCCTTCATTGAACACAACGTCAACTTGCGAATTGATACGCCATTCTAATTGTTAACAGTTTGATTTTCCCAAGACGCGCTCGCCTTCGAATTGCTTTCACAAATAACCTAGTTTGATTGAAGATACTATGAAAATGATGGCAGGTGGGGCAGTTCAACAGAACGGGATTTTCTCGAATCCTCACCATCACAATCAACAGCCGCACATGGAGTCCGATCCCCCAGATTCGCGCAAAAGACCGCTGGAGACCCCGACAGAAGCCAGCAGCACAAAACGCACAAACACCGGAGGTAAGAAGGAAACTGGAGGCTTAGAGGTCAGTTATAAGGAACCAGTAAGAAAGTGAGCAAAGCTGGATTGTTACAACTGAACGGAAATCAATATATATTCCTGTATATTTTGCGCTGTCTTTTCTTTTCCCTTTTGTCTTTCTTGCGTGATTGCTGATATTAGTGGCGGCATGTCTGTACTCTCGTTCTTTGACAGACGATATTTCATGGTAATGTCATGTACTATCGTTTATATGGTACATTTAACGAAAACACAGAAATAATCCACAGACAGTAACAGCGTGATACATGCAATTTTATCTTGCTGGAGCAATTTACGTGATACTGAATTATGTTAATACAAACTAAAAAAAGGTGGTGTAGGTAGTTGGGATTTGCAACACTTATATCAACAATGGTAATCATGCCTTTCTGGACCCTTTGTCGTAACGCTTCAGTAATCAAATATTCATATAAATGTATCATTTTATTATTCACACGTAGTGTGTGATGTGCTTGAGAATTTCAGAAATTAATGAACATTGTTTATATAATATTAATTCAAACCGTGTAGAAAATAGTATTCCAGTTTATATTGTTTTTGTAAAATAATCTGATATTGTATCCATCTGAAAATGATTACTCTTTTAAGTGCAACAAACAATTGGCCAGTTGACTATAAAAAATTGAGTCTATCATTCAAGGGGACGGTGTACATGCAAACTGAAAGTATACATGTCTGCACTTTATTTCTGATAAATAAAAATAAAAATAGAAATTTACATATTTCTATTCCATCCCATAAAGACCCCAGGCCTTTTAATTGTTACCCAACAACGGGTGTTAACACATGATTCAGAACGATACTGATATATTAAAAAACTTAACACATAGAAATAGGGAAAATAGAAAATAACTTCAAATTTAATAATTCATTTTAAAACTGGCTTTTTGAAATATCAGAGGTACAAATTCTGAAACACAACCTGCAGGTGCTGTCTAATTTATTTGTAGTGAAAATCCTTACACCAAAATTCCGTCCCAGAAATACTTATTTTACATACTTCAGTAAATTTCAAAATGTAATTATATGGAAGACAACTATAATTCTAATGTTATACTTTATTGTGAAATTAGTAGGCAGAAATCTGAATTAAGAAATTAGTTAAGAAGTATGAAATTCAATAAAGACCAATTTAGAACATGGCCGGGATTGTTTTTGCTAGGGAAGTTTCTCTGTTGCTATTGCAGTTATAATAATTTGGAACGTAAAATGGTTCCCAATAATAAACAGTACTTTTAGGGCCATAGAAGCATACTCACTCCTTACTCTCACCAAATCTGATAACGGGAAAATGAGGCTCTAATTTCTATAAATTCTTGTGGGGTTCTATGTCAGTGGGATGCTTTCATTCCGTTTTCATCATTCTGTTTACTAAATCAAATATCCCTTTTCATAAAGGTGTCAGTAATAGCAGATGAATGATTCTGTTTATTCTGAAGTTCTGGTCGATCATGACAGCTCATTCAATAGAGACACGCTGAAGCCCCTCGTAAATGAACAATTCTATTATAGTTACTAATATTAAAAAAAACAGTTTTTCTAGTCTGAATGATAACAGCGTTCTCATTTGAAAAGTCCCTACCTTGTCTCGACCGTGCTTATAGTGTTGTCTTGGAACCACTAGGTGTACTTTGCTAATTTTGATAATGGAAGAACTGGCATATGCTTAGCTTCTGGGAGATGGTGAGAAAGGGATGTAGATGCCCTTGCTGAATGACGTGAGGAGACTGTAAAAATGCCAGGTGACTATAAACTGGAATGAAACAGACAAGTGGATATTGGTTTCTGCTATGGAGGGTTGTGTTTATCTCGTCCACTTGTACCTTATGCTGTAAAAAATTTTGATCACAAGACCAATAATATTATTAAACATTTTACTACTACATCGCTTTCCTTCACAAATATGCTCTATTTGCATATGAACTTTCAGCAGATTTTTAGGTAATAAAAAAGCTATGCATTTGAAATATTGTCTATTCACAGGCAGAAATATATCCCCCTATAGTCCTAAATATATTTTCTTCCAGAACCTCTAAAATTAGCTCAAAGCGAGATGATACCATTTTCCCTGCCACCCTCACTCCCACAGCTCTCAGTTTGAAATGTCTTCACTGCTATTTAAATTTCCTTCTGCATTCTTTGACTTAAAAATGCTTTTTTTTCCCCCCGGCTCCATTGTGTATACGTACTTTTTGTTCGCCACTAACCACCATATCTCCACCTCCCCGTCCATCATCCGCCGCCATTGATGAGTACAGAAGCCGCAGTCGCCGCATCACATCGATCCGCGATGCTCGCTTGAACATAAAGGGGGCGCTGCTTCGTTTTTTTCTTCTTTTTTTTTTAAACACTGCGTCAAATAGAAAAAAAATGTATTGTTTGGTGTGAGGGGCGGGGTAAGATGGCAGAAGGAAGAGGTTTTATTGGATATCCAAGGTGCCTGTCCTCACATTGCGGTAGATTGGAAGAGTACGCTCGATGAATATGCATGAGAGCAATGAAAAGAGCATTGCAGTGAGGTACGTTACACTGCGAACAGTCACGATTCCAACAATGCATGCCACCATTTCGAAAACTCATATGTTTGACGTTTAGCATTCAGCTCTGGTAGAACACAAACAGATTACTTGCTGTAAGCTGAATAATGGGTGTCTTTTCGGCCTGTTACGTTGGATTCATTTTTTTTTTCTTCAGATTTGTATCTCATTTTTTCTTATTTTCTTTTGACACAGTCAGGAACACTTTTACATGTGAAAAGATATTATTTGAAGGGTGGGGCCAAAGGAGGGCAAACACATATACGGTTGTAACTTCAGCTTTTATAGCCTAGATTAGCTCAAGTTAGCTAGATATGCTGCCACCAGCAAGGCAGTTAAAGTCAGCACTAGAAATTTGTTCCAGTATTTGAGACTCAACATGAACTACAATACCAGACTATGGCAGTGGTTACCTCAGTGTTAATAAATCACTATTATTACAGCCATTTTAAATCTGTGAACAACAAGATGCAGACAACTGGCAGGTAATTCTACTACTAGGAGTAATAACATGTTCAACAGTATATAGCATTATGCTACGAGAACTTTTTTGTTATTGTCCTATTTTTTTTCTTTGGCTAACTGGTATAAAACATTGAATTGGTGATTAAGACAGAAACAAAATGATTGCAAGAAATAGGAGAATAAATAATAAACAAGAAAATATTGAAATATATATATTATCATGATATTTTAACAACGCTTATTAGTGTATATTTTATTTTATTTCTTTAGTTTTCTGATTTTCCCATTGTTGGTCAGGAAAAATGAAAACGAGGGTAAATGAGTAGGCACAATGCAATAATTGATCTCCCATTCAGACATTCCTACAATTGAAATGCAATTGATTAGCGGTGGATTTTAGCAGTGGATTTCACAGAATTGATTCAATTTAGACATCAGCATGCAGATTTGAAAAGGGCACGTGAAAAGTAGAAAAATCTCTCAGACAGGTGTTTTTAAAGGGACACACTGAAGTGTGTCATTGTTTATTCTTGGTCACCATAAGGTTGATCGCTTTAACAATGGATAAGTAATTAACATCTGAGAAGCATAGGAAAAACAAATAACATAGCTATTTCTTATATGGTAGGTGGACAAAATAAAAAAAATGTTTTATTTTTTTTTTAAAAAAAGAACAAGGACAAGAAGAATGGGAAATATAGCATGTTTTGGCTGTCTATTGAAATGAATAAGAATTTTATAAGAAAAGATAAGTGAAGATAAATAGACAAATAGTGAAGATAAACATTAGTTTTGTTTCACACTGGTGGTTTTGGGGGGAGCCAAGAAGCATGTTATTTCAATAACCACCTTAACCACTTAGTCACCGTCTTACGTAGAATAAGGGACCCCAAGCAACTGGTCATGATTAAAGAGGGGCAACTCAGTTACATAAAACGTCACTCACTGGGTAAATTGACACTCGCCTGAATTCACTAAGGCTGGACTTCAACTCCAACAATATTTGTTTTGATTTTTAAGGCACTGGCATAATTTTAATTTCAGGAAAAATTTACAAACGACAACAAATATATTAAATGCGTTATAAATAAATTTACAGTACAACATAAAATATATATATATTTTTTCCCAAATATATTACAGTATGTAAACAACTAGTACAAAATGATCTGAAAAAATGCCTGTGTTTCATCAGAACTATTGCTTCTTATTCATCAGGTTGGCTGAAATAATGAGGAAAAGAAATTAGAAATGCATAAAGGGAGATATTTGATGTAATTTCAGTGCATATTCAAAGCAAAACCCCTACAGGTTTGAAGGACAAGAGCTTAGCCACTGAACCAGCCCAAACCTTAATGTATGAATGTGGTTTTCAGCTTTTTCTATCATGATGGTATATTACACAGTATTTTAAAACGTTGCCAAATTTTTGTTACATGTACTGAAGATTAATGCATAATAGTGATATTGTGCCCTCAACAGTTTTGGTAATCACTTGTGAAACTCAAGGTAGAGTTTATAGTGATTATAGCACAGTCCCTCACTCCTTTGAATAGAAATAGAGAAATGCGATGTTAACATGTAGATTTTTATGGTATGAGTGGGTTAGGCTTGCTAATAACCCAGCATCATTTAAGACCCAGTATCCTGGCTAGGCAATATGTAGAAGATAAGGTAGCTAACATAAACACAAAGCTTCCAGCTGAAATGCATTTTGTCCTAGATTTCTTTGATGCTTGGTTAATTGGTTTTGCCTATATCTTTCTATTTATTTGTGTTATTTTGGACAAAGCAGAGAACCAAACTTCTGCTGACTGCCCAGGAAAGTGATGTCAATTATAGTCATCCTTATTTTAGACTATTTTATATATGTAGTCATACTGTAGTGGAATTAACTCAACTCTTTGCATCTTATTATGCTAGTCTAGACTCAATTTAGCTCTGGAATACTCTAAACAGAATTATAATCAGTATCGTTATCTTTATAATACTCTCAAAGTATGGAGAGATTTCTGACTCTGGATATGCAGTTGATGTTCTGTGCCATGAAGCATGTATAACTAACTACTATTTCCAGCATAATTTGTTTACAATTCAAGAGTACCCATTGTCCTTGGAGTACATTTCTGTATTGCAAATTGTGTGCTTACATAAATGGAGCATCCCATTCTTGAAAATTTTGATTAACTGACCTGGTAGGGCTGTTTTCTGAAGACAGTCCATTATTAATATTTTTTTTGACTAAGGAACGGTAAATGAAAGTATTATATATATTTACTCGAACAAAGACTGTTATGGGAGAAATATATGTAATATGCTTAGCTTTGTGATGTCAAAGTTGGGATAAGAGAAAAATGGGATTCTGATCCACAACTGTATATGTACATTTGATATAGTTCTGTTTTGTAAGCATTGTTGGCTTTTGGCTCCAAAATTAATAATTCGGAAACTGTCAGTGTTATACAGTGAAACTTTGTTACAGAATAGGAGCCAAAAAATACCCACATATCTGCATTGTTGATATTGTCTTAGTATATGTGGACAAGATGGCCTGCCCGTGGAATAGAAACACAAGAACAGGAAAGGTGGGATTTCTCATCTGCAACGTTTCTAGGCTGTCAGTGACCTGTATGCAGTTGTTAAATAGAGCAGCCAGGACATTTTTGCACCAACGGCTCTGCTACTTAATCATCTGATGTTTCTCCTGAGCACCCAGGGATGTGTCCAGTACAGGCACTGAGCACAGTGATTGCTTTTACTGATCTTGAAATCTTACGCTTCCATTGTTCTGTGAAAATTTAAATATTTTAAAAGTATTCTCATACTGATTGATTGAGAGTACGGGTTGAATATTTTAAATAAAAACGACTATACTTAAGAACAAAACCAAAGGTTATGGTTCTATTTCTAATACTTTATCATGAGTGACACATGTTTGATGTAGCATGTTGGCACAGATGAACTACAAATTATTTGAAGGAAAATATTTTTGGACAATTATGACAAAGAAATGCCTAAGATTGCCATTGCAGGCATGCATTATTATATTACAATTACAAGTTTTGAAAGGAATCTGTCAAGTTTATGTTATTGTGCTCTGGAACGTATAACTTTTCTCAGAAATTGGTAGTTTAGAGACAGTAGTTTGTCCTTGGTGTGTTATTGCATTAGAGATTGTGTTCCCTTGTGTACGCACATTCAGTTATATGCTTCCTAGAATGGGCTATGGATCATGGCAACTGTAATTGGATGTAGTGTTATTGAAAATTGATGGAAATGGATATATCAGAATATTTGTGAATATATCATGTAATGAGAACAGATAAAATTAACTCCATCCAAACTAAAATGAGGCCAGTCTTGCCTTTATTTAGAATCTAGGTCACTGCAAAACAGATTCTGGTTCAAGGGTGAACTGGAATACTCAGAAGAATTGGTTACAAGATCGATTTGAACATTCGAGAATGTTATTCATAATTAAAAGATCCAAAAATGATAAGTTGGTTTTGTAGATTTGCACATAAATTTAGACATGCATTTTTTTTGCATGTCTAAATGAAAAAAAATGCATATGACTTAAATAGTGAGCTGGACCTTTAAATAAATATTGTTATATATTTATATTAAAAGTAACAGCTCTATACTTTTATTGTTTCTAATCCTTAGCTTCCCCTCAATCCTTGGTAATATGGAAAAAGAAATGATGTAAAGTAGGGGCCCTGAACTATTTTCCATCAGCAACAGAAATCCAGTGTCCACTAAATCACGGTATAACTTTATAATATAGTATTATATCATTCACAGCTAAAGGCCTTAATTCATATGCCAGAAACAAAACCTGCAAATGTCTGTTGCTAAAGTGCATTGCAATAGTAAAAATGAGAGTTGTGTTAGATGTAGATACCTACTAACGTAAACATGAAAAACATGTAGCATAAAGTCGCATTTAAAATGGTGTTCTGTGCCGTTATGATTCTCATGCATGCTGGAGTCTTCATGCTTTGTGTGTGTGTTCCCCGTTGATCTGCTATGGTATCCTAAACAACTCAAAGCTCATGCATTTTACTCAAACCAAAATACTCTGAGGGCAGAAGGAAAAAATAATTATTTCAGGGATATAACCAGTCAAATTACAGAAGAGGTGGCTTCAAACAACTACAAGAGGCGGGACCAACCAATCACATGTCTTGGTCCCATCCCCACTAGGTGCTGATTGGTTAGCTCCCAGATCCCATCATTGTTCCTTCTGACCTCAGAACATTTTTATGTAAGTAGAACTCCTACAAGCTAACTCAAAAGGTTGTTCCAAGCTGTACACAACGCAGTCAGAGGCCATAAACTCATCCTGTTACCATGCACAGCCCAGTTTGAAGCCACCACGCATCCAGATGGCTATGACAGGACCCAGTTGGATAGTGTAGGCAACCCAGGGGATATCACAGATATGTCCAATGCATAGCAAAGCTTGTCCAAAGTCATCTACAATAACGTGAAATACTAAAAACAGCAAGAGAGATGAGAGAGAAATTTTTATATACAGTATTTAGACTGCTTTTATGTGTTGTTTACATTTGTAGTGATTCTTAGTGATTTCAGTAGCCTATATTTATTATTAGCAATTTAAAAAATAATTATAATTTGGTCAACAGTTATTTTATTGCTCAATCATGAAATTGGCAAAATTGTGAATTTTCTGGTTTTATCTGCATTTCAAAATCTCCATTTTTAGGTGCCTGATATACAAAAGGAATTAATCAGGACATGTCTGGATGTATTTCAGTGCTGGACTTGCACTGACATGGTAACTCATTTGGAACAATCTTTTGAATTATTTACCCTTCCATATGCTGTAGCATAGAAACACAACAACTCAAATGCAGTGACAAATGAGAGAGTTTATATTATAAAATTAAAAGAAACGACAGCAAAAAGTGACAGTAGGCCAGTTAAAAACACCAAAAAGTTAAAACTACTAAAAATTGTCACCAATAGCCACTGTTAGCAATTCCTTTTTGATGTTAATTTTTAATATCCTTTACCGAAAGTTTTCAGAAAAGAGTTTATCTTTCGGTTAATTGCATTAACCCAATACAATGTTAAACATAACTGACATGTAGGTAATATACATAGATGACGTAAACTTGGGGAGTCATCACAGAAATCATATTTTGTTCTCCTTGAAGAGTAAGTTACAAATTAATCTGGAGATCAAGTTGCTTTTGTTTCTCAGCTCTAGAATCACTTTTATATTTTGTGTTACATTTTCACATGAAAATATACGGAAGAGGATTAGGGCCACCATGAAAATATTATTTGAATTCTGACTTTAATGTCAGAATTCTAAGAAAAAAAATCAGAATTCAAACAATATTTTCATGGTGGCCCTAATCCTCTTCCTTAAAAATGTAATGCGAAGAAAATATTGAAAAGTAAAAAAAACAAGCACAAACTTGAGTTGTTCTTTTAATGAATTGGTATTGATTTCCAAGGGAATTTTCACCAGCAGAAACAGATTCTCAAGGACTGAATTTGGACCTGCCTGATTTACAAGTAGTCTAGCCTTGTTCCTGAACCCATCCAGGAACATGCTCTCTGTTGGTGTATGTAGAGTGTGCCTCTGTTTATGTCCTTCGTTTTTGTCTTGCAGAGGAAGGCGAGTACTTCTTGAAAGTGTTGATCCCAAGCTACGCAGCAGGCTCCATCATTGGCAAAGGGGGTCAGACCATTGTCCAGCTGCAGAAAGAGACAGGTGCCACTATCAAACTGTCCAAATCCAAAGATTTCTACCCGGGTAAGTACCTCGTACAGAATTGTTTTGCATCTGGGGAGTAACGTGTCACATTCTCACTGTCTAGTTAAGATTCCACTCTGGAAAACAGGCAGTCCCCAGGTTACAAATAAGATACGTTCCCTCAGCTGTCTTTAAGTTGAATCTGTTGGTAAGTCGGTAAATAATAATACAGCACATATTAACAATAATAAGAATACAGTAATAATAAAAGTAACTACATGCTGTTCTGTACCTTGAGTCGACGAACCACTGAAGCCATGCAATGTTTTTATGAGTGTCGCAAAGTAGTGCATGTGTTTGTTATTATGAACCACTGTATTTAACCCAAGTTTTTAATATAACAGGCTTTATGACTTTCTGTAAAAGTGAGATGTTCTTAACCCGGGGACTGCTAGTAGCTGGAAAAAGATCTTCATTCTAACTTGACTTTTTTTTTTTTTTTTGGTTTGGTTAATATTTCCATTTAGAATGCATGTTGAAATTTGAATGCATGTTGGGAGATTTAAACGTTACCATGGAATAGTATAATTGCACACTACTTTACGTACAATAATACCGCTTACTTGCCGCCCAGTCTAGCAGCTCTCTGTTCAGATGTTGCTCCTGAACCGTTGTATTGCTTTTAGCTCTGCCGCATTCAGTGCATGTCACGGTTGGATAGAAGGGATTCCAATACAGGCTAATGCTCTTTCTCTGTTTCCTTAACACCCCGTCTCCCTATTGGGAAGCCAAGGCCTTAGCTACAGCAGATGCCAGATGCGGGGCTGTCCCTCTTTCATCAAAGTTGGCAGCCGCGAGCAGCTGGTGCTGAGAAGCAGCTAGTTGATATGCAAAGAGGAAAAGAAAGGGGGTGATGGCTATGGGGCAACTTTTGTTCTATGTGAGAAAAGAGGGGCTGGGGGGGGATGCTGTTTGCATGGGGGTGGGGGGATGCGGACTGCTTCCTTCTGAGAGTAGAAATGCTAATAAGAGCTGGTTCTTCCGGGGTGTCAAGTCAAAGAGTGCACCTGCTGAATACCCCAGGAAAGGAGCGCGGGGGTGTCGATTGTTGGGCCGGCACGTGCAGAAATGGCGCAGGGATTACGCTTATTCATAGAATACCAGCATTAAAATCTGACATAATCTAAATGATGATTAAGTGTTAGTAAAGGATAAACAAATATAAACAATATTAAGACTTTCATCCAAGTGTTGTCAAGTTCTGATATCTGAGATCCGTCAGTTTTACCTTTGCCATGGAAACAAAAGAGAAAACAATGCTGATGTTTGTTTTTTAAATGGTCTGTTTCTTGTGCATAGATAGATTCCATTTGAAATACTGTTCTTCTCACAAAGAATAGAACCCTGATTTTTGCAGTTCATTTATTCTGACTGTCATGCTCCTGCACCCCACAGTTCCCTGACCCTTTGACTAAAGCATAGCAGAATATTAAAGCTTTATTTTAATCCTCTGCCTTTTGATTGCTTTTTCATTATGTAATACCCTGCCAGTTCCCTTGCATTATAGACATCACCTATTTTCTCTGTGTTTAAGCCTCTTATCGCATAAGCCTTTTCACTGAAAGATAAAAAGCCTGCATGCTACATATAGCCAAAATTAGTTTTCTGTTTGTTATATACCTTAAAAGATGTTCCTGCTTATATGCAAAATGGTTATCTGTGGATGGGTGGTTTATTGTTTTCCTCAAGAGAAGTGAAAATTAAATATTTAATTATTACTGGTAATTGTTAAGGTACTATGTTCAAAATACCATAAGTGTTCAAAGCAGGTTTGGTTCCATCTGACTCTTTCTTTTTTAAATTGGCAGATATCTAGTAAAGTACAGGTCTATTTCACATTTTTAGGTTTATGTATGCAACATTATTACAAGAATCTAGTTAGCAGCCTATTGGATTTGCTCTACCGGGTATTATGGATGCTGTTAGAGCCATGAAGGGAAAATGAAGGCTGAACAAGTGCGGCATTGTGCATAACACCAGTAATGTTGCGTTTATTGATTTTAAGGACTGGAATTAAGTGTAAACTCTGGAACAAGAATATGGAGAAATTCCAGCTGACAGACAATATTGCAAATCATTGCTGTCATATTGCTCATTTTTATTTGCACTACTAGTGATGGGCACGAGTTACTGGAATAGCTTAATTAGGTAAAAATTATTGTACAAGATATTGCGTTTACAGCTCAGTGTTCCATTTGGACCACAGACGTTAGCAAAATAAGGCCTCATATATTTCCTTAGTTGACAACAACCCACCTTGGATCATACCTTCATGTGAGTATTGAGGATTACGCTGTCAATGTTCTTTTGGAACGTTGGATCAGTTAATAACCCTTATACCTTATACCTTGGCTTCACTTGCAGTTCTGAATGGTAATGTACTTCTCTGCCAGTACATTGCCTCATTAGTTAGCACAGTAGCCTCACACCTCCAGAGCTGGGGGTTTCAGGACCTGCCCTGGCTCTCTGTGTGTAGGGATCTCATTAGGGAGGTTCCCCCGGAGTTTGCATGGGTTCCCCTCCCACAGTTCAAAAATATGTGCTTATATGGTGGACTGGCAGACCTTACAGGATGTCCTCTGCTTCATTTCCTGTTTTCTGGGATTGGCTCAAGGTTTGCCACAACCCTGTACTGGGTAAGTGGTTTCTAAGAAAAGTACAAACTCTGCATAGGGGCAAACTTTTTTTCTTTTTTTTTCCACTGCAAAAGTACATTTTAGAATCCCATGACAGCACTCCTGAAAACTAGAAAAAGGAGAAAGGAACTCAGAAATGAAATGACGATACTTTAGAATATTTAACCTCTGCCCCCCAATTATATAATCCATGAAATACTGGGTTTGAAAGCATACTTGCAAATTCTGTCACTGGTTTATAACATTGCTATCACTTATAGGTATTATTATAATAAATTACTTATACTTTCTTAAAATAACAAATCTCAATTTTATTTCGGTATTTTGAGGCATTGATGATGGCTCCATTCACCAGGATTAGATAGAGGATGGAAATAAAAAGAGGTTCCCTTGATCCCAGTAGCTTTTGTTCTGTTTTCATATGTGACGTCAGTATAAACAAACAGCTGCCCCAGTAGCCACTGGCTCATGTCTTCAGATGGTTGAATAATTCCTCTCCCTGTGTGCCAGTCAGTGCCTGTGCAATCCCATTGTGCCAAAGCCAATGCATACAGGCAGTACTGTTATAATCACTCAAAGATAGTAGTTACAAGTAGGATTTTATTATCCTGCCTTATAATCCACCAGCACTAGAAGATCCCCTTAGTAGATCGGTTATAACAGTAGAAAAGGTCCAGTGATTCAGTCTGTAATTGCTATCAGTCATCTGAAGACTGTAGTCTCCCTCTGTATAGCACTGCACTGTAACCCACACTGTTTTTTATTAATTGGTTTTGTGGTATTTCCATAATTATTTATGACCCTTTAAATGGATGAACACTGAACGCGAGCAGCGTAAATGATAAGTTTCCATTCTACTGCAGCATATGTTTCTTTATAAAGGTAGTTTATAGGGTTCAGTTCTTCATGTTTTATTTTGTTATTCTAGTCATTTACGGTTAGATTCGGATAATCAGTTTTTTCTTGATTTTTAGTCTTTGGATACAAAGCAATGTTATCAAGAGAATGGCAAGATTTTCTTGATGCTGTAGTGCATCATTGTATGGCTCTCCAGTGACTACTGAATCGGAGAAGTGAGAAAGGGTGGTACTTAATGCAATTACAGAGTCAAAGGCAAACTAGGTCCTATTGTCAGCATCAGATATATGATGCATAGACTCATACACTGAAGTGAAATGTCCTTCTCGTTGGGCATAGTGTGGAATGAGAAGTAATAGAATATAAATACTGGCATATAATGTAGATTCGATGTTCAAGACATGGACATAAAGAGCGACAAAGAGATACAGCTTATTACCTGATTGCATTATAATTATACGATGTCATTGTTAAAAGAAAATTGGGACATTTTAAAAGGAATTTTTCTTTTTCAGTACAGCTACCAGGGACTATATATACCATTTTGTGGCCCATAACCCAGTATTTTTCCTGTGGGAATATTTGTGCACATCTTCACATTGTGACTTCACAGGTCCACATTTATCCAATGCCAAGATTAGGCGATACTATTATAGGCTGAGCCTGCACTGTAGAATTGAGGGTTTATTCAGTTAAAAATGCAATTAAATGGCTATAGTCTTTAGACTGTTCTAAAAGTAGGTTATAAATAACTTTTTATAGGACATATCTTAAATATTCAGTCAAGTAAATGAATATTGATTGGAGGAAAGATCCAGTGGTGCATTACATAATGGAAAAAAAGTTATTTTCTATTAATTAACTATAAATTAATTATAATATTGTAACGTATATCTCGGGTGTTTGTATTGTATTTGTGTCTATTAGTATTTGAGTGTCTGTTAAGTTATTCATAATTGTTTTTCTGTGTTTTTTGAGACATTAGGATTCTTGAATTTATTTGATCCCTGTCTTAAATGTAAGGAATTAATTTACTCCCTGTGTTTGTGTGGTTTTACTTCTGAGACTCTTGGTTGTTTTATCCATAGAAATGCTGTTGACGTGTAACAGTTGCCCTGGAAAGGTGGCTATGAAGGGGAATTAATTTATAAGCCTTTTCGTGGGCTGACATAGTATTCTGGTTATGCCATGTTACTATGTGACTATTACAACAAAAAAGTAGATAAGATGGATTAAAAATGAGTAGGGGTTTAATTCCTGTGGGTTAGGATTCCAGAAGATTCTGATGGTGTTACAATCAAATATTGGTGTAAAATGCTAACATTTGGCTGTAAGACGTCATTATTTTACAGATAACTAAGTAATTTATATAAAAAAGAGATAAGCAAAAATATTTGTGAAGTGGCTGTTCTGTTTACATGACTTTGCTTGCTTATTTGTTTTAGTCAGCAGAGCAAAAAAATCCTTTATTGCTGTGGACCTTTGTTGTCCAAACAGTTTATGAGACAGAACAATTTATATTTTAATACATTTTAGCGTCATTCCGTGACTCATCGTTGACCTGTTTTAAGCTATTTTTTCAAACAATTTCAGTTACAGTAATCAAAAGATGCCATTGCCAGCATAGATTGTCCATCCTCTGATTGGCCTGAGGCTACAGCCGCAGAATCCTCCATTCTGTGTTATAGAAGGGAAATGAATTAATTAAATGACTTGGGGGCTGCAGTAAAAAGGAAAACTTAGGGTTTGATGCGCAGTGCTGTCTTTTAACAAGCCGTCTGGGGGTGTGTGTCCATTAAAAATGATCCCATTCAGCACCTGTGATTTGTGGTTTGACTGGCACTGTTACCTTCTGGGTCCCATCTGAACCATTCCTCAAGTAGACCGTGCACCTGCCCCCGACCCCTATGACCCCCTTTTTGCTCCATTATCTCTAATTGCTGCTGAAAAGCCCTCCCGCTCTGATGATTCATTTCAGTGACAGCCCACAAAGACGTCGGCTTCCCAAATGGCTATTTCCATACAGGACTGTGCTCTTGGTTTAATTGCACCAGATTGGGGGTCTCTAATTATATGTGTCCAGGCCAATAGGTGATTGGAGAGGGAAAAACAAAACAGCAGAGATACACCAGGAAAAAGTACAGCTGGAGATTTTATTTTTCTTTTTTGTAGATATAAATGACTGGGTGAGAGAAGTTCCAAAGATAGTATTAGAACACTAAGGTCATGCATTAACATGTCTGGCATTAATTTAAAAGCTACCCAGTGTTTATTTGTATTTATTGTGGTTTTTATGTATGAGTCTTCTTACATATTGCACTATTCACATTGTTCAAATGCTTTCTCGGTAAGGTATAGAAGAATGGTGAAGCCTTTCCGCTGTTACCCACAATGGAGATAATTAATGTTTTCTGTCTCAGCTTCTGCAGCTGCATTAAACAGCCCTCACATGCTCAGCATGATCAGTGAAAATGGAAGATTATCCCCTTTAGAGTCGGGAAGGTTTCTTCCTTCGGTCTAGAGGCGCCACTGACAGGACTCCTGCTTCTCCATCCTGTCTTTATCTTAAGCTACAATGAAACTTTAGAAGCTGGGGGTCAGCGGAGGCTTCCCAAGCTCCTTCGCCACAATTGGGGCTTTCATGCCCAACCCCCCCTGCCCCCCCCCCACTTTAAGCAGGTGCAGGGGGCTAATGTGGGACCCCAAGGTTCTCAGTAGCATTTCACATTGCCATCCTGGCCGACGGGCTCACAAAACTGACTGCCAAATCGCCTGAAAGCTGAATTTTGCCCTGAAAACAAGGCCATCTTGGAAGATCTTGGCTTAAAAGCTAAGCATTGCATTATGTGCATAATTAATTTGCTCAAGGGACATCTTTATCTAGGGCAGCTTACATTTTAATGTACAAACTGTCTCACTTCTCCAGGTGTGGTTTTACTGGACCAATAAAAACAGACAACAGACAATTGTATCATGATCAAAGATTCAGCATTACTGAGCCCATGGGCCAACATACAGTAGGTTACTATAGATGCTGAATGTCCCTGAAAGGCTTGTACTCCATATGACTTTGGTTATTACTGTAGTAATTCCTATGGATTAAACAGTTCTTCATTCTCATACAAGTGGAGTTAGCCTAATCTTAGGTACGAGAGCTAAGCATTACTGAGAAAACACCAATGCTGAAAATCATGGCACCCGGGTTCACAGTTCTTTGTAATCAAGGTCATGTGGTGAGAAACGTGGATATCTGTAAGGCATGGGCAAGATATTATATTGTATGACTACCCCAAGTTGAATGTTTTGAAACTCTTTAAAGGGCATCAGTCATCTCTTGCCAGATGAACTTCAGGCAGTTTAGTGATACCTGACATCACACATGGTCTGCAAGGACAGCAAGCAGCAGATGTCGCGTCCAGTTAACAAAAGCAGTTGGCTCACATGGATTCTGACCTAACAGCTGTCCTTGTGCACCTAAGTGGTTTAAAATCCATGGCTATGAAGAAAAAAAAAATCACTGCTATTTCAAAGCAATGAGTGCATACATGTTATGTTTGACAGGTGCGGGCAGGGTAACACTTGACCCCAACAAAATTAACCTCTCAACCGTCAAACTTAAATTTTTTTTATACCAGTATAGGATCGTAGAGAGCCAGGAGCCTATCACAGAAAATACAGGCAACAAGGCAGGGGACATTCTGCATGGAAGATGCTGGTTCAGTGTAATTAACCATGTGTTTTCTTATCTGACCAGGAAATCACCCTTATACCACAATAATCTAGGGCATCACTAAATCACTAAACTGACTTATATGCATCTGTCTAAAAGTTTGATGTCCCTTAAAGTTTATTTGAAAAGAAAGAAAAAAAAAAAAAACGTTTCACACTGGGAGGTTTTACATTATATCAGCTACAATCCCCATTTGTGCTAAACCATGTCATGTCATGATGGCAAGCTTGTGTAATCATGCATTAATGCTTAATATTTTGATTTATAATTATTTACTTCTGTAATTTAGTAAACATAGAGAAGCTATGTTGCTACCTCTATGTTCCCTTAATTGTACAATAAACCATCTACTGAGTATAACTCTCAAATTTAATTCAGTATTTAGATTGTCTTAGGTTATGTTTGATGCCTCTTGTATATTAACACTCACAGAGAATCTTGGTGCTTTTCAATTAGTAACACCTTTGTGATTACATAAAACACCAGGCATTTGTGTTTAGTATCTCTTTGGGAGCCAGTGAGTACAATTGCAGAATTGAATAACTCAGTCAAAAAAAAATTTTGTTATGAAACTAATAAATCTGCTTGTATATACAGAGGGTTGTACAACATCACCATTAAGAAACAGTATCAGCCTCTACTTATCCAGTCTACTTCCAATGCATTTATGATCTTTATGTTCAGGATATGAAGGCTGAGTTGGAATGATTAGCCCCTACCAACAGAGACGAACATTTCAGGTCCAGAAATTAAAAATCCAAACCAGGATTTTGTTTCAAACAACCAGTTCAGTACTCTGTGACTGTGACTATTTTTGGTCAACTGGTTGGTTGAAACAAAATCCTGGTTTGGATTTTTACATTCTGGACCTGAAATGTCCGCTTTTGCCTACCAATTGCAATGGTAGCTTATTGGATTCACAAACCTCAATCTGCATTTTATCAGACAGTTCAGTTCCTTAGCTTCTTTCTTCATGGCCGTGGCTAAAGGAGTGATCTGGCATATTACTTGGACTCAGGAGGCACAAAACTCTTTCATTCATCTTCATAAGTCATTTACAAACGTTCTGATATGACCTTACAGATCCCAGTTTAGTAGGGGTGAATGCGTTAGAGGTAGGTCTTAGGATGTCTCGTCATGAAGAATGTGTCCTTCTGGGAAGGTACATTCCTGTGTTTTATATAGTTTCTGCTTAACCCTGCAGAATGTAACTTCAATGTAGGAAATGTGTAAATAGCATAACTAGCTTTGCAGAAATGGGGGCAATGACCAGAGGGAGCAGTGTACCCTTTAATGATTCTCCCCTGCTATAAAAAGTTTAAAATACCTAACAAAAGCCAACCCTCTTTGAATGGGTCATTATGGATTCAGTATAGAAGAAAAGGTCATCCTACCTTTGACATATGTCATGAATACAGTAAATAAAGTGAATAGGAAGAGGCAATCCCCCTCACACATATCCATGCACAAACATTGTGTGTGTCCCAAAATGCCTGTTTTTCATGGAAAACCTTCCACATGGTTCTTTAAACAGATTTGAAATGCTTAGCATCAAACTGTTTCCTCTGTCTAAATCAAGTAACCGTGAGAGACTGGGACTGTTTATGGAAGACATGAGCTTTTGGGTGCTCTGTTGAAAATGAGCTTTGCTGTTCATTGGACCATTTCCTATTGCGTTGTGAATCAGCCTTGTGGCGTATCATCTGGCCATAAACGTTATTGTTTATATTTCTTTGTCTAAGCCAGTTGTCAGCATTATAGCCGTTCTAGCAATTCTGATTTTGTGATAATTGATGGGGCTTATTTGACTTGGAGGACCATTGTCCATTTTAATCACCGTATTCTATTGGGAGTACTTATATAGAAGGTCAAGAACTCACACACGTACAGCTACTTCTGTTTTTTCAGCTCAGTTCATTGCTTAGTCTTATTGTTTCTAAGGGTTTAAATCCAAGCATTGTTTCCTTTGACTACTGTATTTTTTCTCTGAGTGAAGAAGACTCTGGACTTCATTTCGGCTCCGCAGAAGTTCTCGCTTGTTTGATGCAAAGTCCAGTATTCTACAATGAGGCTGAAATGATAGAGAGGCAATACTTATCTGCAGGAACCAGACACATAGCAATCAATAGATATTCTGAGGGTGTCATCATGCATTTCAGCACAAACTCATTGTTTTTGGTGTATTACAATGGAAGTCATTGAGTTGTAGGTATGAAATATTGGTAACATATTTAGAGTTATATAATTATACATAAGAAAATAATTTATAAACATTTACTATTGCAAAAGCCTACATTAAAATGTGTCACATATATATTAAATACAGTTTAAATAATAAAGATGAGCTATAAATAATGTAGAATTTGTATTTATTCCACATAAAGTTTTTGTGCAAAGCCAGTTTCTGCCAATATGTTCTTTTGATATTTATTGCAAATACATGCATTAATCTGCCTTACATAAGCTTGCAGTGCAGCAAGATATGTGTGTGCATGCATGAAATCATGCATTATATCCATCCATCCATCATCCATCCATCTGTTTTCTATATCCGTATAGTGAAAAAAAATGTAATTATTGGCTCAGAAAAAACACATTAGAATAACTGCAAATGAACTGGAAGACAACAAACAGTAACAGCAATTCTTTCTGTTCTCCAAAAACTGATATTTCTTGGACAGCTGGAAGAATGCTGTTCCCAAACCTCTCCTTGCGGGCACCCCGACCATTCCATGCATTTGCTAAATTTCACCACCAGTTCACCTAATTAGCTAATGAACTTGAGGTATTGATTAACCAAGCATACTGCGCTAGTGGGTGAGGTTTTGAGATGGTTAACACGGATTGCTGTGGCCGAAAAACACCTTGTTAATGAGAGGTCAGAGGGGAATGGCCAGACCTGATGAGCAACAGGAAGGCCACAAGTAGAAAAACAAAAGCATGGCAGAACAATGGTATGCAGGACGGCCTCTCTGAATGCACCACTCATCAACCCTTGAAACAATCCCGGTGCGTAAAGTGGGTTATACTTACGTCCTAATAAAGTATCCGCGGAGTGCATGTGTGTGTATTTATGTCCCAGGATGCACTTCTTGTTAGTTATTTGAATGTGCAGAACATAGAAATCCCTGCCGGCAGTTAGCGGTCGCTGTGCGATCTTTCACTCTTCTGAAATTAGGTCCCGGGGTGGGTGAGGCCTAAAGTGAAAAAACGGAAATGAGACTTTTAAAGCCGAAAGGCCTATTTTTGTTTTCACTGCAAGTGCTTACGGGGGGGGGGGGGAGTTATATGTGGGCGCAGAAAGCAGTTAGTTGCTGCAGCTGAGCTTGGGCTGAAGTAGGGGGCCGAGAGACATTGAGTGATGATAAAGCCCAGGGTTGCCGAAAGTGACATCACTGAAGAGGAATTCATTTTTTTTTTAGATATAATATTTTGATGTTCGAAATTCTAGGCAGTAATTTTTTGTAACCCACTCACTGTGAATGTAATGATATAGCAAACTAAAAGTGAAAGATTTTGTCAGCAAAGAAAGCAAAAAAGGATTTTGCATGGAAATCATACCCAATTTTTCCAGTCCCAGGACTACCTCTACCCCCCCTCCCACCCCATTCATGATTACATAAGCATATGCAAGTCATTGGCATCTCCTGCATCTAATGGCAATGTAACAACACATTACCTCACCAACAGCTGCCCCACAATCTCATGCGGAGGGGGTAGGGGTGAGGTGCCAGTTGCCATGGAGACTAAGAACTTGTCATTTGCTCTGAATAAACTGTCTCCCTTTGTTGGGTTCCACGTCCTTTAAGCCCCTCAGAACTCTTTCATTATCAGCACTCTATGCTGAAACAATAAGTGGGACTCCCAGAGGAACCATCAGTTTATAAATTGCAATCAAGTGACTGCACTGGGCGGACTGGAAAATATAAGTCAAAAAGGAAAAGGGTGAGGCCTTCGTTCTCAAAGTTGGAGCCTGGAAACATCTGTAATGCCTTCAATGGTTTGGGCTTGTGTTGCAGCTTGATGGTACTAAAGAAACCAGAATGGAAAGCATTACATTGTAGGTAAAGGGAGCTGTAGCTTTCTTCTCATTTCGAAAAATTCTGGTATTACAGCGGAAGAATCTTTGCCTGAGCAATTGCCATCTTTTATTTAGGCTGCATTTCATCAGCTATTGCATAACAATTTCCTGCTTTTGCAAACTTTGATTTGTTAATATTACCATTTTTGCTTTTTGGCTTTCCATGGAATAAGACAATGGCAGAAAATGAAATCATAAAATAATGAATTGCAAATAAAGCTCCTGAGAGTTTCACAGCAGAAGGAAAAATGATTGGTTCAGAGAGATAACCAATTAGATTGTAGCAGAGGTGGGTCCAAGCAACTAGAAGAGGCAGGACCAAGACAACTGATTGGCTGTGCCTGCCTCTGCTAGTTGCTTGGACCCACCTTCACTACAATCTAATTGGTTACCTCTCTGAACAAACTCCCGCAGGCACACATAAAGTAGTATTCACAGGTTTGCAAACTTGAAATCTTTCAGTAGCTTACACAATGAATGCTGATTGTTTTATGCCAGTCAGTGGTTAATAACCCCAATAACATCAGTCATGATGTCACTCAAGAAAGCTCTTGTGTAAACAGCTCTATATTTTCTGAATTCAAATTGTATGTGGAACATATCCATACATAATTCTTGCTGATACCCCTCCTGGCTCTGCTCAATTAATAATTATTAATATGCAATATATAAACAAAATGCAAATAGAGACATCCATCAAAGGAAACCAGTTTAAATTCTTAGTCATTAAAGATCTCCAATTTTAATGAAAAATGTCTAGTTTTTTTTTTTTTTTACCATTCATTCAGTATACCTTTTGTGATTTTAAAAGCAATCCACAGTAAGTTAACCATTTAAAGAAAAGTTCACGTTATTGGGAACACAAATAGTGCCCTTTCTGGGTATGACTTCTTTTGTCAAGAGCAATTACACTGTGTGCAGAATTATTAGGCAAGTTCTATACCTGGAGAGCATTTTCAGCAAAATTTGGGCAGACTTATAAAAATGAATTCAGAAGCTAAACGTATATCTATTTAGAGAGAAAATGTTACGTTTGACTTTCACAAACAAAAATAAAAGAAAAATGTTACATTATCAGTGTGCAGAATTATTAGGCAATCAGAAACTAAGTGGATTTTCTCTTTTCACCATCAAAAGAAATGATAAGAAACAATTTTTGTTATTTAGTATATATAAGGAATAACAAGCTATCAGCCGTTTTATACAGCCCATTTCACCCAGTTTAATGACTAGGACAGCTAGCTTTCTTTTCAGTGACCATCATGAGCCTGTTGCCTACTAAACCAATCAGGTTTTTGATTTGATCCTGTCCTATATTAGCTGAGCCAGCTAGCACCACCACCTAGAAGCTTCTCTGAGAATGGTACTGCTTGCTACTTTAGTAAGTCCCACACTTTGGTAATGCCCAGTAGTTCTCAACGGGGTTGAGTCAGGTGATAAAGGGGGACACTCCATAATTCAATCATGTTTTAAGCCTTTGTAGGCTAATCTATGGAATACTTTGATGCATAGGGAGGGGCATTGTCTTGTAGGAATATCATAAACTTGTAGAAAGCTGCTGACTACTTCTTGTGCCAGTGTTTGAAGAAGGTATCTTCTGGAAATTGGCAGTAGACCTTGTGGTTAATTTTCACACAGTGTGCAAGTCAGAAAGGTCTGACAAGTTCATCACTGATAACTGCAGCCCACGTCATCGCTCCTCCACCACCTTGTTGGTGCTTGAAGAGGACCTCCATCCCCTGGCCCATCCATCTACTCCATCAAGAGTCACTTTCATCTCATCTGTCCCCAAAACCTTTGCACCATCAGTCTTGAGATGTATTTGTGACCATTCTTAATGTCATAACTTACATGCCTTACTGAGTGGAGGCCATGTTTCAGCGTCTATGACCTTAGGAATGTCATAATGTCATGCAGTACGCTGCACCTAGAACGTCTGGAGATTCTTTTCAGATTTCAGTTTTGAAAAATGATGGCATTTGATGCTCAAGAGTTTCTGGAAGCTGGTTTTGATCGTTTTGCATCCCTTTGACTGGTACTTTACTATTTTGCTTTTGTTCCTGCTCTCTGTAAGGTCCTCTTTGGCCCATTTTAATAGTAATAGCAATTTGCTCAATAATTCTGCACAGGAAAATATCTATGTTTTCTTGTTTTTGAAGTATTCAGATCAAATACTGAACATTTTGCTGTTTTTAAACAGTTGATTCTTAATTAGAGATTCATCTAGACTCGAAGTATTAGTCTGCTTTATATTAAATAATATTTATTGAGAAGATACAAGTGAAATACATAATTGTCTAATAATTCTGCACACAGTGCAGCTTATGCAATTATAACGATTTTTTAAATAAAATAATCTTTTGGGGCAACATTTTATTTCATATATTGTTTAAGTGGAAAACATACTGTAAAATTTGACCTGGATGTAGCAGGTTTATTCAGCTTGTGGGCTGTTTGTGCAAATTCAGTTTCTGTATCCTTGATTATTTCCCCGTTAAGTGGGCTTTACCTTTTCAGGCTGAGGTACGGTCTAATACGGTCTAAGACCTTAGAGTCAGTTTTTACTCTGGGAATAACAAGATTTACACCATATACATAGGTAGAGAAATATTCAAAAATAACCACAGGCTAATCCTGTTTTATCTACTTCTTTTTCTCAAACACAGAAAAATATGGCAAACAGTGGACGGGATGGGATAGGATAGTCTCCACTGACCTTGCACAAACTTTCACCTTTGGTCACCTCTGAGCCAAATGCAATGGTGATCTCTACTCAATGAATTCACAGCCTGATTTGTTCCTCCGCTATCGGCCATGGGAGGCCAGCTGTCACAGCCTCCTGAAAGCTTCTGTACAAATCCAGAGTTTTCTCAGTTTGGCTTTATTAATATCACTGCATGACTGCATGGCTAAGACCCAGCTGACCTAAGTTAAAACAAGAAGAAAGGAGGGTGCCGGAAGCCCAGCTGTATGCTGGCGATAAGGACTGAACCGCATTCAAATATCACTTTCCCCCACTCCCCATTATTTAGCCATTGTGAAGCCTCCCTGTTGTCTATAAAGGCCAAAGGCTGTCATGTTTATCTTCACTCTCAGAATGTATTTTGTGCAAGTACATGCTGTGTAACAGAGCTTTATTAGTCTTATAGAGAAACCCTGTGGATTCAAAATCATATGGAAACGTTTTAAATGATCAGTCATTTACCACAGTGATTGAGAATATGCCTTAGTCCACAGATGCCAAGTTCCATAGTCTTGCTGTTGTACCCTCCCAAAAAGTTTTTATTTATTATTATTTTTTAACAAAATACAGTATAAATCTGTGCAAATGGGCCAAAAAATGTTTTGGATAAAAGTAGGTCAATTTATCTATTTCAGCTTACTTTTTAATAGTTTTATTGATAAAAGGATAATAAATATTTTAAATCAGACATACATCATTGATATTATTCCTGAGGCATGGCTCACCGTCAGTCACAGTCTGACAGAATGTCATAGCAAGGTTTCATTATATCAAGATCTCTAAAAGCCAGTTTCTTTGAAATAGTTAATACTGACCTGTTCCATTTAATTCCAGATCTGAGATCTGCCATACCTCTGTGTTTTTTAATGGACTATGACTTCCATGTGGTAAAAGCATGAAGTAATATTGCTGTAATGAAAATATAATGGTCGAAAAAAGTCCATAGGAACATCAGTATGACATGCGAAATATGAATATTGCACATGAATGAATATGTTCTCTATGCACTTCTTACTTGCAGGAACAACAGAGCGAGTGTGTCTTATTCAAGGGACAGTAGAGGCGCTGAATGGAGTCCACAATTTCATTGCCGAGAAAGTGCGGGAGATGCCCCAGAGCGCCCAGAAAACAGAGCCGGTGGGCATTTTGCAGCCCCAAACCACTGTCAACCCAGACCGCATCAAACAAGTGAGTCTAATCTTGGGGTCCCAGCCACCCTCTGGCTGCCCCTAAACAAGCCGTAACAATGTTATATCCAATACTGCTGTGTTTGTCCCGTCTTATCGGCATGACATCTACAGTGAAAATTTTAAACCACTTGATTCTTATTTTGAAACTGGATTTATTCTACACAGCAACTTCTGTAATTGCTTTTAAAATCTTCTAATACTTAGGAACAGACCCTTTTGCTCTAAAAACTGATACAGCAGCATAAAAACCATTGTGAGTAATACGACATTATTCAGACCTACGGCAAAGGTTCAGTACAGAGTAAATAGAATTATCCAATTATATATGTGGACTCATTTATCACCATCTGAAGTAAATCCATTGGGTTGCAGGAATCATTGGTATATTGGTGTTATACATTTTGCTGACTTCAGTATAGCTCAGTGAGACCATTAATTGATTGCAGTGCAATCTCTTTAAGTGATTATCATTGCTGGCCAGTTTACGGCTATGCGTCATTGATTGGCCAGGCCTGCATTGTTGACTTCTGCAGCTTTCCTGCTTATTAATTAGCCAATTTCACGTTTACATTATGGTGAAAATAATCGGTTGCATTCTAGCATCCACTGGAGGCTAATAACACTAAAAAGCAAGACAACCTTAATGGTGCCAACATTTTCGGTCGTGTTTAAAGAGACCACAAAACTTAGCACAATTAGTGAAAATTCATTCTGCTTTTTTGTTCAATAAGGAGTGGGGCATTAAAATAGAACCGATCATGAGTGGCATACGAAGTCAGGACTGCATCCCATGAATCACGACCACAAAATCAATAAAGCAAAAACCCTGCTCAAATTAGACCAGAGGAATGAAATAATTGAACCTGAAAATATGACTCATATGGAAATTTGTAGACAAAACCAGCATGAATAATACTATAAGACATTTTGTGATGGTGAAAACTTGGGTACTTATTTGGAATCCAGAGTAGTATATGCCTGCTTATTAATTGTTTTTCTGTTTATTTATTTGATGTTTCATTGTTACTATGTGACTACTGCTTGGATGTGACACTGGAGAGGATGCACCTTTAAAATTCCGTTGCTGTGGAAACAACAATGACAATAAAGCATCTGAATTTGAGATTTAACAAATGTACCTGGAATCGACCTCAGTTCAAGCTGATGTTCTGGCCTGAGTTCTGTATTGTGTGCTGGAGGTGGTTGTAATGATGTACAATTATGTCAAGGGTGGGGGTAGTGCGGGGAGGGGGCGAGGGGGGTATTAAGCACAGGAAATCAATGTGTGGTCTGGATGAAATTGGAATTGTTTCATTCCAATATCCGCCAGTTGAGTCCAGTCTCTATTTAGATAAGAAATGGTTGAGGAACTGATAAGTTGTAATCACGTGGATTTTTGGAGAACAACAGAATATTAACTATTCAGTCCATGTATGGCAATGCCAAACTGCACATCTCCTCTAGTAAAATTTGCCCAGATTTAGCAGATGCTAGACTGGTGGCGGACAGGCAGGAGACTGTTGGTGTGTTTGCAGTCCACCAATGCAGGGTTCCTCTTGTCTAATGGTTAATTTTGTATAAAGTAGCTAAAGTTAGACTTTTTAACGCTGTTGATGGATATAACACTAAATTCACAATTAACTTGTGAATTGTCCACTCAGGAAGCACTATCCTTTTGTTTTGTTTTTTAAAGTCCACCCTTTGTGACTTCCTCAAGCAAGCTTTGGTTTCCTGTAACCTTTTCCCCCAGACAAACCACCTGTTTCCCAATTCCTGTTTTTGCAACAGCCACAAAGGAAGAGATCTGGATGTGCTTCAATTGGCAATAATGGAAAAAAGAAAAGTATCCCAAAAACAATACAAGTCCAAACTTGTATCGTTATTGCAATTTTCAAAAACATACCAGCGAACACAGTAACATAATTTTAATAAGTAACATTATTTTTATGTTTTAATACTTTTAATGCATATGATCACAAAACACATATACCAGCTAATGCACTGCATGCATCTAAAAATGTGCTTTAAAACTTGCTGGTTAGATTCTTTTACATTATATATGTTACATGTAATGTTAATTTTGATGTACAGTCATTGGACTCTGATAGGTGTTGAAATTGTAATAATCATATACAAAACAGAAATTATATATGGTATAAAATTAACAGATGTAGTGCTATTTAGCATGCATAGTATTACTGTACATAAGCTAGATATGTTCCTTTTTGATTACATTTTGGTAATATCATATTGGGTTATTGGGTCTCCACCAACCCAGACCAATTCAATTACGTTGTTCCAAATATTTTAGGGCCCCTCAGGAGCCCTCAGAATCATCAACACCCCCGCACACTCCCCCCCCCCCCCGACCCCACGCCGGCCTCCACGACCCTACGTACTCGCACCCGTATCCCCCC
>JAABNY020000035.1:7399787-7426183 GCA_015164015.2 Brevimyrus niger
TTTTTTCCAAATATTTTGGGGCCCCCCGGGACCCCTCAGAATCATCACCCCCCCCCCCCCCCCCCTCCCCTCACCAGTACCGCTGGTTTGCCGCTGGGTTTGTATTTTCATTATTAGACAACAGAATAGCACACCAGGCCAGTAAAATGTTGACTTAAGTACCTTCTGAAAAGTCCTGGTCACTGCAATCCTGTATATACCCCTCCCTATATTAGTTACTACTGCTTATTTTCACTGATGTGTCATTTAAATACATCCGATTTTATGTGATATTCTGTGTTATTTGAATGAAACTAATTGAATGGATGAGTATTAATTAAAAAAACTACAGTGTGAAGTATTAAAATATTAAGCACTCCACTAGAATCTAGTGATTGGTTAATATAGGTAAAATATGCTGTATGATGAAAGCATAGTATTTATCTTATATTCATCTAATATGTTATTTCTTTGATCATTTATTTTAAGCAGGAGGTTTGAAAAAGTTTAGATATTGGAAGGTTACGTGCTCACAGTTTCTGTTAGCTCTCTGTTATTCTTTTAAGGGCAATGACGAGTGCCAGTGTATTACAGCACAAAGAAGTATGGAGAGAGAGCTGAGTGTGCGATTCACCAACTCTTAACTGCTGAAACAATTTGTCACTGAGGATACGCACCACTGCCCCCTTTCCTCCTTATTTCCTCAAAGGTCTGTTGTATCCTGGAGGCTGTGACTTGAATTCTTTGAAGACTTATGTGGTTGCTCGTGGCCATGAGGCCATCCTTATACACGCCGGGCGTCGTGATATCAGGCCCTCGGAACCCAGACAAAGTGCCGCCATCGTTGCTCTTTTGCACTCTCACTTCCTACCAGTGTCGATTCACTACCAAATTTTCAGCAGTAGCAGCCAAGAGCCTTATGAGTCAATAGACCAGTTTGTAGCTAATTTGTGTGGCTTAGCGGTTCGTTCCTAATTTGAGCATAGAGTAATAGGACGAACTTATCAGGCATCAAAATTCTAATAACCCACCAGCCAGGAAGTGATTGCTGATACCCTTCCCGGTGATCTTATTCATCTTCCTGCGATTGTGCGATTGGCATGTGACTAAATTTGATTCTTGAGACTAACAGGCTAGTACTCCCTCTCATTACTGCCTTTATATATCTCATACACAGCCTGATAGCACATTTTCCTTGATGTCAGTTTTGAAAAATATTATTGGTAGCAGTCAGCAACAGCCCTGCGCTATAATGAATATCTATTCACAAGACTAGTGCTCAGATAATATCCTCTTGTTGACATCTATTCAACTGCTGTGGAAAGCTGACCTTTGTCAAATTCATTGTTCCATTGAATCCATCTATAGTTACGCAGTTTTTTTCTAGAACCTGCAACTCATTGTATTGTCATTGTAAGCTCCAAAAAGGTCTATATGGTTATCAACTGTAGAGTGATATCCTCCTTGTTCTTATTTGTCACCTTTGATTTTGCTGTCTGAGATACCAATAGATCCACCATTCTATAACAGTTTGGTAGCATGAGCTAATTCCCTGCATTTAAGCATCAGCCTTTCCTTGATTTTTTTTTTTTGTGTGTTCAGTCATTCAGCAACCGCGTTGACCTTATGTGCTGAGTTTGTAAGTAAATTATTAAAGGCTAGCATTGTTCGGCAAGTCGATGCAGCACTAAAGCTTGCTAATGATCTGATTGCAAAGAAGTATGGAGACCTATGCAAATGTGTTTGCCTCAGGGAGGTGAATAAAGCAATAATACCTAATAACTTGACACCTGCCCCAGAATGATGTGGAACAGTCACCTCTGACTGCATTATTTTCCTCTATGCAAAGCCCTTCTGATTCTACCCCTTTTGCTGTGGAGCCTGACCTCATTTAGATGTTTTGTTCAGGACGTTAAAATATTATCTCTTTCGGTCTCCAGATAACCCTCTAGTCTTTCAGTTCCTTATCTGCATTCATGCCTGCATAGGTTGACATTCCTCATGAACCATCTTCCTACAACCAACTTATAGGAGATCTCTCCTACAAAGAATACTGCACGGCCTGGTGGTCTTTCGAGAACATATGCTCAGCATGGAAAATGAGCGCCATTTGGGAATTCTGTTATTCAAGCAGTGTTATGACAACCTATTATGGGATGGACAGTGTCACAGAATCCTTGGTCAGAGGCTGTACAGCAACACTAGTGTGTCCTCTGTGGTTTGTACCCCAGATAGCTTGAAGTGGAGCACAGGTTTCTATGAGCCCGGCAGTCATTATCTTGGATAGTCTCTTTGCTGAATGGGGGTAATATTGTTCAATTTAGATGGATTTCTATTACTATCAGAATAGTTACAGAGTTGAGAGGCTGAATCAGACCCTAAAAACAGCCTCAGACTTACATAAGTGAGTAACATTCAGTTTCTGTTCTGCGGCTGTGCCTTGTGCTTCACCACAGGACCTCTAATCAAGCCATAACTGACTTTTCCCAAGGATTCCTCATGCCAGCCTAAGGACTACATCTATTCCTCAGTGAGCTCAGACCTTACATTGGTCTAGCATTTCATTTACATGCTATCCATCCATCAGGCATTGGATGAAGCAGTGTTTCTATTAGTCTGGGAAAGTGAAGCAACCCACAGTTGCCTGTGACTAAATACGCGTCACCTCACCAAATTGAGATCATGAGTTTGTCACAGCTTGTGAAAAGATCTAGTCACACTGCATTTGGTCATTAAGAGTTACAATATTCTAGCACTGTTAAGGATTTCCTGTATTATCTTTCATATGTCAGTTTACACTGATACCAAAACCAGATCTGTTTCTTGCCAAACTAGGCATTTAAATGACAGCACTGGTGCTGTATTTATGAAAAGAATGTCTATGTCCCCTAGCATAGCATCAGACTCTGTTGATGCCTTCCTCTGTAATTTTAATTCCAAATCTCTGAATGCCGTTGATGCCATTTTCACCTGAAGATGTAAAACTATCTTTGGTAAGCAGAAAGCACCAAGGAACAGAGACTTCATACTTATAACTTTGAAATAGGTGAGGGCAATCTTATTTTTCCGCATTAGTAAACATGGAAATCTTTAACCCGATGTGCTAATACATCCTCCAAGGCAGTTACACCCCTGACTCATATCCTTCAAAATGTGTAATGAGTTTGAATGAGTTTAAATGTAAAATCCAAAATTTTAATGCCTCCCTGTCAAACAGTAAAACATTGGCATCTTTACTGCTTTAAAGAAAAACTGCGTATGATGTTAGAATTCAGTTCTGTTGACTAAAATAAAAAAAGACTAAAATAAATAATGAGGCATCCTAAGCCTGCTGTCTCGACGCTCTGCCTGCCAGCTTAGTGAGAAACGTTGCCGATCGCTTAGCAATGGATTTTCTGAAAATACTGAATGGCTCAGTCCTATCAAGCATTTTGCAACAGTCAGTCAAAACAGTTATTAAGTTATTAAGCCCCTCCCGAAAAAGAGCAATCTTGATGCCTCCATACTAATTAATTATAGACCTATTTTTATAGACCCTTTCCCTCCATCAAAACTATTCAGAAAGTTGTTTTGGTAGCACTTAACTTAAAGCACCATTGGATAATAAATTATAGATTCCTTCACAATGCATTATAATGCATTCATAAAGTATTATAAAAATGCATGTAACTTTTTATAAAAAGGCAAAACACATTGTTTGTAATCTACGGAACAACTTTCTAAATGTAGATGAGTATTTATACAAGTTCTATTTCCAGCTACATGATAGGCTAGCACTGAGACGGCTCTTAGAAAGGTACTATCAGAAATGGATAGTAAAAAAAAAAAATCCAGAGCAAGATTTTGTTTCAACCAATCCATTGAGCATGAAGAGTCACAGTCATAGAGTACTGAACTGGTTGGTTGAAACAAAATCTTGGTCTGTATTTTTACTTTACTCTTCACCTATGGGTACTATATGACATTGGTCAAAATAATATATTGTTTATATATATATATATATATAAATATGTATATCCTAGATATTGTCAACCATAAAATACTTCATTGATTGCAAAAAACTGAGATGGGCTATCTGGAACATTCCTCAATTGGTTTATACTGCATTTAGAAGGTTATTTTATTGGCATTGGCAGTTGGGAATCTGAAAAGACCATCATAAGACACATTTACAAATTCTAAATGCCAAATTTTGCTAAACAACAAGACTGCTTCACATACTGTAGCTATGCCAATAGAGTAGACACTCGGATGTCTCAACATTTTTTAAAGATAAGACAAAAATAATTCTGTTTGGCAACATTGACGTTATTGCTCTCTAAATACTAAAAATCAAGTAAGAAATCTTGGTGATATAATTTAAGGGTTCCCATCCAGTCTGTGGTCAGTATTCCACCAGAGGTTTGCAGATAGGTTGGTTAATTTCCGAAAATGAAATATATATCTTAATTTTTAAACAGCCCCTCATATTTGCATTTTGTTTTTACATTGGGCAGAAAAGGAAATGGTTAAACTTATGAGATCTCTGATCAATCTGCCAGGGCACAACCCCACCCAGCCATTTGACCAGTCTGTGAAAGTTTTGCGTGCACAAATATATCTGCGAAAGTCAAAAGGTTAGAAACCATAAGTGTAATGGATTAATAAATTCAGATCTTATGTTTAGCAAAAATATTAGGATGATAACCTAATCAGCCCTTTTTCATCTTATGAGCTTAACAAGCATGGTGGGGTTCATGTACAAGTGAAACAAAGAATCTCATACGTGCCTTTATGTCCAGCAGGGTGGACTAGTGCACTGGTCTGTTCTCTGGCCATCCTAGAAAGACAATCAGACAGCTGGATCTCATTCATAATGCTGCTGCTGGAATTCTAATAAGGATATTTTATTTGATTAAGTGCTGTTCAAAACCATTTAATCCATTAGTATAATTAAAACACTGCTAGAATGAGATCTACAATTTGTTGGAAGAGGGGGGAAAGTGTATCAATCATGATAGGGAAATTTGTGAATTTGACATCTTTGTATTGTGTTCATGTCTTCCTATGTCTTAGTCCAGAAAATAGTATTATTTGATGTAACTTGTCACTGGTATGCTCTAAACTAGGGGCAGGCAACCCTGACCCCAGAGTGCCCACATCCTGCAGCTTTTTAGGCACAGTCTTAAAAGATTTTTTTTTAATTCCTAACGGCATTGGTTTAAACCAAAAGTTTTCTACTGTATGTATGTCAGATGAGTGTTTGGGGTTAGAGTTTAATCCTCTGCAGAAGTCAACAAATATTATTTCTATTGATAATAAACAAAACAAAATCATTCTCGCCACATATACAATATTTAGATTTTTGGACAACAGTCATATAAGTCATAACATAAAAATCCCTTTGGGTCATTTTGATTTTACAGAATGTAATCCTTACGTTTTTCATGAATTTTAGGAAGAATTCTGTAAGTAAATAAAAATAAAAGAAACCTACAGGTACGTAGTAGAATAGAAATTACTCACCGACTGAAAAAAGTTTAAGTGACATTCTAGTAAGAAGCATGTCTATATCAACAGTAATTATTATTATTTATTCATTATTTGAAGTATTTCACTCCTTCTCCTGAAAGAATATCAGTCAGAGTGGGAGGAATTCTAAAGCCATTCTTTAAGGACTCTACCAACTGGGGCATGCTGAAAGTAGCACATTGTTCTATATAAAGAGTTAGGTCCAACCAATGCTACTGGCTGTGCAAAATGAAAGGTTAGAAATTTGTAGGATTGAGGTATGGCCTTCTCTGTGTCTCTGTGAATGTAAGGAATATAATGAAATCAAGCATTACCAGCAAAAATTCAAATTAAACAGTTCCTACGTGTCAGAAGCCATTGTTGTGCTTCTTTAACTGTGGCTATTAATAACCTGCCACTAGCAAACAGTGTTTGTCCCAGTAGGATTGCAGTTAGACTTTTTCCAAGCATTTCCCAGTATCCTCAAAGTAGTCTGCAACTAGATTGTTACTTTGATAATTTTGCAGTTAACTGAATAATTGTAACCTGCATGGATCTATTCTGTGAATTTGTTAACTTAATCCAATAAGTGGGATTACTCACCGTACTTGTTAAATGGTTTGTGTCTAATGTTTTGGGCTTGTATGTCAGGCTGTTGTTATTGGTCTAAACGATAAAGTGCCACAAATTGCCAGTCTGCCTTACAATTGAATTTTTCTTAGCTGTTGATATATATGAACATATGGTACTTTGCCGCTTCTAAGTCCAGGGTAACAAAATCAGGGCATGCAAATACACTGCCAAGGTATTCTCCTGTGAATTAAAAAATAAAAAGAAGAATTTAATGTTTTGTTTTAACAAGAAATGAGAGGAATCGTAGGGGACTTCCACTAGTTGAAAAGAAAACTGAATTTTCTTTGCAGAATACCTCAGAAATTAGGCAATTGTAATTATAACAGGTTTGTTCTGTTACAGAACTAGGTATTAAAGCCAAAGATAGCCAGTGGGTGATTTCTATTCTACTTCACTTCACTTTTTTTTACATCTATTGTAAATATTTCATCCTGCTATTATCAATTGACCTTCCTGTTATCGGCATCAAATTGGATCAGTTGGGCTTAAATGTGTCAGTTCTCACATCATAAAATTATTTTTAAATGATAAATTTCTTTTTTCTGTAAATTTATATGTATATTGTATGACATTATCAAAAAAGATAGTATTAACAGATATTAAACAATAACAATGTAAATCAAGACTGAAAATTGAAAAAGACCCTTTTTGGAACTGATTGCTTGCAACTAAGGCATTTTAGAATTTTTTAAAGTATGATAATTTATTGTTCATTGACAGGCAAACATATTTTTTTTTACAAACATGCCACTTACAAGCTGTTGAGTAAAGAAATGAATACCCATAATCAGTTTGCATAGCTGATTAAATGAAAACATTAATACAATTGAGTATGAATGGGAGGTCTGTCTCTTCAATTATAACTGAAAACCGAAATTAAATCTAACAGTATTCTAGAAGTGGAAAACACAAAAGCTGTGCTTTAAAATGCAACTTCTTTGGGGTTCATTTTTCCACATTGTTGTTACTTAGTTATTTGGATTGCAGTGACTTTATATTACATTGATGGTGGGGTGTGATTATCTGGAGTTGGGAGCATATTTATTCAATTCTCCTGCGTCTTAGTCCCAATAATTATGAGAGACTGAATTATGTTCTCTCTCACCTCTAATAAAGACGGTGATGTCTGGCTTAACACCCACCTCACTACCTCCCTCCCAATAAACCCCTCATTTATTTCTCCCCTCCCTGTCATGTGATTCTGTTCACTCTCGGACCAAGTCTTAGAGACCCCCCTCCACCAAAAACAATAATTGCTATACCCAGTGACAGTACATAAACTATTACGAATATCCTATATAACATCTATTATTTTTATTTAAAACTGACGTATACTCTAACACAGAGTGTCTGACATTCCTTCCCTCGCCATTTACACCCACACTCCCTCTTGAATTACCTGTCTAAGATGACTGATGACACATCAGCATTTTTTCTTTTTTTTTTTGGGTGGGGGTGGGGTCTTCGACTCAGATTCAGCAGAATTACTATGTATTAGTCAATGCGGCTTTTTCTGCACCACCAGGGAGTGTAAATTTAATCAGCAACTGTAGCCAGAAGTACTCCTCTTGCTGCAAAAATTTCAGCTATAACTCAGGATTGCATCAGAATGAAATGAGTCCTGCTGGCATAGACAAGAACACAATATCCGCATGACAATTAACAAAAAATGTAGGATAAAAAAGAGAACTGTGGCATCTCTGCAGTCATTCGTTGTGACACTACAACCTTGTCCTTGTCACTTTAACATTTAACATATTCAAACTACAAACCATAAGAATATAAAAGAATCCTTATTATTGGTGATTTTTGTTGTCTCTACCAAAGACTATTCTAAGTAACATAAATGATAGAGGCAATAGGATTCCTACAGTAATCAGTACTTGATTTCTGCATGTGATGTTGGGGATTTTCACCTTTATCTGAAGAAAACAGTCAAATTTATCAAAAAAAAGTCTTCCTGTTGCTTATGTTTTATTCTATGCATTATTTTATGACTCTTTCATGATTGCCGATAGAATTCTACCTAGACAAAAGCAGAGCTCTCCCTCAGTTCTACAGCAGCAGAAAAAGCTTTCTCTCCTGCATTGCCCATTTTTAGTAGCCTCTAGCATATTTTACTTTTATGTGTACCATCACAAAACAAGTATGGTCATAACAAAAACATAACTAAACAGCATAACACTGGAGCTGTAGCAAGTTCATTTTTATTTCAGGATTATGAAAGATAACCATTACGGGTCCCCAGGGAATAGTGTAGAATGCACACAGATAAATGCATATATAAACATGCAGGTGCCTTTGGACTTAATCTAAGTTGTGAGATTGGAGAATATATGGAAGCTATTCTGTCTGCTGTCCTCTGCTCTCAGCCAGCTTTGTTGTTCCTTCTTCCGTTTCCTTTGTCAGCCGACACCAAATGAAGGATTTTAGGTGCAGCTTTGTCCTTTTTTTCCATTGATTTCTTTACTATTTTACCTATATTTCCACTATGACAGCAATTCTTAAACAAGTTAAAAAACTATACTAAGTGCTTTATTTAGTGAGTAGTAGCTGTGCCTCTTCCTTAACACCAGCAATTAAAAATGGAAAACGGGGGATTGGGTGTGTGTGTGTGTGTGAAAGAGAGAGAGAGAGAGAGAGAGAGAGAGAGAGAGAGAGAGAGAGAGAGAATGTCTGTATTAGGAGTAAGAGCTGAGGTGTTGTTCATTTGTATGTGAGGCAGTGGGGGTTGCCATACATTTTCATTCACCCCTCTTGAAAGCTGGAGCTAGGTTTCCATGGCAACTTTGACCCCTGGGAGTGGATGCTTCTAAATGAGGCCCGTTGTACCCAATTATTTGGTTTTTACTTCATTTCTTTTCTTTCTTTTTCTTCTCCCTAACGTTTTTGAAAAAATAAAAACACTTGTTTGTGATTGAGCTTGTTTACCTCTTCTCTTCGTTTCATCTTAAATAATGAAATATTTTCTGTTTGACTGGATTTTTTTTTTATATTCAAGCTATTTGATGGGAGTAGGAACCAAACCATACTAAATAACAAATGCACATTCATTTTTAAGTAAGGGGTTTCAAGGGCAAAGAAAAGGTCAAACATTCATATAAACTATACAGGAAATGCAGAAATGCGTGGCACTTTCAAGAAGGATATTAAGAAAGATTCACATTAAACCCAAAATATATATCTTGACTGATGCAATAGGATTAGTAATAATATGAAATCTAAAGAATTTTTCATTCATTAAGATCAGCTAAACCTTCTTCTCTCTCTCTGTCGATTGCAGGCCAAGCTGATTGTGCCCAACAGCACTGCGGGGCTCATCATCGGAAAGGGAGGGGCCACGGTTAAAGCCGTGATGGAGCAATCAGGCGCCTGGGTCCAGCTCTCCCAAAAACCAGAGGGCATCAACCTGCAGGAGCGTGTGGTGACTATCAGTGGGGAGCCAGAGCAAAATCGCAAAGCAGTGGAAATCATTGTGCAAAAGATTCAAGAGGACCCCCAAAGCAGTAGCTGTCTCAACATTAGCTACTCTAATATTTCTGGCCCGGTTGCCAACTCCAATCCTACCGGCTCACCATATGCCAACTCGGCGGAGGTAATGCCCGCGGCCGCAGCAGCCGCGGCTGCTACTGCCTCGAGCCTTCTTGGCCAAGCCAGCTTGGCTGGTGTTGGACCCTTTCCCACCACCATGTCCAGCTTCTCAGGTAATGACCTCCTGGCCATTACATCTGCTCTTAATACATTGGCCAGTTATGGATATAACACCAACTCTTTGGGCCTGGGCCTCAACCCGGCCGCTGCTTCTGGGGTCTTAGCTGCCGTGGCGGCTAGTGCTAATCCTGCGGCAGCAGCTGCCGCTAACCTTTTGGCCTCCTATGCTAGTGATGCCTCTACCAGTGCCGGCCACCCCGCCACGACCTTGGGCGGCTTTACGCTAGGATCCCTTGCGGCTGCCACGGGGGCCACCAATGGGTATCTGAGTGCCGCCTCGCCGCTGGTCGCTAGCTCCCTCCTGGCTACCGAGAAGCTAGCTGAAGGAGCTAAGGACGTGGTGGAAATCGCCGTCCCCGAGAACCTGGTCGGTGCCATCCTGGGTAAGGGTGGGAAGACACTTGTGGAGTACCAGGAGCTAACAGGAGCCCGGATCCAAATTTCCAAAAAGGGCGAGTTCATCCCCGGCACCCGGAACCGTAAAGTCACTATCACTGGCTCACCTGCTGCCACACAGGCCGCTCAGTATCTCATCAGCCAGCGGATCACATATGAGCAGGGCGTGCGGGCCACTAATCCACAGAAGGTGGGCTAAAAGGAAAGAGGAGGAACAGCAGTAAGGTGGGCCCAGGGGGGGTTAGGGGTAAAGAGAGAGGAAGGAAATCAAGAGAGCAGAAAGGAACCATTTTTTTCAGTATTTAAACAAAGGATAAGGCAAAACAAACCTACCTACAAGAAGGATATAACTGTCCAAGAAAAACCAAGAAAATGTGTAAAATGTAAATATGATTTTATTACTCAAATCCTGATCTTTGGGATATTTTTTTAGTTATTTTTTTTTTCCACTGGATGACGGGAAATCTATCATCACTCAATTCAAACACGCACCATCACTTCGTAGCTCACAGGTTTTTTTCTTTCCAACTTTGCCTTTAGGCTCAGTTTTCCCCTCCCATGTCCCCGCCCTCTTCGGGGGCTTTTGAGCCTGCAGACAAACGCCTGAGATCTAAGGGGCAAAATCCCGCTAGCCTGTGATCACCCTCGTGCATCTCGCCCACCTGCCCTCAGCTTACTACGAAGGGGGTGCGATGCAGAAATGCTAATGGCTCAGATGAAAAGTCCTTTTAGCTACGTCTTCAGGATTCTGATTTAAATAGGCACATCCAGCCCTTATTGTTTGCATAACAAAAATCTGATTCGTTGAAGACACTATGACACACACACACACACACACACACACGTTTCTAGTGGATCCGGAATCCTGCTTCTAGTACTAGAGCACGTAGATTTTCGTGGCATTTTCTCAACAGGGTCCGTATTCTGGTTTTACTACTATTTTTGCTATCATAATTATTATTGTCATTTCCATCATCATTATTTATTAATATAATTTCATTCATTAAGATTGTGGTATTTTAATTTTTTAATCTGAGAAATCAGGTTGACATGAATGTAAATGCTATATTTTTAATTTAGTTTCTTTTTTTAATTATTTAAGTGGGTTTGATAGTCTGTTAAACAGTGTAATATATGTCTAATTTAAAAGCCGGTGGGACGTGCATATTCAGCACCATCAGTTAATGAAGGGTCAAAGTGTTAGATCAGATATCCAGTTTGAAACGACTTGTATACAGCAACAGGCATGCATACACACAACACATGAACTGAGTTGTTTAAGTTAAAAATTCTGTTTCGGTGCTATGATGACAAATCAAACATATCTACGTTTAAACCTGAAATGAAACCACTTTGGATTCTCCGTACTCCCCACATTATCTGTAAACTGAAAGTTTGAAGGAGATCAAATGAACTTTAGTCCTAATTCAAACTTTAGTGCTGCCTTCATATACCTGAGCACATGGAGTACACAATACTGGTGTTACAAACCCTTAAATTATCCTGAAATTATACACCCCACTTCCAGGTTATCTAAATTCAATTACCTCTGAGCTTAATTGCTCTTTGCCCAAACTCCATTCAAGATACAGTATGAATGCAGCCCTACTGTGTGTGACAGCAAAAGGCACTGAAAGTTTGAGGGGTGGCACTTAGCATACTAGAGTTGTTTTTCCCAATCCGGTCCTCAGGGACCTGCAGGCAGTCCATGTTTTTGCGTCCTCCCAGCTTAGTATAAAGAGGGAGCAAAAACATGGACTGTCTCTGGGTCCCTGAGGACCGGGATGGAAAACACTGTACTAGAGGTATTATGGTAGTTACTTCTTGTGAGAACTTCACTTTTTCTTGAAGTATAGAAGGGTCCCTGCAACTTGCCAGTTCATATCTACCAATATTTATGCATTATATTATTTAAACTAATTAGGTCTTAACATACAACATTTACCTGCAATTCATTCAGATGTCAGTTCAAAAAAAGCTGTCAATGTATATATTTTTTTTACTCTGGCAAATGGCAAGGACCTGCCTATAAGTTTATCTTTGCAAATAAGTACTGCCCTGCTAAGCGTTTGCTGCTAAAGATGTTTTCACAATCGAAGTACACTGAATTTCTTCTTAATGCACTGTGAAGTATGGGTGCCATTCTTTGGAGCCAGGAGATGAGGGTTATATGCTGTAGGATATTGTTCATAGCTTATCTGTGTGTACGTTCATCCAGGGAATGGAAATTTAGTCATTGATTAATGGGAAAACATATCTGAAAAGCTTCACTGTGTAGTAAATCTGTAGCTCTCTATTCTTATACCAAGTTGAAGCAGTGAGGAAAATTCCATAAAGCGCTTTGCTCTGATATATGTGCTACTACATTAGTACTCCATTTAGTTTTCTTTAACGTGAGCTAAAAGCCAAGAAAAAAAAGGTATTAGCATGAAATGTTGATTTCACTCTTTCACCCTATCTTCGAAATTTAATCCGATCTGGTATTTTACTGACCTTCTTTAAAGTTTCAAGAGTTTCATTTGGACCTTCAAATCATAATCTTAGAATCAAGCACAGAAATCAACTAATAATCAACAAATTAGCAACTATGGAAGACTAAATGAAAGAGAAGGAGAGAGGGCTGGAAAATAGACAGAACTCTACTTTTGCCCTTACTGTATGAACGAAAACATTGATGGGAACAACATATCGTCCTGATGTGAATTTTCTCTAAAACTATTGACACTTTTTTTGTAAATTCACATTATATATGTTAGCTTGTTTGAGGCTTTATTTATTGGCCTAAGGGCTAAGATGTAAAATTATATCGTCAATTCGATAGATAAAAAATATCATTAATTAAAGCAGCATTTTAAAATCGTAGACTCATTTAAATTGCCAATAAACCTACAGTGAGTACATATTTCAACAGCTTGGTAAGGAGGCTTCTTTATTACAATCCAGAACCACCCACTTCCCTCAACCCCGCATCTTAACACACTGCATTTTTACATGTCAGCCAAACGACATCCCTCCAGTTGCCCCTCACATCTCTTCATGAACACACTTTGCTGATGTTGAAGTGCATGTTGCTTGCCCCCATAAGGAAAAAACTTTACCGTGCCATAGGCGCCAGTGTAGAAGGTACACAGATCCTGGACAGCTCCTTTTCGGACAGCTCCTTCCAGTGGTGTAGTAGGTGAGGCCAGGGTCGCTTCCTGCTGTTATTCTTAAATGTAACTGTACTCCAGGCCTGGTTAAATACATTTCACATGTTAAGCGTTGATGATTGAAGACTTTTGATTAATGAGTATAAATCAGACTGTAAATTATTGACACTTTCATTTATCATATAAACTCTGATCAGCTTAGTGGAATGTAGGGCTCATTAGTGCCTGGATTCTAAAGAAAATGTAGAAAACTAATTTGGCTTAGAAAGATAATATATGGGGGAGTTTTTTGACAACTACATGAAATTTGTCAATATACTCTGTCCTACTGAAAGTCAAACCATGTGGAATTACAAGTGTGAGTGAATAGGCTGTTGGCTTAACTGGTTTGTTAACCTTAACGACTGCTCAAAAATGCTGTAAAATAATTTCTAGTAATCATCAGAAAGTTCTCTACTTATCCTTAGAAGCCAATATCTTCCACTTCAAATCTTGCCCAAACTCTGGGTTACAGATTTTAAAAAAAATATGCATTGAGGTTGTTACATATGTTGCACTAATATTCTACACATCAAAACATTTGGATATTTTGCAGTCATACTCACTTTTCTGGAATCAGGGGAAGTCATACCTTTTAATAGCATACAGTAGACCAGTCAATAAATGTCTGAGGTGTTTTTGAGAGAATAATGCAAATGTCATTATTCTTTACAATTTTCATCCCAGAATTAGAAGAAATAATTCTGCTTGTATACATGACATAGTTTAAGTGGGAAACTGAGGTTCAGTTACCAAGCCAAACATTCTTTTTATCTGACATAATTTAGCTCTTTTTTTAACTAAGCCCACTAAAAGCATCGAGTATCTACATTTTCAAGCAGGCATAGGTTAAGGAAGGGGAAACACGTTATGAAAAGAAAACTGTATATAGACTTAACTACAACTGTGAAATTTTATGTGAACAATATAAAATAGGACTCTTGGAGAAGATGCCAGCAAAGCTAGTGAACTAATAGCATCCTTGTTATGTCATAATAGAGGTAACCCTTGATAAAGGGGCAAAAGGATTTTTTTTATTTTGTAATTTAGGTAGAAATACAAAAATGTGAGTACTGGAAGCAATATACGTAGCATGTTGTTCTGTCTTGTCTTTTTACTCTGTCTGTTGTAGGAGCTATTTGGATTTACCTAGATGTTGAATAGGTTTACATACGTACAATTTCTTAAGTTGTGAAACTGCTGCTATTTAATTTGTGACATGTACTAAAACTAAAAATAAACACCTGGTTTGTCAGCAGGATGTTGAAGTTGCAAGAGACTAAAATAACGTGTAATAAATACTGATTACTAATAAGATAATATTAACAAAATATAAACTTGTGCCAACATAGATCTTCACAGCTTCTTAAATGTAAATGTGTGATTTAAACATTAGACAAAATTAAGTTACTTTTATAGAAACAACTAAATATGAAAAGTGCCAAACAAACCATATTTATGATTTATATAAAAGTAGTGTTGCATTTATTAAAAAAATGAAAAAAATTGAAAAAATATAGCTTAAAAATGACAAAAAAATGTTTTAGCGTAATTTAGTTGAGAGCTTTCTTTCCCCTTAACTAACATAAGAGCTAAAGATTGCAAACTAAGGGAATAAATTCGTTAGCAAAATGAAAGATTGAAACTATGTCTCCTTGATTAGTTTTGGATTCAGCTGTTGTTCAAAAAGGTTTAGTTGGATCAGCATAGCTAAGACTGAATAAGTTATTAGTTTTCTTTACACAGTCTTTTAAACTTATAAAAATGTATTTTGTGAAGCTAGATGTTAACCTTTTTGCACGTCAGTATTGCATGATATCGAATAAAATTGTGGAAAAAAATCAAAGTAACAAAAATAATAAAAATAGAAGGTATGTGTTGTTCATTTTAAATACATATCTTTGCATGTCAACAAAGATATAGCACTTTTATTTGTTACATTCTTAAATTATTATTTTCTTATACCAAGTTTGTCAGTCACATTCAACTAAGCCGGATTTTTTTTTTCTTACAAAGCTATCACAAAATGTAGGGTCTAGTTATTTAAGCATACTGAAAGTAGTGTTTAAATCATTCAGATTTAAATTTGATCGTTCACTGGTTGCTTTGCTATTTTAATATGTTGTGTGTAATCTAATTGCTGTTTTGTTTTGGTTCTCCTATAGCTGTTTACTAAACTAAAGATAATGCGGGTTTGAAAGTATACTTTTAAACCACTGAAACCCAATTTTAATTAATGAATGTAGTCAATTTTGCATAAACTTGTAACGAGTCATGGTCAAAGCATGTTATCATTTTTGGATATGATTTCAAGGCGTATGTGTCGTGTTCTGTGTGAACAGCTATAGACTGACTCTGGCCCTGTTCACTTTCAGAGTTTCTTTACCATCTCTAATTCACCCTGAACATGATCCTCTTTTACATAAATACGCACTTTAAAGTTCAGCAAGTCATACCTTTATCGGAAATACCCCATCTCCTGTTAGCGAATTTTAAGAAGAGTTTTATAGCTGGTGCTCAGCTCATTAAATTTTTTCACTCTTTTTGGACCTTTGGTAAATGCTGCAAAGGCACGCATGTGATTTGTTTTTCTTTCTCATTATTCATTCACAGACATTTCAAAATTTTGTTTCGCTGCTTCCTTTTTAGAATGATCAGCACTGCATTCCATTTGAACAAACCATTTTATTCCTGTAATTAGTTTGTTGCTGTTTATGTTATGTAAGTATTATCATGTTTCTATAGTTCAGATTTCTCATGTAACTTGTTTCTGAGGTGAAAAGGGATTGAGAAATCAAGCCATCTTTTTAAAAAACTGACAATGCATGAGAGTATGTAATTACAAAATATGGAATACAGAGTTTTTAATTTGTAGTTAAGAATTTGTTTTTCAAAAGATTTACCTTTGTAAATTTAATTTTGCAATGTGGTTTATATAAAATATAACAGCAACAGGCTTGTCCTGTAGGGGGTTGTATATGAAAAAGTGCCAAATTAATGATTAAAAGATCACATTTCTACATTTAATGATGCTTAGGCATAAGAATTTAGAAAACTGCATGACAGCACTTCAGTTTGCAGTCTATAACCAGTAATAAGTGAAAATAAATTAGGAAAAGCAGACAAATGAAATAGAAGGGGAGGTGGGGTATACGTACTTTCCTTACGTTTTATGATAGATTATTGTGTTCTCATTTTTTATTGGGCATCATCTGGTCTGCATGCCTATGAGGGGCAAGATTCATGCTGTTATTGTATGATGAGAGGGCTGGACTTCGTATTTGGAGTAAGAGAAAAAACACAAACCAAAAGCTTACTTACCACTAATGTAGCTATTGGTGTCTGTGTTTCTAGAAAGCTTTACTTTTCCATGCCCCTTCGCTTGATGTTTTAAGATCCAGATGTTGAGCTTGATCCCTCAAAACACCAGCAATGTTAGATAGAATTTGTTATATATCATTTTCAGGCTTCTGTTTTTGTTCACACTATGCTATCTAACCTAGACCAATTATAACAAAATGCCATCCATATGTATCTTGTTTACTACCCCTTTTCCCTGCACTTCCACTGCCCCCACTTTCACCCACTACCCCCACTTTTGCCTCGACTTCCCCACCAACCCTTACTTCTTCCCAGATTTCTGAGTGCCAAAAAAAAAAAAAATACCATTCCAAACTTTTTTGAGTTTTCTTGTATGTCGGACATCCATCGGACGCACTCATGAAGCCAGCATGTTCCTTCATAACATGATGTCAGTCATGATGCCTCAACATTATACAAAAGAAAAGTCAAAAGCAGACCTGGATTAACACGTTAAAGGCTGGCTACCTCTCATAAACTTCTTTTCCTAATTCTGTTTCATCTCCTCAGCCTCCAGGACATCCTGATAGTGTGCCATTGTGCTCAGGGCACCTTGTCACTTTCCTCACCCTGAGTCTCCATTTTATTTCAAGGGGAAAACAAAAAACAATTTTTCTTTATTATTAAAAGGTGTGAGGAGTAGAAAACGCCAGATGCGCAGCCATCTTCTGTCTTCTGAACTTTGAACTTTCACCCTCATGAACTTTATTGACCTTCTTCCTCCCTTCTATGTCCATCAAACTGTTTGGATTTTAAATCCCCATTCCATCACCTCTTTGAGACTGTGCAATTTTAGTTTGATTTGATTGGATTTTTTTTGTTTCTTGTCATTTGGACTATTCTCAGAGATAAGAAAATAAAAAAAAGAAAACAAAAATACAGAAAACAAAAAACCCAAACAAATGTTTTCCACACCTTCATTTTTTTCCTCATTGTAAATATTTTTTGTCCTGATTTTGTTGAGCTGTAAAGAGAAGCGTGTTCAACAGAATGTGACCGGCAGCATAAAATCAGCTTTGTGGAATTTTGACATACAAAGGGATTCCTCACCATTCCTCACTCAATTCTTATTGAATCTTCTCCTGGTAGTTAATTAGCAATTGTTACATGGTGTATATCTGTAAAACATGTTTCACATTAATGAATGCAGGTTTCATGAGAACTGAGAAAGGGACAATATGACTAACGCAGTCACTGTTTACAAATGCTACTGCTATCTTTTTGAATAGAACTACAGTGAGATACAAGGTGTATTAGGCATTACATCATCTCGATAGATGGAATGTTTGGAAATGAGTGGTTTTAAATGACACATTTATAAGTTTACATGGTTGTATGCTTTCAATTTATACACAGCTTGTAGAACAAACCATATTATTACACTGTGTAGTTGGTTCGTGGCATTCAGTGACAGTAATCAGATATTTCCCAATTAAATGATTATGGCTCCTACCTTTTGTGCAATATAGAAATGGAAGTTTGTACATTCCTTATTCACTTTACTGTTTGATAACTAAATGATCTTTTGTAAGGCTGAAAACATTAAAAGTGCCAAAAGTGACATATTGCTCTCTCCTGGAGATAGTCAGTTTTGCATTTATGACCCTATAGCAGGTAAAATAACTTGGGTAATTATAATTTAACCTCCACAAACAAATGTTAATTTATGCTGCCGGCCGTATTTCTTTAACACTTCATGAGCTATTTATTTGAATCTAACTATTAATAAGTGACGACAACAGCAAGTACTACTACTACTACAAAAAGGGAATGACTGGAAAGGTGAATCATTGTTTTGTTTTTAGTAAATTAGCGGTTTCTTTTAACACCATTCATTAACTGACTAAATGAGTAATGGATATTTAATGTAATTGTACCATTGTGTTTGTAAAAAAAAAAAAAATAGTGAGTTGTGTGTTCTTGACTTGTGGATTATCAGTGAAGTCGGCATTTTAGTGGTAATATACATTAAATCGTTTTTTAAGGATTATTATTTTCCGACAATAAGAGTCATTATAAATGTTCATTTTAGCATCACCTGTCTTCTGTTGTCTTATTCTTCACCCTCCTACGACACTCAGTCCCATCTAAGTAACACATTGCAAGTCCGTGCCTGAAACCATGTGCTCAGTCTGGGGGCGGGGCCATATCGAGTGAATGAGTGTGTGTATGAAAATGCTGCAAGGGGCCCAAGTGGGTAGGTGTTCCTTTTATGTCCAAGCTAAAAGCTGTTGGGTTCCATTGATAAATGGAACCTGCTGATATTAGCTAAAAGTCATTGTCTGATTTTAGTCTTATCTATTGTCCATAACCACACTGCATCACCAAATCCCTCCCTTCTTCCTTGAGACATCCCCAGTCACAACCGCTACACCATGTAACATTCTCCATCGTTAACATATTTGACTACACCGACATTCCTGTATATTCATGCCTCAAGGAGTTGATCGCATGCCAACCTGCCTGCTTCCTTCATAAAACGCAACCATTCTCTTCTACTCCTGTGGCCAGGCTCAAACAATACAAATGAGAGTTAAAAGGCAGAAAAGGATTCTCAGGGTGTCTAATCAATCTACCTTATCCTGTGCTAAGCAGCCTCCTACTACGCTTGTCCGAATATGTCTTTAGGATCCCAAAGACAAACTACGTGTACATGTATGGTACTGCTTACAGTCTATTGAAAGAACTATATAAACATAGCTAAAGAAACAAGTTGCAAAATATGAGACCAATGCTGTTCAATGAATGTTTAGGGGTAAATTATTTAATTATTTGCCTACATTTATGATTTTACATTATATGGAATTTATAAATGAAGCATTTGTAACACTGCATGATGTTACTTTTTTGCAAAAAAAAAAAACAAAATATTTTTGAATGTTAATGGTTACTTAATAGTTGATAATAAATATATTGGTGTCAGTGTTTACATTACCTCCAATGAGAAAATGAAAACAAATTCTGAGATGGCCAAAAGTGTTTACAGAATTACTCATATTCATTGAATTAAAAAAAAGGAATATAAAATTAGTTAAATCTGTTCATCTTCATTAGGACATTAAATATTGTTTTAATATTCATCTAAATTAGGACAATAGAAATCACTGTAAAGTGTGAAATATTGAATGTAATGGATATAAAAGGTAAGTTAAAAAAAAAACACTGCTATATTGACTTAACACTTTGCCTTTATAATAGATCAAAACTATATATAAATATAACCCAGACATGCCAAACTGTTCATTAATATAGAAATAAAGCATTACAGTCTATAGGATCGACTAATGTGTGGCATTTTACCTGCTTATGCTTCAGATCCTACTAATCCACAGAATCACCCTCATAACGTCACAAGCAGATTTAAAAATGGGAAATGTAGGTCGATGGGTTGAATGTTTCTGTGCCCTGACTGAGACCTCAATCCAAACAGATAAATTCATAGCCTGCATTCACATTAGTTATCTATAAGTAACCTTTAGCAATAATTATAATTTATCATACACTTAAATGTATCAAAAATCATCTTAATACTAACTTTTAATCAACTGATTCATATATTGGCTAAGTGGCATGCAAATGACTGCATGCTTAAGAAAGTCTGTTTCACAATGTCCTGGGGAGGAGTTTCTATACAACACTCACAACAGGTCACCTTGTGCGGGGGTTCAGGGTGAGAAAGAGTTTGGCAGATTTTATGACAGATAAATTTAGTCAGACATGTAAATATCAATCACATACATTCATAACACTAACTGTCACTCACAGAGAAAAGTGTCCGACTAACCAATATTTATAATTGAGTTTACAAAAAAATGTCAACTTAGGTATGCTTTTGATTAGCAAGATGTGCAGTTTTTTTTTCACCAAATGACAATGTCAATTTCTTGAAATTTTATGAAGGTTACTTTAAAGAATTGCTTTAAAATGGAAGATGGGCTGTTTGGAAAGGTAAGTTTTTAATGCTGAAAGCGATGGTTTGTGGAGCAGTACACAAATAACTACATCGGCTGATTTTTTTTTTTGTTGATGTTTTTCATTTATATCTAAGAAAGGCCCTTGGTGATCAGCTTAGAATTTTAAGGGAAACCATTGTAATTTATTTGCCAAGGCTATACAGTGCTCATATTGCTTCATGGGCTTTTTTTTTTAGTTACTCAAAGTTCCATAGTAATAACAGTGCTGAAACAGGAGTGTACCAATAGATAATAGTAAAACTTTTAAAACGAATGACAAAAAATTTAGTTCAAGATTCAGCATTTAGCGTAAATTTTTTCCAGCTATGTGATCCTGCCTTATTTTATTTTGATATTCTGAAGTGTATCAAAATTTTGCAGGATTGTTTGCCTTGGTCTGGTGTGTAATGTACTTTGGTCTGGAAACAAATTTCATATAAAAGGACAAATATTTAGGAAGTGTGGTTCAATTCAGAGTGGAGAGCAGCTAAATGGCACAGTGTAGCAGATTTCTTCCAACACCTTTTACTTTACAATCTATGCAAAGAACAACTTAAAAGTATATATTATGGCGATAGTGCAAATAGATTATTTGAAAATATCAAAACACAAATATGTGAACCTCAATAGCTGCCCTATGTTGTTGTATTAATTTTCATCAGTACTATAATTGTAATGTTTAGACTTGAAATTCAATATTGTTTTGCATTCTCTTTACAGAATTGCTAGACAAAAATGACTTTTGGCTACTTTATCCTTTAAAAAAAACAAAATAATTGTCTGAGTGTTTGAAAGAAAAGGCTACCAATAGATTCAGATACCAATAGAACAGTAGTAATAAATTCATTTAGTTGAAAAAGGGTATGTAGGTTATATTCTACTTTACTCAAGCTGCAGGAAAAAAAACTGCAACAGGTTTACAAAGACTGTATTTAACAATATGTGATGATTTAATAATGATTTTTTAAAATTCATTTATATGTAGCTGGAGATAAGTGAGTTTTACAATGACTATCCAAACAGCATAGCATATATTACTGATATTGTCTTGATAATGAAGGTGCAAAGTTTTGATAGAAGGTACTGAACTGAAACACTTGCATCAGATGGGACTGTGAAAATATTCCGCGACACAGGGATAGGAATAAGGAGCAGGAACTTCAGTGGGGGGGGGGGGGGGAAGTGGTGGAGATAGAATGAACAAGAAAGGTGGAGGCAACTATAAACAAGATGGACTTTTCAGACTTTTTATTGGGCTTTGGGAAAACACAAGAAAACCAGATGTGTATCACGTCCTTAAACGGGGTATAAAATGGATTCTGGGTTGGACATCAGGACTGTTTACTAGATGAGAAGAAAATTCTTTTCCCGTCTTTGGGACTTTGACACAGGGGAATTCAACAAATGTGCTCTTCACCTCAATTCATCTTTACTGAAGGTGAGAAGGTGAGAGATAATGGAATTCAGTCTTACATAATGACACAGTCAAGTGAATGAATGCACTCCTGCAGCCTACACAACCTTACTTTCAATGCTTATTGTCCACTTGTCTCTTCTCTGACATTCTGCCTAGACACCATAACTATATTTGGCTAGATAATGAAAATTAGGAATGCTGCGAATGTCCACTATCTGTTTTTGGATGAAAGCACAGCAAAAACTTTAGTTGCAGGTGATGCACGCATCTTTAACCATCTGCTTTTTCATACCTAATGGTATCTCTGAATGTAGAAAAGCATTAAGCCCCTTTGTCATCATAAGATAATGTTCTAGTTACAGTATTTTGCTTTCCACAAACCTATTTAATTTGCAAGCAGTTTAGGAGTCTGATTAGTATAGTTTTATGTTACTGAAGGACAGCTAAAAATGCTGCTAACAATAGAATTCATGAAATTTTCTCAAAACCAACCTGCAAATAATATAAAATATTTTTCTTACACTGGTACTACACTTTGGTACTGAGAAAGGAGGCTGTATAGTTCTCCCTAGCATGCATCGAATGTCTATTTCTACAGAGGATAAAATGGAGAGATTTTATTAAAAGGGGGGAGGATTTTGTACAAACTTTTAAATTTGCTTATTAATTGAATATTTTAACAACAAAACAGACCAGCATATAACAATTTTAACAGATTTGTTTGTCCATACATTGCTAGAAGGATATTTCTTAACTAAAAAAAAATAGCAGTTGCTGTGTCCAGTTTTTCCTCCAGATATCACTGCATTTCATTCAACACCTACAAAGCATTGCACGTTTCTGATCATCAATGAAAAGTAAATGGATGGAATCTAAAATTTTTCCTATTCCAAACAGGAAGGGATCCTTTTCACCTTAGCCCTAACTTAGTTCATTGTATTGTATTTTTTTTTGTGGTGCTGCCAGAAAGCTGACTTTTTCAAACAGAAAACGTTTGTGAGCTGCAAATTTCAGCTTCTGTTAGCACCATGTAATCAAATAAAGATCCTTAAAAAGGTCATTTAAAGCAAATTGCATTATCATTAATTGCTTTACAGCATTTAAATATATATATTTTATTTTTTTTACTGTAAGTAAACAATATTGTTAGAGGTCATAAAATGGTCCCTTAATGTCCTTTTATTAAAGGACTTTTCTTTATTGAAGTGCTATTTCAGTAAACAGTTTGTTTTTGCTTTATTATCTATTAAATCTAAAATCTACCCTAAAAACAACCTAAAAACTGAAGAAGTCCATCTTGGACTAGGCTGCATAACTATTTAGAACCACTCTGTTAATATCAACTAGTTCTAGAACTAAAAACAAACAAACCAACAGTCTATTTTGTTATTTATTATTTGAAATGACCTATTTGCATATTTCCATTTGTTGGAAATGAATCACAAAGTTATATATAATGAAACAATTCAGCTAAATAGTGTTTAAATGTATATTAAATGCATTTAAAAGCAATTTCACTGGATAAATGGAACAAAAATTTGGATGGACATAAATGGCAAATGGGACAAAACAAAATGTTATGTTGAGCAAGTCAAATTATTTATATATTTATTTGGTTGTTTTACTTTTATTTTTGTAGTTATTTTTAAGCTGCACAGTTCAGCAAAATTCTGGACAATGATTGTAAGAGTTTTTATGCATTCGTGTTTGTCGCTGTTTTTGCATTAGTGTAATTTTTGCGTGATTCACTATTGTTTGTTTTAAATACATTTCATTAACAGAATTCTTAAGTTTCTTCAAATATATCAACATAACAAACATCATCTATATTTCTTTCTTTGAATACAGCATAGGAGAAATGATTAAAGATAATAAAAGTATAGATACAGTATAAAATAAATATAACTGAAATTGCAATGCAAAAGCTGTGATTTTAAACACTGTAGGTGATACAGTGATTTCTTTATCAATTTTATGGTACATAAGATGTGTTCTGCAATCTTGCAGCTGGTTTTTTGTTGTTGAACCTATGTTTTAATAAACTCATTTTTTACTGTCTAAAATAAATCCTAAACAGAACTTGTATTATTCCACTTGCAATTTAGACAAGAATTGTCATAAACTGTTTGTGAATTAAACAAGAAAAGGACATCTTGTATCGGGTTCCTGATACTGTTTTTCCTGCTACTGTGTTTTATTTATTTTTTAATTCTCCGGATAATTGCCTGGAGTGGCAGAATCATCTATTTTGCAATTTATTGTTTATGCAATACTACGGAATCATTTGTGAAGTGAAGGAATGGCATAGGCAACTGATGCAGCAGACAGGTTCTTTATACAATATTCTCATGGGATATATGTTTTGGTTGTGGCTAACTAAAACACAATGCGTGATGCTAATTTGTCACAGAGAAACAACGGTATCCAATCAATGTTTGACACTGAAATGGGTGAAACAGTGATCTGGTAATATGGGGAGCTGTATAAAGTACGTCAATTCAAGGTAATCCAAATTATTACCCAGGAGGAATGACAAAAAAATGGAATTATAGGGTGAAATGATTATTAAACGTTTAATTTATATATATTCATATATATTATTTATACAAGCAGGAATCAAGTTTTTCATTTTTAGATTAAATATTAGCAAGCTAACAAGACACATACCATATGTATATATTTAAATGTATATTATTTCCAGTGTAGTCCTAAGGAATGCTTGATTCAGCACACAGCATAGAGAAAGAGAAGCATGGTATCAAGGACCTTTTCCATGATTGACACCAATTCCAGGAAAAAGATCTTTAAGAAATTAGGTTCCTTTAAATTATCATCAACTTAAGGAAAACAGCTGGATTTCCTCCAGAATATTCTATCTTCTCTCTTAGTCTTCAGTGGTCTTAATTACATTAGGCTTGAATTTTGATCAAATTTAGTTTCTTAATTTTTTTGCTAATCTAAAGCAATATTAATTAAAATCACATTAAACCAATACATTTGCCGAGGACTTGCTGTAATTTTTGAATTGTGCCAAACAGTTATTTTGCAATAATAAACAGTTTTTTTTTTTATTTGAATAAAATTTCACAGGTGACTTTCAACATTTGACAGAATATGCTGCGAAGCAGGGATTGGAAATGGTGACCTACTTTGAAAAATATGAACATAAATTTTGTCTCACTTTTTGCAAGTATGTCACATATTTTAGCACTGAAACCTTGTGTACCACAAAAAACTTACACTACACAAAACAGTGTAAGCATTCCACAGATATTGTAGGAAGAAAGACATACAATTGGTGAAATCTGTAAAATTATGTTTGTTAAATTTAGGTTAAAATCATGCAGTGGAAATATTTTCTCTTCCACCACCCAAAGGTAGTATCATATATGCAATACTTTCTTAAAGTTTACTTAACCATATCACTATTACTCAGCGTTTCCTTCACTCAGATGTAATATTGTTTTTCAACAGTCAATAAACAGTAAAAAAAGATAAACTCAAGGAACTTATAGCAATGAGCTCTCTCTTTGGATGATGACAGTAATCTTACACTGAGCTTCAGTGTTTTTCCATACACCTGTCCAACAGATCTGCGTGCTTGTTTACCTTTACTGATGCATAACACAATTCCAGAATCATCAGGTAACTGTGTAAGACCTTAGAAATCCTTGTATTTGTAAGTTGTGTAAAGACTAAAAATGAATGGCACTTGTACTGTCCCTTGGGGCACCCCTGCATTGCTCTGCACCATTTTCGATTTGTAGGGTGTGATGCAGATAAACCATGGGCCATGAAATCCTCAGCTTGCATCACCTTGAGCACCTTCCCCGGCAGGGAAGGCTGAACGGTCCTGAGCGCCACGGGGACATCAGTGAAGATCCTCTTGATGTTGCTCAACTTCTCCAGGTAGGGTCTGAGAAGCAGGTGCAGGATGACATGTTCCATAGCTGTATGTGGCCGGTATGCAAGCTGCAGTGGATCGAGGAAGTCCTTTGTGCATGATGCTAATGCGCAAACAAACAAAATCCCGGTCTGGACTTTTACTCTCTGGACCTGAATTACCCAACTCTGTTCATTATACAGGATGTTACTGCCTGCAATCTGTCGTCTTTGGGGCACTGGAACATCCCTTTTTGGACACAAGGAATATGCATAAGCTTCCTTGTGGGGGGGGCATTTTGTATTCACCAATATACACTCACCTAAAGGATTATTAGGAACACCTGTTCAATTTCTCATTAATGCAATTATCTAATCAACCAATCA
>JAABNY020000035.1:7426283-7453331 GCA_015164015.2 Brevimyrus niger
AACTGCAAGATGCTATCCTATCAATATGGGCCAACATTTCTAAAGAATGCTTTCAGCACCTTGTTGAATGAATGTCAAGGCATTTCTGAAGGTGAAAGGGGGTCAAACACCGTATTAGTATGTTGTTCCTAATAATCCTTTAGGTGAGTGTAGATTAAACGTGCTACAGAACATCTACCAATTAGAATACATGCTTCACTCACTCTGGGGTTGATTCCAAGAGGGGCTGCTGCCTTGGCCAAGCACAGCTATCCTAGCTACTTTTCTAACTATTTCAGAAGAGATGGGCAGACCTGAGATACTGTAAAGGCAGATTCTGATAGGGGAGGGTGAAGTTGGACTCCTCTGGGGAGGAGCTCAGGGGAACCAAAATAGATGATACTTGATGAGGACCCCACCCTTCCTCCTCCCCCGGGCTGTGGACTCTGCTGTCCAATTTTTCCGATTTGCTGCAACAGCCCACTGGGAATCTGTCTCGCACCAGCAGGGGGCGATCAACACCATGGCAGGCATCAGGAAACATACTGTAGATTTCTTATCACTGGCTGCAAAGGGCTGCCAACAGTATCAGCTGGCAAATGATAATTGCCCCAACCAGGAAAGGGGGTGGGGGGAGGGGCAAACACACAATTCCAGTGAGACCAAACACTTTGCATTCAAATGACAGATATATTGGGAACAAAAACTTCTAAATTATTTAACGTCTCAGAAATCACAACCGCATGTGCCAAAACGTGGACAAATTGCACTGGCAGAGTGGAACATGTTTTAAAGTCAATGTCAGGTATAGACATTGTCGGAACGATTGCTGAACAACACAAAAGTATGGCATCAACGGAAATGAGTCGGCACTTCTGTGACCCAGAAAGCATTTGCATCCAAGGCCAATGCACAAAGACATTTAATCTTAAGCAAAAAAAACAGGATGTCGCTACTCACAGTGCCTGGCGCCAGCTGTTAAACATGGTGGGGATCTGTAATGGGGTGGGAAGCAATCTCATGGGACACATTAGGTACTCTGATTGCTCTATATAATCACACCAGGTGCACCCTATTGTGCAGACGCTGTCCCCTCATGATGAGTCTGTATGCCAAGATCATAATGCTTCCATACTTACTGCTGAACAATTTAAAGATTGGTTTCATGGACACCAGGATAGAGTCAAAAGCTTACCATAGCTGACCCAATCAAAGAATCTAATCATCATTGAAATAGATTTCCACCTCCTCAATCCCTCAAAGAACTTGAGGTACAGTCCAATATGCCAGGACTCCAGGATTCCCAGCAGAACATTGCCCAGAGTATCACACTGGTTCCACTGGCTTGCACAGTTCATCCTGGTGCCATCTCTTCCACAGGTAAACAACAAACATACACCTGGCCTTCCACATGATGTAACAGAAAGGGGGACTCATCAGACCAATCCGGCGATGGACAGGGGTCAGGGGTCATGAATCAATGAGGCTTCAGAGCCTAAGTCCCCATCACTAGTTCACTGATTGACCTTCTTTGGACTACTTTTGGTAGATACTAACCAGTTTGAATGTAGTACAATTGTTGGTGTGGATTTGGTGGTTACAGCATCTGAGAAACAGCCACCTTTCATGGATTTTACAGTGATTTTACAGTGTTCAGAGATTACAGAAGATGGTGCAAATAAAAAAACCTACTCAGCAGCATTCCCATGGGCAAAATCATCTTCTTAATGGGAGGGGTCAAAAGACAATGACCAGACTCAATATAGCTAACAGGAAGGCCACAAATGCAAAAAATAACATCAATAGCGGCGTGCAGAAAGGCTGCTTGAAATGTAAAACAAGTGTATCCTATAAGCAGTTCAAGAGGCAAAAATGGCTCATACCCAATATTTGTACACATGTATGCACACATATGCGATTATATGTGTGGAACTCACCAATGACTGAAAAATCAGTGTCACGTTGAGGACGAATTTTTTAATTTTTTTTTTTTACCTCCTTAATCCTTAATGTATTGTTATTGATTCTGAGAACATCTATAAACAATTCATACAATTTATATTTATTTAACCCATTTTTTTATGAGAGGCTTTATATGATTCCAGTACAAGTTGTTTGCTGGGAAATGGCCAGGATCGATTGCCATTGGTTGTCAGGAGCAGCCGTGGTAATTTGACTTAGCGTGTAAAATAAAGACGTGTAGATAAAGACCTGAGAAGCAGAGAAGCTGAAAAGCACAGCTTCCCTTTTCCAATAGGAGTCTAGCTGTTATCCATACGATGATTCACTGAGCCATTGTTTCGCATGTCATTTAAATATATATTTCAGTCAAGCGTGTACAGTTGTCTGGGAATCAAGATATATTACAGTGCCGCAGTTGAGTACAATGTGTCCGGTTTATCGGACAGGATTAGGCCTGTAAGGACTGAATTGATGCAAATGAAAAATATTTGGAGCAGCCTAATAAATTTGAGTCAATTTCACCTACCCTTGCTCCCTTCTCTGCAGCAATTCTTCACCCTGCAGAATTGGGCTCTTTTTGACCTGCACTCCAGTTGTAAGTAGGAAGGCGTTTCCATGGTTACCAATTTGCGGCAAACCTGGAAACTGAGCAAGACAAAATGAAGCATTTCTACAATCTAATAAGACAAATTTGTGGTTTGAGGTGAGCGCCCAAATTCATTTCTGTGTTATGCTGTTATGTTGGACGTGGCAGAATTTCCATAAAACGAAACTTTTCTAGAGCCTCCATTGTGACCTCTGCAAATTAAAAAAAAAACAAAAAACAACTGAAACAGATGGTGGTTACTGATGCAGTGAGTGACAAGCAATGCAGTTCTTGGGAGATGCATTCCCATCATGAGTAGCATTTCCCATTCACAGGTTATAATTGTTAATGGGTTGTATCAGTATAGTACCACTACAATGGCAAAAAATGCTAAATACTGTTAGCTGTTTGCTATTTGTTTTAAACTTGGTTTTTGACCCCATTCCTGATAGCTCCCCTAACAAAGAAAGAATCTGTTGCTATGTGCACTCTAAGAGCCAAGTCAGACATTTGTTAAGAAAGCAGTCTTCACAGTGGCCAGTCTCCCTAGTAACCTATTGCTATTTTCTCATTCTCCTTTTAACTGTATTCATCTCAAATGAGAAGAAAAACCATAAATGTTTTTATAATGTGCCCAGTGTTCAGGAAAGACATTTTGTCATAATTGAAAGGAAATATTTTTGTTTTAATATATTTGGAATTTTATCAATTAAAGAAAATAACACATCATGGACCTAATCTGTGATTATGGTGTAGTTACTGGAATAAACCACACACTACCTAAACATTCAAGCAACTATGCTTCACAATACTTTACAATGGTTGCAGGAGATGTGCAGGGCATTTACTGATTTTGTAGAAATACCAAGATTATTGCATCTTTCTGTAGCTGTCAAATAATCTAATCTATCTAATGGCTATCATGACTACTCACATGGAAACCAGAGGTTGTTAGGCAGAATACAAATCTAACATGGATTGTCCGGAAAATACATGTCAATTTCTAATCAATTTGATTCAGCATAACTGAAGCAGCATTTATTACAGAAGTTTCTATATTTTATTTTATATAATTTTGCTCACGTTATTAAATGACACCAGTTTTGTTAGCTTACAGTATCGCCTAAATAAACTAACCAGGTACAACATATCTTTTCCATCAATGACCTTGATCATTTAAACAATTTAAATTGTATGGATGTCATTACTCTTTTAGTTATATGCTTAAAGTTCATAAAAAGGCCCTATCCAATGTGAATTTCGAAACAGGTTCTGAGAAGAAGAAAAAAATCCCTAAATAACAGCAAATGTATGTACCAAATTTTCTTCTTTCTTTGGAGGTAATTTTAGGTATAGAATACGTCCTCTAATGGCCGCGCAAAAAGCTATACAGCATCGCCATCTACTGTCAGATGTTGTGTACTGCATATAAAAAACATATAAAAAAACTTCAAAAAAGCACATTGTAGGTTCTGTCAGGAAAGATAATTTTTCAAATTAAAAAAAGGTACATTTTAAAAGTTACACGCTCTTCGGTATTAATGCTGATTAACAATTCTGTGTAGAATCTGCACCACTGGTAAGGTGTGGCCGCGTACCTCAAGCCACTACCTGGCATGCACCCCCCCAGAGATGTACCTACAGGAGTCAGGCTGCGACGTAAGCTACGTCTAAGAGTACACGGCTAATAACGGCATACATTCCACATGGTAGTACCAGCTCTTATAGACCAATGCAACCAGCAGTACAAATACACCATAGAATCCGATTAAATGTTTTTATCATCAGTTTTTAATTTTCATTCAATACATTTTATATAAAATTACATCATCTAAATATATGAACCGCTTGACAGGTTTTAAGTATCAAACATTTCTGTACATCATGTATATTCTTCAGCCTCAGTTTTTATTTTGGCTTCTTCCTTTATGCTCAACCTCTCTTTCTTTTTGTCCTTTTCTTTACCCTTTTTCTTCTTTTTCTTTGTTACTGCCTCACAGGGCAGATTCTGATGCACATCCATTTGACTTTCTTCCTCTTCTATTTTGATATTTGACTTATCAATCTTTTTCTTGCTTCTTCTATTCTCCGTTTCCTCCAAGTCCTTCTTTGCCCTTTTGCTGGATGATCTACCATGAGAAGTGTTGCCCTCGTCTCTTTTTGTGGTCAGGGTTGGAGGACTTGTGCACCCAAAGGGAGTGAAGCGTTGCTTCAAACCCTCAGGTATGCTAGGTGCTGGAGATGCTGGGAGAGGCGTGATCATTTGGTTACTGGGAATATCCCCACTGTCCTCACATATGTTGATGAGTCCAGAAATAGTTGGTCCACAGACAATGCCATCTTGCGTGCCACAAGCTGAAAGGAGGTGCATTGACCTAGTACCAACAGTATTGCTTAGAACTCTGTAGGTTTCCATCTTCTGACTCTGAGTTGGTGCCTGGAGAGACTCAGAGCCCCTCAGAGGAATCATCAAATCAGAGAAACTTCAAAAAGGAAAAAAAAGAAAAAAAATTATATATATATATATATATTGTTCTACAGTGTTTGATTATTTACAAAGCAGTATAACTAGGGATTAGGGAGTGTAAATGTGTCTTTGGTGCATTTGCAATAACAGCAACCTTAGTGACAAAAGCAGGCAATCCTTCTGATATTAAATGTTAATTCACTTAATCAACAAAAACAGCTATGACCTTATACTTTTTGGACAAGTTAGGTGCTTTTGTTTGATGGGGTTGTTTTCGTATGGACATAGTTGTGAACAAAAGTATCTGGTTATGAGAAACTTGTTCACGAATCACGTCTCCAATTATCATTCCTTACCAATTCCATCGCCATGTACTTATTCAAGGGCAGTTTTCAATATACAATTCTTGGGGGTACAGCATCCCTCTTTATTAAATCAAAAATACCATCAACGACAGGCTAATCCATGAATCATCATTGCCATTGTTATCACACTGCATACCATGTGAAGCTGATACAATGGAGATTAATTGTTCAACACTGATACTGCTGTTCTTTTGACTGCAATATTTAACTGAGGTAGCAAAAAGTAAACACACATGAATTATAATTAATTTGTATTAAGATTAAACTCTTCAAAGAGTTGCATGCATCACTATGATGTTTAGTTCCCTACACTTTACTTATACCTACTTATTTAGAATTCATAGGATTTCCTTCATTTGTCTTTCTGGAAAACATGAATCAATTAACAAAATTCGTTTTTAAAAAGTAAAATACTAAACCTCATTAAAAGCATTACTGTGCTGTGTTAATTTTCGTATTACGAATCTGTAGTGCCCCGTTTGCTAATATGTTTGGCGAAGATGTCACACATGTGATCTGTCCTTTTGTGTGTATTAGTTATTGCCGTATTGAGTCTTACCTGTTTGGACTGAAACTAGATGGGGCTTTGATGAGCCATAATTCTGTACAGTTGTCATTAAGATTATCTAGTCGAATGCTTGCACATGGCCGGTAGGTACAGGACACGAAATCGCTGGGGCAACGGTATTTGGTACCTAAAACAAAATCAGTAAGTCAGAAAATACGACGTACCTTTGACACCATAAATACGCAAGACGGATGAGATAAATTTTATATGCGTCTACCAAACTATCACCCATAGATTACTTGTTTTCTGCAACCTTACAAATACTACTGCTAGTGGTAGTTAGTACCAAAACCAATAACAATACTAAACGAATAATTCACTTTAACTTACTTTGCTTTTTCCTTGCCGTCGTTTCAGAATCCGACTCTGCTTCACTGGAAGATGACACATCTTTCAATTTTACTGACATATTTTATATAGCACTGTATGTACCAATGCTCCCTTTACAAAATACTGCAACGATGCCTTTTACCATAACTCTACTTACAACCACGTGTTCTTGTGATTCACTTTTTGCGTTTACTGCCACCTACTGTACAGGAGGGTAGAGCAAGAAACGACCCTACTGACCCGATCTGCGTTCCTTGTCCGATTTGTGCTGCGCTTGCGCACTATTTCACGCATGCGTACATCATATCACATTTGTCACGTTTATAGCCCGAATGCGCATGCGAATGACCGTGTAGCGACAACAGTGATAAAAGGACAGTGATATTTGCTTAAGATATAATACATTTTTCGTGTACGGATGCTCTTCGTACACCGGCCGGAAGAGAAGCTGTAAAATTGTGGCTGAGATGGTTAATGAAGAAACGGTTAATATAATAAAAAATTATGTTCTTGTTTAGTCATTACATTACATTAAACCTTATTAACATAACATATATGTGGGAAATAATTGTCCAACTTCAACGATGAACACGTATTTCGGTGGTAACATAATGTGTATTACTTGCATAAATAGATAACTCATTATAATGAAACCATTCGCAACCAATTTGTACAATGTAATAAAACTGGAAAATTTCGTAAATGTAAAACTGATAATGGGATAGCAGTTTACTGATGATGTTATACAGTAATTGCTCAGCATGTGAACATTATCTATTAATTTACTTTGAGAATGAATGATTATTTACTGTGGAAAAACAAATCAAAATTATTTAGGATTCAAACTTTAATGTTTCAGTTTAAAACAAGAGTTTAATTAAAGGGTAGGTTATTGACAGTCTTAAAGGAAAATGAAGTCTCACTTTTTATTTTAATAGTGAAAACTGTGTTCCTGAAAACAGCTTATGCATAAGAATATACTTTTCAAATATAGAGTGCATATTCCAATATATATCTGCAGTTGTGAAACCTGGATGGTACAAAGAAATTAATGAAAGTTAAAAATTGAAGGAGATGCAGTTTTCAGTAAAATGCGAGCTATGAGACAGCGGCTCAGAAATGTCTTTGAAGTCTGAGGAAAAATCCAAACAGCACATTTGGCAGAGGCCAGATATTTATATAAATAGTCTCCAGAGGTCACTAGAGATACTGTACTTTGCTTGAAAGGAATCGGTTTAAATGCACCCTGAATGGACACGATTCTGTCCACCGGTTTGAATTGGAAGTCTTTGGGAGTTAAAAAAAAAAAACACACAAAGCTTTCAGTATTTTTCTCATTCCAGTGTCATCATGGCAATATAAACACATTAGTATAAACTAAGTACAATTTGTATTAATTAGTATAAACAGGATTTCATTACATTCAAATAATAATAATAATGAAAACTGTCAAAAATTTTCACTACAACCAAACATAAATATACAGGCAGGGGAGTAGCTAGAAATTCCATGCAGCCTGACAAAATGTCACCTTAACCCCCATGCCTGCCCAGACATACATTATAACATTTTATGATTTTATGTATCTAAATGCCTCTGTAAAGTGCTGGGCTCTCTGATCCTGCCGGGCCATCCATGTATGTATGATATAAAGACAATATCTAAGGAACTATTTTACAGGAGAATCAATTATATAAATTTTACTTTCCTGCTTCTAATGATGTGTTGTATCAGTATTTTTTTTGTTTGTCTGGAATTCTGTGGGAAAATCTAAAACCTAACATATACAACGATTATACAATACTTAGGTCAATAGTGCTCCTTGTGTTGAGAGTTCACGGAAATGATTAAATACCACGGCATATTTAAGATAAACTGTATACTTAGTAACACAAGCACAAAAGTCAAAAGACAAGCATACCAATCAGGCGAGAAGGAGAAAAATGAGACGATGAGTTAAATGTTCTGTCATGACATGAAAATGCATTTATTAATAAGCTTCAGTAGTAAATACAAAAGAACAGTCTAATTGCATATTACCTCACCAAGAATGATATATTATAAATCCTAATTTTGCCACTCCATCTGAAAAGCACTCACTTCTTTATTTCACAAATGATACAGTTGTAGAAGTGTAGAAAAGTAAAGACTGTATTACAGTTATAAATGTAACCTGTGTAATTGTAACCTCAAGTTAATCCAGTAATCGAGGCCACATGCACAGCTCAGACTGAGATACATTAAAATGAGTTTCTTTGATTTAAAATGTATGTACAGTATGAATCAACACAACAAATATATTTTGTAATTTTCTCTGTAGTCTTACTTGCGTAATGTGATGTGGAAATAAAATTTCACGCCAGCTATTTTGTATTATGACCCCCAAATGAGCTTGATGGGCCGAATGGCCTCCTCTCGTTTGTAAATTTCTTATGTTCTTATATAAACAAACTACAGTAATGGTCCATGTCCAGATTCCGTACGTAGACCCACTTCTGGTGAATGCTGACAAAGATCTTCTACTGCGTTGTTATATAAAACTGTCAGTTATTTATGGGAGGGCAGGTCTTGAGGGTCCACTTACAGTCTTAAAGTGTATGTGCTGCACAAAATAGTACATATTTCATTATAAACGGTAAATTATCTTTTGATCTCCTTATATAAATGACAAGAAAAGATAAGACATTTAATATTAAGTAAGGCTCAAGATGTAAAGCATTCGAGATCTTAATCTTTCAAGAGGTTCAGGAATTCCTGAAGTAGAAATAAATGAATAAATCTCAAACAACCGGCTTTTAGATCAGATATTCATGAAGAATCAATTTAAAAATCTAGAGATTTGAGTTTAAGCTGTAATCTGCCTTAATTATTTTGTATTATTTATCAGTAATGTCCTTCCACAATTTTTCCTTCCCCCAAGATCTTCTTATAGACCTTTATAGATAACAGAGAAGAGGATTATTTTTGTAATATTGAATGTCGTTTTAAAGATGGTGGAAACTGCCTAGAGATGCAGAACATTTCAAAAGTTGAAATTTTTAGACAGAATTCATACTTTTGCAGTATGATATAGGTTTTTGTTTTTTTTAATAGATTAGATGAACTTTCCCAGGTATAACCTAGCAGAGAACTGTATGCAAAGCTACTTCTGGCTGGGTAGACTTTTGTGCTTGCATCTTTAATTGATTAAATTATTTTAATTATCACAGAAGTTGTTATGCAGGCCATAGTCACCCATCTACTTTATCATAAACATAGCTGCATATCAAATGACCTTCTCCATTTTCCACTCAAAAAAAATACTAAGCCTATAAGACAGCCAAGCAACTTGGTTAAAAAAGTGATATTTGGCCATTGTCCTTCTAATAATAACAAACTTAGAATTTAATTACACAAAATAACCGAAATGGAGTGCAGACCAGGCCTGCAGCCAGAATTAAATTTCATAGGGTGTACTGTAAAGTCTTTCTTAGTATATTTTACCAACCAAAGGGTGTGGGGGGGTCTGGCTTGTAATTTTGCTACCTGTGTGCCTGCAAACAGAGCAAAGAGTCAAATTCTTCAACCCAAACAAGTTTCCTATACTTACATATTGGTGGAATTGGTGTGTATATTGAATTTTAGATGATGCAGATGACTGACTCGAGGTAACCTAATCAAAATTCAAATATTTTTGGTAGTTGACGCAGACCCTAATGATTTATTAATAGCTTCCAAGAAACTGTCACGCCCAGCTCCGTATGATCCTCTTGTGTGCCACACCCCCTCATTACCTCATGTTAATTCCCGATTGTGATCACCTGTTACCTGTTACATTCCACTTGTTCTGTGCATTTAGTCTGCGTCTCGGTTAGTTTCCATAGATCTGTTTGTCATCGAATACCTGTGTAAGTACCCGTCTTGTCGATCCGACCTGAATAAACCCTTTTTTCCGTCAACCTGGCCGCTCTCCCCTCCCCTGCCTGCTCATCGCTCATGCATCATGACAGAATGACTGATCTCCCGAAAGATGCACCGCAGCAGGGCGAGGATCTCTGGCTTGTCCTGGTGCATGAGGTGGTGTATTGGAGAGAGCAGCCTGAGATACAGGAAGATCCCGACATGCTTGCCCTCGTAGAGCAGAGTGGGGATCTCCTCCAGGCGGTTACCCGACTCACAGAAGCGCAATGGAGGAAGCGTTCTCCCTCCTACAGCAGCTCGTTGGCCGTTTAGAGGAGAAGCGACGTCAGCCTCTTGCCGGCACGGAGGCAACCCCACCTCCTCCTACCGGTCCCAGGTGGCGCACGAAGAAGAGGCGGGGAGCACAAAGAGAAGAAGCCCCAATGCTCTTCGTGGAAGCCTGCTCCCTAGTTCCCGCCTGGGAAGACCCCGCGGTTGTCTGCCCAATCAACCCCACCGGTGAGCAGCCGCCACCTATGGAGGCGTACAACTTTCGGGCCACATGCCTGGGCCAGGGAAGGATACGTGCCGTGAGGGACACCATTCCTCAAATCCTCTGGGCTATTAAAGAGGCTATGTCCTCTTTGTGGACACGTACTGTGGCAGCCGGTAGGGAGGCTCCGGACCTGCCTGTCCCAGACCTGCCCCGCCTGCTGCTGCTGCCGCCACTGGTCTGCATATCGCCCCGTCTCTCCTGTCTTGCCTGTCCAGCTTGGCTCTCCTGTCTCGCCTATCCAGCCCGGCTCTCCTGTCTTGCCTATCCAACCCGGCTCACCCGTCTCGCCTGTCTAGCCCCGCTCGCCTGTCGGCACTGCAGCCACGCCCGCGGCTCTGCTCGCACCGCCTGCTGTTTTGGCCCCGTCTCCACCTGTCCCTGTGTCTACTCTAGTCCCCCTAGCCCTGGTTACTGTCCCCAAGGAGGTGCCAAACTGTATGACTGCTCCTTCCTCCGGGGAGGTGGAGGACCTTGAGTGGGATCCCTCGGGAACCTTTCTATGGACTCCCGCTCCCAGGCCCTTCCGGGACCAACGTGCTGTGGGACCCCGCCTGTCAGTGTCCCGAAAAGGACGAGGCCACAGACGTCAGGCCTGGTTCCCACCCACCCTGCCCCCTGGCTCGCCCTCGCGTACCTTGGCTGGGGCTCCGGGCCCGCCTGTGGCTCCTCTGGCTTGGGGTCTGCGGTCAACTCCGGGTCCCCCCCAGTGTCCCTTGTCCCGTTCACTTGGCCCCTGTGTGGTTCCCTCCTGCTATCTTCTCCCTCTCCCCTGCTGCCCCTCCGGCCACCACCTGTCTCCCGCCTGGGCTCCCTCAGGCTCCCCTTTTTCTTACTCCCTTTCCCTTTGTCCCTCCATCCCTTTGTCCCTCCATGTCATCTGCATTTTCTGGTACTTCTAGCGATCATTTTCTTGTCATCCAACAGGTCACCCATCAATGATTCAGTCATTTTTACATTGTGTGGTTTGCTGGTTTGTGATTAAACACAACAGTTCATTAGTCGACTTTAAAACTTTATAAATTAGGATATGGAAATATAGTACTTCTTGAGGAATATATGGTTCATGTAAAACTAAGGCTTCCCAAGTAAAACTTTGTCAAACAACCAACTTGAGAATGAAGTGTCTGACCTAGACAGCATGTAATATACCAGCATGCAATCAGAAGAGCAGGTAAATTGCTGAATTTCCGGCAGAATGTCTTCAAGTTAATAAAAAAATGTGGCAATAACATTAATAATGCAAGTCAGACTTTTTTTTCAAATTTATTATCCCTACAATGGAAGGGGTTAAACTTAACAAAATACACATTTTTATTTACCCTGTTAAGCACAGTTTTCACAGTACTAGCTTGAGAGAACATACATTTAAATGTTGTAAAATTAATGTAACATTTCAGGCTATTCATTTCTTAACACTCAGGATTGTCATTTGAAGGCATTCCTCTCTAAGGGCCTCAAGCTCTGTCTTACAGCTGCTGGCATTGACTTCTGTGTAGAAGTTGGGTTTCTTGAGGGAAAGTGGTGTATCCACAGTGATAGAGCCAGTTGCTAGCATATCATGTGCTGAGACCCGACTAAACATGCTCATCATAGTGACCAGTGCCCGTGTAACATTGTTTCGCGCGCCTTCATTGACAAAGCAGTACAGTATAGGGTCGGCAACACAATTGAGGCTGGTAAGTGCCAGTGAAATATGGTATATAGTGAAAATGTTCTCTTCAAAGTGGCAGTCGCATGGCTGACTAAGGAAAACTATACTACGTGAGAGCAAAAGTATGTGATATGGTGCAAAGCAAAAGAGCACAATCATGATTAGACTAAGGGCCAGTCGCTTGATTTTGGCTTTCTCCTGCTTTTCTGTAGATATGTTTCCTCGCACAGCATGTAGGATGCGTTGATAAGAGAAGATCATGAGACCCCAAGGGAACAGAAAGCCAAGGAAAATGCGATAAAGATTCATTCCAGCCACCCAGTCCTGCATAGGATACTTTTCAAAACAAAATGTATGATTGAAGCGATCTTTGAAGAGCTCGTCATGGAAGAGAGGAGCCGAATTGGCTATGATCTCAATCACCCATACCATCACGCTAACTAGCACTGCTGTTTTTATTGAACGGATCCTCACAAACTTTAATGGGTAGGCTACGGCTAAATAGCGGTCCATCGAGATACAGCAGAGGAAGGCTATGCTAATGTAGATGTTAGTGTAGAAAATGAAACCAAAGAGCTTGCAGGACACCTGTCCATGAATCCAATTGTCAAGATGAAGAAAGTAGTCAACCCACAAGGGCAGTGTGGCGATGTAGAGGAGATCAGCCACGGAGAGGTTCATCAGGTAAATACCCAGCTCATTCTTCTGTCGGACCTGCATGTAGGCAGCCCAAAGTGCCATGCAGTTCGTGGGCAGCCCAAGCACAATCACAATTATGTATAACGTAGGCTGAAAAAGATGATCAATCCTTGAGTCCACATTGCAGAAAGAGATGTTGCACATTGTCCGATCAATTATGCTAACTCGTCTTAAATTTCCTCCTGCTCTAAGACCTTTCCTGTTCCAATTCAAGTTTTGTCAGATGTTGCCAAAAAATACACGCGTATGCACCAAATGTCAAGGTGTTCTAAATCATCTAAGTCGTTTATCACTATACAAAATTTTTAAAGAAAACTGAATTAATAATAGATCTGAATTAATAATAAATCTGCAGACAAAAGGTTAGGAAACCTTTTATGTATGATATAGGATTCATAGTGAAATCCCTGTTTCTCAGCTGTCCTTCATAGCTGGTTTTAAGCAAAGGAAATCCCTCATAAAATAGGCCTTTGTCAAAGCTTCATCACAGGACAGCAGTGCACTGGGCATAGCCGTTGAGAAGTTTTCAGTTTCCTTGATTTGGAGTCATGGTCATGACAGTCCTAAATGCCTCTGTGACTTGAGTTGGTGGAATTATGTTGTAGAAGCCGACAGCAATACTTATTTGTCTCCTTCTTCTTTAGCCCATCTGTAAAAAAAAAAAAAACTCAGGGTGTGTTTTAGTTGTGCGTGCATCATAACAGACAGGGTGAAATACTCCCAAGAGACAAACAGAGCGGAGCAGTATGTGATATTTTCCCATGTACTTGACTGCGGACACTTCCATATATGGACATACTAAAGATGAGCGGTATTTAGAATTCTGATTGGCCTTTCCACTCCTTACAGGTTTCACAGTTACTTTGGCTCGGAATATACTCTAATTCCAGAAATCTTGTTGCAGATGCCCACACAGTGAAAAACAAAAGCAGTAACACTTTACTTGAGGGAACACAAATCATGCCGTATTATGCCATTACCTACAGTATGTATTAATTAACCACAAACTGAGTCTTAGTTACCTACTGATATCATGTTTGATCATTAATGAATCTCAAGCAATTACTATATCTGTTACTATATCTGTTAATTCTGTAAACCTTTGTGAACTAATGAAGGAACTACTGAAGGAACAAATCATGAATAAAATATAAATTACTGATCTCATATTTGTTTATCGTTACTGAATGAAGTTTAAAATGTACAAAACATGGATTTTGTGAATCATGAATCAGGGTAAATAAACAATTCTTTATCTTGCATATTCAATACAAATCCACACATGTATATAAGAAAAACAACAGAAAAAAGTAAAGCTCGCTAATGCATGACATAAATACTTATTTTACATTAAAGAAATTAAAAAATCAACTTAACTATTGAGCTTAATTTCATATAAATCATATAAAGCTTTTCCAGGCAATTTTGGCATGTCTTAATTTTAGCGTTATCATCCCAGTGATACATTAAATAATGTGGTACAATGGTATTACACCCATAGGATGTGCCTGCCTTTTGCTATTTATACTTCCTTGTTACATAAAAGCATTGTGGTGGTTTTGTTTCACTTTTTCTCCCAGGTACATGATCAAGGATCATGTACACTGAAAGTAATATAAAGCTGTGTGGAAGGCTAGCATCTATCACTCATGAATAGACATCCCGATCACACACTTTAATTAAGGCTTAACATCCACGTTTAAGTTTGTTGCAAACGATCCAAGAAATCATTACAAATACAGAGAAACTTGATTGTTTGTTGTTCCCAAGCCATCAGCTGGATTGTCTTGCCCTTTGCATTTTATAGGGCCAGTAGCTGCAGGGTGTCTCAGACTTCACTTAAGAAGACTGGCAGGAAAGTCCAATTCCACACAATCAGGACATTCTGGACTGCAGAGCAGAACTCCAGTCACTAGGCGTGTTCTCACAGGATTATTTTCTCCATGCCCAGGAGCATCAACAAGAACATAAAAGCTGGATTTCATGCTGAGACCTCATCAAACAAAGTGTGGAAATCCAATGCATAGGCCATGCGCTTTGGAAAAGTCGGTGGATAGGATCTGCACACCTCACTTCTATTATCCATTGGTTGCTGACATATTCCAACACCATTAGGGAATACGTCAAAAAATAACAGCCTTTTGTCACTCTATCCAGTTTGTTCCCATCATACACTCTTACATGAAAAACCAGAAACTTCTTTTTCCCCAACAGCTGATGGGCTGCATATTTCATCCTTGTGCTGCTTATGCCTGGGGCATATCTGGAGAATTTAATTTAAGCAGAAGGAGGAGCGTCCAGCATTTCACATCAGTCAAGGCTACCGGCTACTGTAAATATAGCGTTAATGAAAAAGAAAAAAGAATGTCTAGTGATCACGTGAATTGTTCTCACCCTCCACGTCCACCTCCTAGGAAGGCACTTCACCTTCTCTTAAAAGAATGCCCACTTCAGTGACACCACTTAGCTGGGCAGTAGTGGCTTGATGGTTAGGCAAATGCACTTATAGTTGAAAGATTGCTGGTTCAAATCCCCAACCAGCAAGGCACCACTGAGGTACCCTGAGCAAGGTACCGTCCCCAAGCACTGCTCCCCGGGTGCTGAATTAGCTGCCCCCTGCTATGTCACAATGTGACATATGGGTTAAATGCAGAGGATACATTTAGCTGTGGTGTGTCAACAATGACCACTGATCTCCAAATTCCAATTCTGAATTAAATATGAATTAAATACTCGGAAATGGAAAAGAACAGTGGGATCATTTTCAGTATGATACAAACTCCAGTGAGAGCAAATGTGTTGTACATGTAAGAAGTCAAGTCTGCGGTGCATAGTAAACCAACTCATTTAAAGCTAGCACCACAAATACATTTAGAAAGAGGTCAAAGAAGTGCAAGAAATATATATTTTATGGATATACTCTAGGGTTTACAATGTTCATTAATGCGTTGTCATTATTCATGAAGCACGGTGTGTCGTATATTTTAATTTCTATTGAAAAACTGAAATTAAACCGAAAAGCTCAGCAAAAATATGACCTAAAATAAAAATAACTCAATAACTCATAAAACTAAGGTGAATCTAAATGGCAACACAAAACAAAACTGAAAAAAATAGTAATATAGTAAAAAGCTAATTTTATCAATGGAACTAAATTTATTTGCTTGGAGCAAAGACACGCCCATGATGAAAAATATGCGCTGAAATTTCTTTACACAGCCCGTGTGTCCCAGTAGCTTAGACGTTGTATCAGTTCTCAGATCTAGGAGTCAGTCTAATTTCTCAGAGGTTTTGTTTTGCTTTCATCGCATGGTATTGTAAACCTGTTCCCCGTTCCATCCCTTAGTGCCACATGGATCTGTTTGGAGTCTCAAGTCAAACAAATGATACAAATATATAATTATTATGTTTAAATATAAGTAGTATCAACTTCACCTCGTAAAAGCAAAGGCCTTTAGAACAAAAACACTTTTTTGCCTGAGGGTTGTTTTGCCTACCGTAAATGCTCTCAAAGGAAAGAGTAAACTGGCACTGATTTGAATTGTAAGTGGAACTGAAACCAAAAAGCCATTTTGCCCATTTTGCACTTGACATCTTTCAAAATAATTATAAAAATTTTCTGTCACCCTGTGCCATTTATAGTTCCTTCTCTAGTAACTTGAAGTAATGACTAATTCTGTTTCTTTTCACTTAGGCAGAAAACATCATCTTATTCCAAGGAAGGTTAGTTAGAAATTAGATAATATTTATATAATATTGATATGAATTAATATTAAATTAATAATATTAGCAATAATAATAAAATAATATCAGTTTAAGGTCTGATCATTATTAATAAACTGTTTCTAATCATTTGTTAATATATTAGTAGATTTAAAAACAACTTACAATCCATCATTTTCTGTACCTGCTTGTTCTATATGGGCTCGAGAGGATCAGGAGCTGGTTTCAGAAGCTACAGTCATAGGGCAGAGGGAACAACACAGAACATCACAGAATAACACACAGGGCGCTAACCCAATGCAGTCACTGATAATCAAATTTTGAAATGTTTTAGAAAGATACCTTATCCCTCTCTCACAACACACTTACTAGAAAGCTTGTAAATCACTTGCAAACAAAAAAAACAATGCATTAGTAAGCATACTCACTGTTTTTTTATTGTTTATTCCTGAGCGGTACAGGTCTACTCCTTAACTACTAATTAATGATTACCCATTATCTGTAATATATATTTTCAATATATTATTACTATTATTTGGTAATTTACCAGAGACAGATGCCTAAACACAGGTTCTCTCCAAAATTGTACTACATTATACAAACATGCTAATATGAAATATATATTTGTGTACATTCTACATTTGTTATACAGCAATGTTGACAATCCTCTTACTATTTACCTTGTATTGGTAATAAAAGCTTTGGCAAGCACTGTTGCTTCATACCTACCAGGGTGGAGCTGAATGGCACCCCACCTCTGTGTAACTAGGTTAATTGGCGTCTCTGCATTACTTGTAGGGCATTGGCGTATTTGCCTAATGACGGGCTGGCATCCCGTGCAGGGTGTGCGCCTGATTTGTACCCTGTGCAGCCTGGACTAGGCTTCAGGCCTCCCCATCACTCTGACCACTATAAATGGTTAGGAGATGGATGGTTATATACTTCATCCCATTTAGGGTGATCCCTGGCTTCTGTCCTGTGCAGCCCAGGATAGGTGCCAGACTCACCACAGCCCTGTACTGCTTAAGCAGTTAGGAAAAACAAATGCTTGCTTTAAACTTCAATTTATCAATAAAATGATCAACATGCTTCTTTTTTGTACCAGTGCACAGGCAACCCCCCGGTTAAGAATGTCTGACTTACGGACTGAAGCAAATCATACCTTTAACATCACCTGAGTGAATCCAGCGCGCCTCGGAATCAACCTTAGATCTGATAGAAATTTCTCTACACCAATTACTTACATTTTACACATTCCTATATAGATTAACACACATATGCTGTTGTTTTCATAACAAACAACATTTAGCTGGCTACAACTCCCCTGTGTGACAGTATAAAATATTATAGTATACATTATCAGCAACTAAATATGGTCAGGAAGAGGCAAAACAATGGAGCTATTTATTTTCCTTACTAAATGGGCCATTTGTACCACCACGTATCCTAGCCAGGGGTATAAGGGAACATTAACAACATGAAACAGTCATTTGGCTGAATTATTTTAGAGTCTGATACATGGTTGCAGTAATGTCTAGTCCTGCATGATTTATAGTTTTCTGTTCACTGGTCTTGTTTGAGGTCTAAGTTGGGATTTTGTCCTTAGTTTAGGTTTGTATCCTGTTTTGACATTCATATCTTCAATCAGAATATTAGTGAGTGTATTGTAGTATCAGTGAATCTAAGTGTTATTTTTTGCAAAATTTAATTACCTGGGAGCATGCTTAAATGCTTTGATAAGGTTACTTAGCTGGGTACAATTTCAGTTTGACTCATAAAATAATAAAATACGCAAAAAGACGATAAACATGTTCATTTATGAACAATATATAAAAAGTAATGTTTTACTTCATTGTTGAAGAGGGCTAATGTTGATTTTAGTCACAAGAACTGTGATGTCAAGTGTTCAGACACCAATATCTAACTATATTACAATGGATACTGGTCTCATTTGTGAGCTGCACAACTGAGAAAATAAATGGATTTTGGAAATCACAGTGTGCAAGTAGAACAGGCCTAACCAAGACAAGGAGAACAAACAAGTCCTGCTCATACTAAACCCCTTACTACACAGTAAACAAGGGCATTATTAAGTTGGGTACAAATTCCATCCAGACAAAAGCGAGGGAGCTGCAGCAAACCTGGAACACAGTGTCCGTGAGTGTTTGTTTGATCAGCTGCCATTAGTGGATTATCCATCCACCCGCACATAAATTATGCTGGTTTTTCCAGGTAATGTTATGCTGCCTACTGTGTAAAATGCAAGCTCAGGAAAGTCTTGTTTTTTATGTCATTCTGTTGCATGCTTTTATGAGGCATTTTAGGCATTAAACCAAGAAGTCATACAGCGGGTGTAACTTCATTCATTAATTATTTAAGGTTCTTTGGCGTATTAGCCTCCTGTACATAGGGAGACATCTTGATCGTTGTACTTTTTACACAGGATGATACAAACATTTCATACAATCCTTTTACAGAATATCATCTTTTAACATGCATAGAAATCATTAAGCATGCATGTAACTAAAACAATACTGAAACATGCATGTCAAACCATACTCTCTCTTTACTATAATTAAGTATTGAAACTCCAAAGACAAAGAAAAAAAACATAACTTAAAAATTATCTAACTAGTCTATTGTGGATGCATTAATTTCATCCATGGGACTCGCAGGACTGCAGTCATCCTGATACCTGGAAGCACACTGTGTGACAGAGGACAGCTTCAGCAGACTGTCAGTCCATCACATGGAAATTTACAGATATTATTTTGGAGGTATGAGGCAGTGCAACCTTGTACATACATTGTAAATTTTTACAAACTTCATGTGCACTGAATCAAAACCTAAAAGCGCCCAGTATTGCATGAAACAAAGACATTATATATGTTTTAAATGTATTAAATTGCATTCATTCTATGTATAAAGTATTTCATCTCGTTTAAATTTGTGGATTGTCGTACCATTTTCAGTGGGTCGCGGAGTGTATGTTTAAAAAAAAAAAACCCTGCCCAGTTGGCAATTTACATTGGGGGTCCCTTAGCTTATCCTGGAAACTATTGGTGCAAAGCAGGGAACAGCCCAGGATGAGGCGCCAGCCCATCGTAAGTCATAGTCAGACACGCACACCTATGGGCAGTTTGCCAACTTCAATTCACCTTGGACCTGGGGGGGGGGGCGGAGTACCCAGAGTAAACCTCACTATGACATAGGGGGAACACGCAAACTGCACAGACCCATGGGGCAAACCCAAATCCCTAAGGTGTGAGACAGGGCTAGCCACTCTACCTCCATGCCGCCCCCAATTGACAAGTTGTATTGTAAATTTCGGTCATCACTAACTAACCAAATAATGACCTGGACCCTGTGTCTAAACCAGCTGAGAACGACTTGAGATAATCAATGAGATACAAGTAGAACTGTCACCTCCTACCTCAAGGCTTAAGGGATTCCCCCTGTTCTGTGTGTGTGGAGTGATTGTTCCCCCCCACACCTTGTAACCTGTGCTTCCTGGAAAAGGCTCCAACCCTTCACTGTAAAAAAAGGAGCTGGAAGATGGATGGATCTTGTTGCTTAGCGTCAATTTTATTCCCATGTATATGTGTGGCTACCAGAATGTAAAAACATTTTTATTAATAAAATGAACTCAAAAGGAACCAGGTAACAAAAGGGGCCACAAGGGATCAAAATAAGCAGAGGAAAAGTAAGACAGTTGCACAAGGAGCCTAGGGTGAACAAAATGCAAAACTGATTCTAACGGTTATGAGGAACACGCAGGAAACAAAGGCAAGAACACACATAGGGACTAAGCTAAGCCAACAACGAACAGACACACTCAGTGACTGACAAAAGATTAGTGCATGTGCAGGCACTCAAATACAGTTGCAAGAAAAAGTATGTGAACCCTTTGGAATTATATGGATTTCTGCACAAATCTTCCTCTAAGTCACAACAATATACAAACACAGTCTGCTTAAATTAATACCACACAAATAATGATATATTTTCATGTTTTTATTGAACACACCATGTAAACATTAAAAAAGTATGTGAACCCCTAGGCTATTGACATCTCCAAGAGCTAATTGGAGCCAGGAATCAGCCAACCTGGAGTCCAGTCAATGAGATAAGATTGAAGGTGATATTAAAAGCTGCTCTGCCCTATAAAAACACACACCAGTCTTTGGGTTTGCTTTTCTCAAGAAGCATTGCCTGATGTAAACGATGCTTTGCACAAAAGCGCTCTCAGAAGACCTAGGCCAATACAGTCTGCTTGCACATACATGACCAGGACCAATACAAGAAAGCTGTGGGTAGAAGCACTAAAGAACTAAGAACACAGAGGAGCAGATGTGGAGCAATCAAAAGAAATCAAGGATCAAACATAGGGGAAGATCAGAATAACAAAGGTAACTGAACATTATTGCAAACTGGGGAATACACCAATACATAACTAACACAAGAATAAAGCAAGAGTCATAACATGAGCCTGGATGATATAGCTGACCGCTTAGACTATTAAGCGACACAGCAGGCTGGGGAACAGGAGAATACAAAAGGAGCTAAGAACAACGAGATGGCCAGCGACACCTGCTGGCGAAATGGGGAACTGACACACAGCAAAAACAAAAAGGATCATTACTTACTTCACCTCACAAAAATCAGTATAGATCCCTCTATCTATAAATGAAATATTAATTTTAGAAGGTGGCACCCCCACGCAGGGGCCTCGCCTCTGCCCGGTCTGTGCGGAGTTTGAAGTTGGAGATACAGGTTCTCCGTTTTCCTCCCACATTCCTAAGAGGCTAACTGGTTTCTCTAACTTATGATGTGTGTGCACCCTGTGATGGACTGACATCCCATCCAGGGTATATGGCTGCCTCGTACCTAACGCTGCCTGTGGGGAGCTCCTGGTGTTCCCGTGACCGACTTGAGTGAGGCTAAGGAGAAGCCTTTTAAGTTTTTCAGTGTCAAGTGAAAATAGAGCTGGAAAGAGTCAAATAAAAGTGAAATACCCACTAAATGCCAAACACCTCTTCCCAGGATTTGACCTGAATATACAGAAAGTACTGCCTCTTACTAAACACTAAGAGAGTCCTAATGTTATGTAATATTCTCTAACAAAAAACACATATATATTACAGATTCCATAAAAGCATCATTGAAGCTTTCAGCCCCCAGTCCCCCACAAACATCATAATATTTTTTTTTTCCTTTCAACTTTTTAATCCACTTTTTAATTCAGTAGTGACAATGCATGACTTCATCTACCGCCACTCCAAATTTTTATATATATTTTTTTTTATTTGCATAGTTAAAAACGTTAATAGATATTTCTGAGATAAGCTCTTCATTTTGGTGGGCAGTTGTAAATTTATCCGTCCATTTATTTTCACCCTTCCATACATATTCTATATGCTCTTGCCCTCGTCAGGGTCGCGGGGGGTCGGAGGTGACCCCAGAAGCTGAAGGTGCAAGTCAGGGAATAACCCAGGATGGGGTTCCAACCCATCACAGTGACATTTAAATGATCATTTAAAAAATATTACGCATCAAATTACAAATAGCAATTGAATTGCGTTTCTAACAATCGATCAGGGAGCTCTTCTTACTGCTGGTAAAGAGCTAACGTTTTGTTTGTGATAAGGTCAATCTAATTGTGGAATCTCTGAGCACACAATTCTTTTTATACAAAATGTTAAACCATGCAGCTTACCTCAACCTTACAGATGTTTGTTAGTCTTTCAATGTCTTAAATATGAACTCTCGCTAAAAGCAAGAGAGGATCTGAACTCATTTATTCAACAATTCATTCATGTTTGGTTTAAACACTGGTGGGGACCAAATCAGCCTGGAACCCCCCTCCCCCCTTCCCCGCACAGCCCCCCTAAACACACGGTACTCCCTCAGTCTTGATAGGGACATGTCCCTACAATCCATACCCAGTTGTACGCCCTTCATCCATTCATTCATGCAGGCTTCGGTTAAGTGATTAGCCTCTTTCGGAATGGCGAAATGAGATGCCGTTGCCTCTGGAATAGGTTTCGCTCTTGCATGACTGAGCATGATAACACGATAACAAAAGTACATTGCTGCTTTGTGAGCGTGTTTGCCGAACTAAACGTACACCTATTTCAGGAGTTCACATCGAGCAATCTGTTAACTTTTAGCACCTTATATTTCTCAGTTTTAGGAAGTGCATTTCTGATCATTCTTTCATCAATTGCCTTCATCATAAGAATTCTTGGCCTGAATATTAATACGCATTAACATGTACACAAAGAAAAGCATTCCAGGTTAGGAAAAATCAAACTCTAATAACACTATACTAAGAAACACAGAATATTCATTTAACTAGTTATACATGATATAATTAGCTGTGTTTTGTTTTATTTGAAAATGTATGTCTGCCTTTAATTAGAACCAATCATTTTAATAGCACCACTATTAACACATACTCCTTTGGTATCTAAAATAAACTTGGATTTTGATAAGAATGTCACACAGGAACCTGAACCTTGAATTCTGTGTAATTCTTGAGGTAGCCAGGTAACTATCCACAAACTAAGGTGTGCTACACCCGACCAGTGACATTTTTATATCAATTTAAATAGTTATTTTCAAGTACAGTATTTCAATGTAGTTCCCCTTAAAAATAAAATCAAATCTTGTGTAATTTCATTAAATTCTAATCGATAGTTGTAACCATTTTCTTTTACAGGACTGAGCTCACAAAACAAAATGGTAAATATCAGAAATTTGCTGCAACAAATAGAAAGGTTCATCTTAGGAATATTAAATAAATCTTCTCAAAAATTGTGCCAAACACATGCAAACATCCAGAGGTAACAACAGGAACAGCATATTTTTCTTTTTTTTTCCCCTTATTATTACAACAGTATACCACGTTCTTGGCATTACTAAAAATGAGATTACTATTTCAACCTAACTATAGGTCACCCTGTAAAAAAAAAGGTTCTTCGTAGCGTGTAGGTTTCGTGTCATCCACTAAATATATGCTACACTGAACTGTATCCATAAATCATATTTCTCTACCTAAACCTGTCTCAGAAGCAGATTATCAGGTAAACGATTTTCAAGAAAACACAGCTCTTCCTCTGTTATTTAGCAGTATCCAAACCACTTGCCCCGCTATTAACCTTGCTTATCTAACGTCTCCAAGCTGCTACTTATCCTACTCAGCACCTTTGACTAAGTGTCTGGGTTTATATGTGAATCAGCGGCCCAGGATTCACAGGCACAGAGCAACACAAAGGAAAACTTCAAAGACTTAAAGAAATTATTTCCATAACATAATGAGATGACTGCCTTCAATATGAGAAATCATGGCTCCTTTCACACGTCCCCAGAAACAAACAGTTTTAACGGTAAACAAAAACATGAACTCTTTCTAGGAATTCACATACATGTGACATACAGTACTGTGCAAAAAGTCTTGGGCAGTCAAACACAATTATGCTTAAATGACCTTGCTGTTGGTTTAAAACTATAATATTATGTCTCTCAAACCACGCCAGCATAGTAATTTCAAACCTCTCCTAAAGTCACCCTGGTGTTTGTAGCAACTATCCAATACACCCATGTATTTTTTTACTTGACCGAATCAATACTGACTTTTAAGCTAATTTATTTGATTAAATAAATGAGCAGGTAGTTAAATGCAGAATATGGATGACGTACCCCAGAGGAGAGGTTTGGCAACTGAATCTGTGTTCTTGATCAACCTTTTGAAGAACAGAAGAAATTCTAGTTCATTTTTACTGTTGCTCTTACTATAATTTACATATGTTATTATGTTAAATTGTGATTTTGTCCTGAACATATACACACTTACTACCAGATAAATAGCTTTAAACATTTTTGCTGACAGCCTAAAATTAATGCACTGTTCTGTATTTGTAATTATGCTATTAGAAATATAGCATTCCAGGGAAATTTGTCACTATTACGAGATAAAATCGCTGATGAGTCAGGTAGCAAAGATTATTTCCTGTTTCTCTCTGCATTTTCATTTAAATTGGATTAACTGCCATATTCAAAATCTCACATTTCTCTGCCAGCAGTTGATGCATTCAGATGAAACTGAAGTATTCTCAGCCTGCAACAAATGCAATGAAAACTAAATACAGTATAACTGTACTGAAATACTGAGACTGCACTCATTAGTCAGCATTGTTCACTTAATCACTTAATCACAAGTCGGCCTTAGTGACTGAGACTGCTACAGTTGGCCTTATTTACACTGAGGGATGAATGCAAAGATAAGTTAAGTTAAGGCTCATATTTATAGGAAAGGGCAACGAAAGTGTTGGATCCCCATCAATCCAGTCAATTGGACTATGAACATATGGAAGGAGCTCAGTACTGCTGCCACTCTCCCCGAGCGCGAGAATGCTGCAAAGATCATAATGAACAATGAGTCAAGTGTAACCAATGACATGCCAATATCTCCCTCACAAGTCAACATGTGTGTTCACGAGTCTATGATAACAATCATTCTTCACTGAAGGATACGTCAAGGAGAACGACTGCTCTCCAAAAATCATTGCTGGAGTCGGGACACCTCTCAAATTTCATCCATTATCCAGCCACGTTCTGTACCCACTTATCCTATGCAAGGCCTCAGGGGTCCAGAGCCTATCCCAGAAGCTAATTCCAACAGATACTCCTACAGGAGTTGGTAAGGGTTAGGAGGTGTGGTGGCACAGAAGGCAGCACTATTGCCTCAGACCTCCGGCGTCGGTGGTTTGAAGTCTCCTCTGGGTGTCGAGTTTGCGTGGTTTGCTCAGGTGTCCATTCAACACTCAGCTTTCCTCATAGACATGCAGTTAGGTGACAGAAAATCTCTAGCTAGCCCATTGTGTGTGTTCCTTGTAGTGAACTGGTACCCCCTTCAACCCTGTTTCGGTAACATTGTTTTATGCCGGGTCTTGGTTCTTCTGCTATTTACCCCCTTACGATATGTCTCATGATTCTACCATATAGAAGCTATACCTAAGTCCACTTTTCCTCCAATACCTTATCCAATGCAGGGTAGGAATGGAGTTCAGGAATGAATTCCATGCGTCACTAGACAGAGGTACAGCCCCACTGGCAGGTTTATTTATGTAATAAAAAATAATTGTTACCATAGTTACCATTAAAAATAGTATCCTGATCTAGTATAGCAGGATTTGAGGTTTCAAAAGCTGTGAAATGTGGGTAAATTAGAAACTGGCCAATAATAATATAAACTGTAACAACACAATACTTATTGGTAGAATATAATGCTGAGGTACATCTTTTCCCAGTATGTTAACGTGTTAATGGGAACCAAGAGATAGTTTTGGAGCACATTAAAAAATACAGATATACAGTGGTACCTCAATTTTCAAACCCACTAGAACTCAAATTTCTCGAAAGCAAAACAAACCAGTTTGACCTAGGACTCGATCTGAATATCATAAGTCGAACCGTGAACGCCGACCTAATATAAATTGTAGGTGCCAGGAAATGAGTCATACAGTACTACAATGCAATTCTTTCTTGAATGCTTTCTTCACCGACTGGACGATTAACCAAATAAAGCAGCGCAACATTACAGTAACTAACAATAAATAAGCCACTACGTGTACTATTAGAGAATTTATATAATTTATTAAAACTTGATTTTACCAAATAAAATCAACTGAAAACCAGTTCTCACTGCTTTGCGTGATATTCGGGAGAAACAGCAGATTACGCATCGGAACTGCCTGGGATACAAACGTCATGCGTGTAACTGAACTCTTCAGCCAATAAGGGCAAAGGTGTGTCGTCACGGAGGCGATTCCAGTTTGTGCAGCCGGGTGAGAGGTCGCAATGCATCTAACCGTAATGCATTGCATCAGGATCAAAATGCCTTGCTTTAAGCCAGCGCTGTAAGCAAATAGAACGCACCCAATGACCGGACTGGGGAAACAAACTGAAACGCGGACTTAATACAGAGGACTGATGATAACAACCAGAAAGCTGATCACATGGGGATCCCACACGAGGTTAATGAGGGGGCGTGGCACACGGAAGGAGCAGGCGATCGGGGCAGGACAGGGGTAATGTTGGGGTAAAATCTTTATAGGTTTGTAAACCATCAAGAAAAAAATGCTATTTTTGTTTTATCCTGTTCATTTTGTGTTTAAATGCTTAAAAAACATATTTAGGTACAATTTTTATTTTTGGGGGGGGGGGGGGGGGGGGGGGGACCAATTAATTTGTTTTTTTTTCTTTTTTTTTGGGAAAATTTT
>JAABNY020000035.1:7453341-7472222 GCA_015164015.2 Brevimyrus niger
CGACGTGGCTACTGGGGGTGGGTGGGGACGAGGCCGACACCAATTAATTGGTTTTTTCTTATTTCTTATGGGAAAAATTTGATCAGAACTCAAACTTTTTAGGATTCGATCCGAAGTCCGGAATGGATTACATTCGAGAACTGAGGTACCACTATACCTCTGTGCACTACAAATGGACATTTCAGGTTTCCCTTCTCATTTTATATTCTCACTGTGTGTATACAGACTCCTTCACTTAAGTAGGAAAAGAGCGTTTCATTTTAACCCTGTAAAATATTATCCTCTTGCAGCGGGTGTCACCTGCTTCCGAAACGTTCTTTACGTTTGTGACAGCATTTTTCATAGCATATGGTTTGTATTACATTTATGGTTTTAGTGTGTTATACACATTTTATCATCATCTATTACCAAAGGTTTTCCCACTAGTATCAGATCTAATCTTGCTGCCTGCATCATTTTTTTGACATTGATCTCAGTCTTACATGATGTTACATGATTGAGGTTGAGGATCCTTCCCATCTCTATGTGCCCTGTGTCTCTGTTAAATGGCTTCTTCATGAGGTGTGAGTGGTGGTCCATGGGGAAATGAAAAGAGGCCGACACAAAGAGACAGCACCCCGGCTCCTGAGGCATTTTCTAATAATCCGAAGACTAGAGCAGTCATTCAATCGGTTCATTTTACTAAGTGATGCATGCTGACTTGTTTGGATGACACATGGTATAATGCACTTCCATTCTTCTGTTTTCCTCAGGTCTAGAGGGCTTATTTGGTATAACTGCTCTAGGACAAACTGTTTGCATATACAGTTTGAGCACAGTGGCCATACAAGACTGACTGGAGGAGAATACACTAAGCATCAGTGTTTGCCAAACAGTAGGATTAAAATACACTTTGTGTGAGTTATACAGGCATTTCTATTTATTTGTCCTGACAAACTGATATTAATCAAAAATTTCCAGCCTCCCTCTTCAACCTCAGTTCCTTTACTCAAAAACAAAATCTCTTTTTCCAACATTTATCTTGGAAATCATGAAAAACAACACGAAAAATTAGCAGGTATAACAATCACAAAATGTGTCAGGTGAAAAACTGGTAGTGAGTTCCTGACTACTATTGCCGAGCAGCCCCATTGCGCATGCACATGGACCTCTCATTCTCCCATCCTCCCAGTCAGCACCAGTATCACAAAGAACAGACTCAATATGGAGAATCTACAGGCACCCATTCAGCTGAATGCCTGCGTGCCTGCTGAGAAGAGACGAGAGATCTGGAAGAACGCTGTACCTCCTAAAATACGCTCAACTCAGTACTAAACTTAATTTCACGCACCATAATAAACATTTCAGCACATGGTAACAAAGCTTTAAAAATCATTGTTAAGTTTAAAGGGGAAAATGGATCCATGTGTAGGAGCCCTTGCTGATTTTGTTAAGTTAGCTCAAAATATATTGTCAATAACTCCTGTGGTCAATACTGATGCAATTTGCACAGACCTTTTTAATACAAAGACATCAATACTTCTGTAGATAAAATTATAAACCTTTCCACAACACAAACCATTAAATGGCATTGCTGAAATTAGAAGGTGGCAGCGGGTAACGGTTTACATAAGGGGGCACAGATAATGTAGCAGTAAACACTTAATTGATGTATTAAGTAACCAGAAACTAAGTGTTAGTTACATGCTGATTCCATGTTTGTTTATCATTGATCAGTCTTAATGGCTCATGTATTTCAAGCAGCTACTATTTTTGTTCATGATTTGTACGTGAGTAGTAACAGCTAGTCACTAAGTAACTTTGTGCCCCTCATGTAAAGTGTTACCCGGCTGTTCAAAATGAGCCACAACAGTGAATTCATGGCAGCTGTATTCTTTTTTAACAAATTATTCCATAAAATGGGAGACTTAAGAAAAAGACATCCATGGAGCAATAGCACTTCTGCTCTTTCAGATTTGCTATAACAAACAACAGCAAATAAATCAACATGTTTTATCCATAATTGTACAAAGTGTATATTCTGGTCAGATTTAGGGCTATAATACAGGTCAGAAAGCAATGGGCACGAGGGAGGGGTATACTCTGGATGTAGTGTTAGTTTGTTATTAAACAAAAACAGGAACATCTAGCCCAACAATAAGCATAACATTTAATTAATATTTAGGTTACAAGATCTTGCATCGTACATGTGAACAGTGCATTCCCCCCTATTTTCACCTCTCAAACTGCATGTGATAACATACAGTACACTGACTTTTAAAGAGCCACATTCTTTTAGAGATGGCTAACGAAATGTGAGGAAACGTCAATATCGATAGCCTGAGAACTTACGGAGCTACAGTACTATACACTCTGATCTGCCGAAGATGCATATATGATCGGTGATTCAAAAGGCTACATGATTACACCACGTTATCATTCTCGTTCCATGTGTCACGATCTAAATACCACTTCACAATTTCTGAGTTCTCGAAGAACTCAATCAGAAAGGTTTGCAGAACTATACCAGTAAAAACAGGTGATTTCCATTAAGCGAGGATAATTCAAGAAAACTTACTTTACTACTTACTTCCAAGTCTTTAGCTCCCCGTTTTTAATGCTATGCACATGTAGTAGCTAGGTGATCCGATGGCTAAACGTGGTGCTCTAAATGTACAGAGTTCCCCGGAACAGTGCAAAACATTTCAGGCGAAGAATCTAGAGACGGCAGGAGCTCCAATCCCCACCCTCAAGCATGGGCTAGAAACAGTGTCACACATGCACACGGGATGGGAGGGGGGGTGCCGTTATATCAATAAATAAGTAAAAAACATCACTACAAAAATAATACCAGAATAGATCAGCCAGTGGGGATTTTTCATTGAATGATATTATATAACATCTAAGAAAGCTTTTGTTTTGATTGCAATATTTCCTTATTTTATTTCCTGTGTATTCTCTTTTGAATTCCTTACAAACCATGCAAACTACAACAGTTTACTTCTTTGGCTGTTATTTTGAAATAAAACAAACAGGCTAGTTTATGAAAGGATGTTTGCTAGTAAATATCAAGGCCGATACCAAAGTTGCCTGAACAATAATTGCTGTCACCTCTATTAGAAATTTCGTTTGTCTGAGGGTGCTACACCTGTTAGATCGATAAGTTAATTCCACAGTAAAAAGGTACCCGTAACTGCAAAACCTTTTGATGTATGTTGTGTTGACTTACAATCATTAGAAATATTATGTTAAACAGCAAAGTGCGATTAAGTATTTATACTTTTCGCAGTATCACAGAGTTAAAGCAACAGTTGAAAGTATGCAAATCGCTTTTTTGTTCTTTGTTTTATGCTTTATACGGTGATGTTAGCTCTCAGCCTTATATTTTACACACTTGGTCGCTGGCCACCTGCTGGATATCATTAAAATAGTTAGTGAACTTTTACTAGTGAGAAACTAGTAATTTATTTCCAAAGGTTCGACCACCTGACAAAGACATCGCAATAGACACACACATCACTCGCACAACGGCTCCCGAGACCCACCGTATGACGCGGTTTAAGGGGAGAAGGGCCTTATGGCCCCGCCCACTCACATTCTATTGGCTGCGGTTTGTCTGGTCTGACCCAAGCAACAACATTAGTGTGCAGAACCACAGCTGAGCCTGCTTCGTAGGGGAATAGACCGTTTAACGAGTAAATGTAAAGCAAGCTTTTGTGATGCCATCCACCACGGCCATCACGATTTTCACCTGATGCTTTCAGCTAATTAAATAGACAAGGCTAAAAATTATGCATCCATCCTGCACTATATTTAGGATTAGGTGATCAGTGTTAACACACCACACAACAACGAAATGTGTCCTCTGCATTTAACCCATATGTGACTTTCGTGCCATAGCAGGGGGCAGCCAGTTCAGTGCCCGGGGAGCAGTACCTTGCTCAGGGTACCTCAGTGGTGACTTGATGGTGGGGGATTCAAACCTGCATCTTTTGATTACAAGTGTGTGTCCCTAACCATCAAGCCACCACCGCCCATATATAGCTATACGTATATAATGTTTCTTTATAATTATGGGGACTTGGAGTGTTGACTGAATTCTTTTAGTGCCTGCTTTGGAAGTAGTATTATTACCACCTAAAATTGACACCGATTTTGTGAGTTTATGATACTGACAACACACTGATTTGAAATGTCTTGTTTTGTTTCCTGTGTATATGCATGTTCTATGTACAATTACTATAAAAGACGTCTTAAGGATAGAATCCAGACTTATTATGCCTTTGAGTATATCCAGATTCAACTGGCTTAAACACTGATGTAAAACACACTGAAAAAGAGTATACTCCGCACTCTGCCCTAATAAGGTTATACTGCTTAAAACCTTATTTTCCAATGCCAGAGCTGACTCACCCAAAAAATTGTTTACTTTACCACATAGTTACTCACCCTAAAGAAAACTAAATATATGTAACAAAATGTGCTTTTTCCAAGTGCTTTGCAACCATATACTGAATAAGCAGTTGCAGGATGAATGGATGGTTAGAGGTGTATATCACTTGTGTGTGGGAGTTTATGTAATATTAACAATGTACAACAAATCTATACAAATGACAACTAACTAAATTATCCATTTTAAACCCACCTGTCTTCAAATGATCCGATAATGTATATCAGGGCCCCTCCAGTCCTGGAGGGCCAGAATCCAACACAGTTTGCAGGTTGCCCTGCTCAGACACACCTATCAAACCTGGTAATTAGCTGGGTAAGGTCTGTTTGAGCAGGGAAACCTGCAAACTCTGTTGGATTCTGGCCCTCCAGCACTGAAATTAGGAAGCCCTGATGTACACTATCATCTCCCGTGCACACTGTAGCTCACCAATTACCTGTCATAGGGCAGATTGTCCTCCATGACCATGCCGACCTCCAGATGGCTGTAGTCTGTATGTATGGATGGGTAAATGGATGGATACATCAATATATAGACTAAGCACTTAGTGAAAAATAACAGTGCAAGGGTGGGAATTGTAGTTGTGTTTGGCCATTTGTTTGCACATTCACTGAAAATGGGCCAAACCCAAAACTGCAAAACATTAAGCTTTTAATGGTCTCAATAGCAAACAGTCAGAAGGTATTTTGGAAAATTTTGCAAACCAGACATGTGTTAGTTTGAACTATATATCAAACATTTAAATCTTTTCACGATTTTATCTTTGCGGAAAAGAAGCAAACTGTTTCCAGCTTTCTTCTCAAAAAGTTCACTGCAGCAGTGAGCAGTGAGGAGCAAAGAGTGGCTAAGGTCTCATGAGAATTGAAAACAATGCCTGGATTTGGAATCAAGATCCAGATTTGAAAAGCTCTGCTCCAGACAGTTCATGATATGTTGACAGGCCATCATGGTTAAAATCCATGTAAAACTGTCCTTCTTTTTATTTAGTTTTGCAATAAACTACAATGCTTATAGATCAGTGCTAGAAGTTTTTGTCTGGAAACTTGTGTGATAAATATTTGTGGTGGCCGCTACATGTGTTTTTGTGGTTCTGACCCCACATTCTGAGGAATTTTAGCTTGTACTGTAGAAATACTGGAAACCACCTATTCATTTATGTCCATTGTAGTGGACATTTTGTTTCACTGTTCAATAATGTAAGGAAACATATTAATTCCTGATGTACACTAAAGAGGATATGCTCTGAAATCACAAATAAAAATAAATTTGGAAAAATCTAAATTGTAAGATGCCTTATTTCCTCCAAAGACAAATAATCTAAAATTGAAGGACACCTTTTTCCTTGGGTCTCAGTAGGAATTATATTATTATTATTATATTCATGAAAATCCATGTGGGTCTCCTTTTATATTGCAATTTTCTGTCACAAATGTGACATCCCATAACAGCATATCGATTTTTCTTTCCTGCTCATACCAGCTCAGGAGAACTAAAAATCACCCTTCTGACATTCTGTGATAATTATACAATTGGCAGGAGACTTACATATGAAATGGAGACCGGGCTTGGAGTCTCCATCCAGGTTGTGTGTGTGTGAAGTCTGCATGAACTCCCCATGTTCTGGGTTTTTTCCTCTTGGTTTTCCAGTTTCCCCCCATGGCCCTATAACATGCTGAGGTGGATTAGGAGTTAGGGAGTCGTCCGTAGATGTGACCCTGCAGCCCTTTATACGACAAGCAGGGAAGAAAAATGAATGAATGGATAGTGAATTTCAGAAACTTTTGCAAAACTGCAATAATATGATACCAATTCTCTTAGTTGGATTTAGAATATTCAGTCCAAATGTAGTTTTACTGTTTGTATTCTACAGACCGTAATACTATATGAATCTACACCTCAGCTAATGTATATAAATTGTACCAATTTTGTGTGATTTTATATTTACATTGCTGACTGCTGACTATTGGATGGTATCAGGATGCAACGCACAACAGCAAAGTATTTAGCTACCCAACATTCACTAAGTCTGGCTGGTTGCTTGACTGACTGATTGAAGGAATTTAGTTTGTTTCCCTTTACTGGGAAATGAGAGTAGCACCATTGTTAAAAGGAATGCTCATTTACAAGGCTCATATTTGGCTTCAAGCTGCGTCTGTCTTATTTCCTGAAAAGCCATTGTGAAGGAATATTAAACGCATTTTCTCTGGAGAGTATTTATCTACAACCTGCCCCCTTTCCACAAATATTTGACACGCTCCTATACCCATGCTGACAAAAATATACTTTAAAGGACTAGGATCATCATTGACACTTTTTCCCCATTACATCACTACCTTACTGTAAACACACCCATCTGGGTTCATGGTTGTAATGGAAAAACAAATAACTCAGCCTGATTTAGAGTGTGTGCTTTCAATCTGTCTCATTCCTATGACAATGGTATACAAAAAATAGTTATATGAAATAGTTTCTGGGAAAATCCACTGGCAGTTGAAGGGGTTTTGGTTGTTATGAGCGTGAGGTTCTCTTTACAGCCAAATATTAGCATTTGTTTTTAAACAGCTAGAGATGCTGCGGAGACAGAAATGGAGACAATGGCTTTAATAGATGCCTTTGAAACCCATCTTATAACAATCGAGTGCAGAAAATAAGAATCCAGTGATTGTTTTGTCGATTCAACCTAAATCTACTGAAAAAGAGTGTTTTGGGGATTTCATATGAGCGGAGTGTTTTTTAATATGGGTAGAGGAAAACACCGTTTTTAAAAATACCCGTGTATGTGTGGACAAGGCCTGAAACTGAGAAGTACTAATCACACACTAAATACACACTGGGGATTACTACACTAAGAATAATTAACACAGAACCATAAAACAAACAGAACCAGAAATGACTAGAGACACACAGGGCATACCTAAGACCAAGGGCCTGTACTAGGAACTGAGGTTACTGGCTTATCGGGGTAACTTGTTGGATTTAATGTACCACAGTGTAAATGGACTTCATATTCATTCACTTAAATTATGCCCAGACTACCTAGAATCAGACAAGTTACCCCGATAAGCCAGTAACGCTCTTCGTGGTACAGGCTGCAGGAATCCAAAACAGAACATAACAAACATGGGGTGAACAGAAAACCAATAAACACTAATAGCAGATGAGGCTAGCTTCAAATCCATGCCTCAAGTCCATGACCAGAGGATTAACAGTCTTCGAGCTGCACAGCGATCCCACTGAGCTACACAACAGTCCGAGAAACGGCAAAAACACACAAGGGCTTAAGGACTATACGTCACAGAGGGGGAAAGATAGAATGATCAGCAATGGCTGCTTGTCTAACAGGGAAAGGTCACCGAGGGTGGGGTCACAGGGGTGCTGACCCTGACAGGGAAAGTTGAGATAATTCTAAAATATTTGGTATATGGGATAGGTCTAGGTTGGGGCCCAATATGACACGCTTTTATGGGGCCCAAAATCTCTGTGCTCCTGTACACTATCCACCATCTGTGTAAGGGTACAACGTTTCATAGATTAGAGTAAATTAGTGATACTTTATTTACCATAGGGATGTTTATTTTCACCCCACAGGGATGACTTTACTATCCATCCCATGTTGCTCTCTACAGACACATACAGCTCTGGAGAAAATTAAGAGACCACTCTGTATTTTTTAAAAATCTGCATTTTCAAATGTTGGTTTAGTCCTGCTTCTGCTGGCAGAGAACTGCACTGCAATGCAGGCTGCTTCCGGGTGCAAAGGTTCTAAGACAGCAGGACACAAGAACAAGGTGAAGCAGTAGACACTGGTAATAACCAAAAACCAGTCAAGTAGAGGGCAGAAGCAACTTTCTAATGCCAGAGATGACTGTCAGCTTGTCCAGAAGTGCCTTATAAATCATCATAGGATGACTTGAAGTGATCTTCAGAAAGAATGGGAATAATCAAGTGCTCCTAGAGGCAGGACTGAAATCACATAAAGCAAAGAAGAAGCCCTTCATCAATAAGAAGCAGGGAAGAGCCAGTTTGATCAAAAATGTATATTTTACACAGGCAAATACAAATACAGTGATACCTCCATTAGAACTCACTAGAACTCGAATTTCTTTAAAGTCAAACAAACCAGTTTGACCTAGGACTCGATCTAAATATCACAAGTCGAACCGTGAACGCTGACCTAATATAAATTGTACGTGCCAGGAAATGAGTCATACTACTGTACAATGCAATTCTTACTTGAATGCTTTCTTCACCGACTGGACGATTAACCAATAAAGCAGCGCAACATTACAGTAACTAACAATAAATAAGCCACTTATGTGTACTATTACAGCATTTATGTCATTTATTTAAATTTTATTTTACCAGGTTAATTAACTGAAAACCAGTTCTCACTGCTTTAAGTGATATTCGGGAGAAATAGCAGATTACGCGTCAGAACTGCCTAGGATACAAACGTCATGCGTGTAACTTAACTCTTCAGCCAATAAGGGCAAAGGTGTGTCGTCACAGAGGTGGTTCCAGTTTGTGCAGCCAGGTGAGAGGTTGCAAACATCTAACCATAATGCATTGCATCAGGATCAGAATGCGTTGATTTAAGCCAGTGCTGTAAGCAAGTCGAACGCACCCAATGACCGGGCTGGGGAAACAAACTGAAATGCAGACTTAATACAGAGGACTAATGACTACAACCAGAAACAGCTGATCACATGGGGATCCCACACGAGGTTAACTAAGGGGCGTGCCACGCGGAAGGAGCGGACAATAAGGGCAGGACAGGGGTAATGTTGGGGTAAGATCTTTATAGTTTTTGAAGCCATTAAGAAAAAAATGCTCTTCTTGTTTTATCCTGTTCAATTTGTGTTTAAATGGTTTAAAAAAATATTTAGGTGTAATTTTGGGGGGCCGGGAACCAAATAATTGGTTTTCCATTATTTCTTATGGAAAAAAATTTATCAGAACTCAAACTTTTTAGGGTTTGATCCGGAGTCCGGAACGGATTAAGTTTGAGAACTGAGGTACCACTGTACATTTAGAAATGAGTGAAACTGAAAATTTTGCTGTGATCTCTTAATTCTTTCCAGAGCTGCATACTGGCCAGAGCAAGCCCAGGTGTAGGGTCAGCCAGTGTCCAGTTAGGGCAGATCAATTGGGCTTAATGGCCTTGCTCAAGGGCCCAACAGAAGCATCACTCTGCCAGCAACCTTATGATCACAGGCATTAACCTGCAAAGCTAGCAATTCCTAATCCACAGTCACACAACACCCTGTTCATATCAATGACTGTTGTCCTAAATACTGTATTGAAGAAACACAGTAGCTGGATGTTATAACATTCTGTAATAATGTTTTCACATTGGCCATTCATCGCATAGAAAGAAAATAGATTTCTTTCAAATGTCTTACATCAGAATTAACAATGAGAAATCAGGCAGGAGCTCATTTCCCGATAGTGCTGAACCTTGACATTGTGATGACTAGTCTTGTTGAGAGTGATCGCAAAATCTTTGAAAAATTATGATAACAATGCCATCACATAACATGGAAGCACACATGGTTTTTCTCTTTTAACTGCCCTGGCTGTCTAGTGAGTATCCAGCCACATCGACAGTTGGATAAAAAAAATTAACCAATTTAGTCTATATATTCAAAGACATACAGTGGTTCATTGTAAGTCACAGAGGGAGGTCAAAAGATAAATCACACAGGGAATCTGGATGAGATTCTAGTGTTTTGAAAGGTACACTCATGATGGTCTGGCATTCAACACCAGGACTTTTGCCTAAACAGGCTCACCAGACTAACATACCTATGACAAATTCTGCCATCTTGGGTGTCTGCCGAGTGTCCCATGGTAAATTTTACCAGCTCACAAACCCAACGGCATATTGAGAAAATACCCATTATGCCAGATAGACAGTCCTGGCCCCGCCCACACGTGACTACGCACTTTGGGCATTTTAGAGTGCTAATTTGTCTAAGTGCATGTTTTTAGACTGAAGGAGGAAACTTGAGCACCATACACAAAATGTGCAAGTCCACATAGAGTGCAGGGGTGGGATTTGAGTCCCTAACGTCATACGTATGCCTGCTACTCACAGTGCCACCATGCTTGTTATATTGAGTATTTTCCAAGTATTCGCATCAATTACAAAAGCAGGTTTCAGCCAGAACCAATTACTTCAAGAGACATTGCTGAATTCAGATGAGGGCTCACCTTTACGTGTAGGGATCCCATTACCTTATCCCTGTTGTTTCATCCAGAACAGCTGCAATCTGAGATGAATAGCATTGTTTGGAGTAACAATGTCAGAATTGCTTGAGTATTTCCCTGCACCTCGAAACTACATCCTTTATTTATATTCAAAGTTTTTACTTGACAAAGAGCTCATAAATCATCATGTGTTAATGTTCCTTCTTGTCTAATTTCAGACATGCAGTATGATTAAAAAGTGGTAAAATTGCCATGAGAAATTCTGTCCAACTGGTCTGTTCCAGTCTTTCACAGCTACTAGCTGTTTTTGTACTTCAAGACCCACTAGTACATCTTTCAAACAGGATGTGTGGTCACAAAAAGGTCAAAGGTCAAAGGAAACCATTTGTTAATTCTGAAAAATTCAGAATAAAATTTCCATATTATTATCGTGCACATTTATTTGGGAATCTAAAAATTTAGTTAGGAATGTCCACACTGTAAGATTACTTGTAATAAGCACTTTTAATGGTGATTGTGATTTTTAAGCCAACTTTGTCTTATGGTTCCCAGAAATTGACAATTGAAGGCTTGAAACACTAGAATTCCCACACTCCAGAGCCTTGAAGTAGCATTGTTTCCTGTGTTGATTCCAGGCAACTTATTAGCATTGACATGCATTTCCTCTTAGAAAAATAAATACAAAAAAACCCCTCTGCTAGTGTGCTGAACTGTTTAAAAGTAGTTCACTTTTTATGAATATATTCTAAGCTATAAATGCAATATTTACATGTATATTTGAATGTGTAGGTAACAGTAAGCAAAAGAGGATGTTGATATACAAAGCACACCCACAATACACTCGTCTGGGTCTACTCACTAAAGCTGAACACTGGGATGTCAAGTAATGGCAAGTAAAACATATTTCAATGGAACTTGTTTGGCCTGTATATATATTTTTTGTAACCTTTCCTTAGACTTCCACTACATTCAGTCATGGACTTGAGCAACATTCACAAACTGGAATTAGTTGACTCAAAATCCGAGCAGTGAACTGGTCTTGGGGCTCAATGTCGCAAAATAAACATGGAATCGAAGTCCAAAGTCAACAGCATGACAGCAGTTAATTAGAAAACTAAAACACAGGACAAAATCCTAAACTGAGTCTAAAGGCTGGACTGACCGGGGTCAAATTCGATAAATCCAGACAGTGCTACAAACAAAGTCAGGGAACAGAAACTAGGATATAGTTACAATGCTACAGCTCTGTTTTGCAAACAATACAATCATGCGATACCTCACAAGGCATGATGGAATTTATGAAACCTAGGCTGGAACTGGAGCCAGTCAACCTGACACTCAGTTTCATTGGCATTTCTGTTGGAGCGTATGGGTCAGTGCTGGGATCAGCTTGGAGCCTTTCTGGGTTTGTGAGGCTGGATATAATCTGTTGGTGTTTTATTTCTAGGTTCTAGAAAGGGTTGTCAGCATCTTGTCATCAGCTTTCTGTGTACTGTTTCGGGGTTCGCTGTTTAATTAGGCAGCATTTTGTGTCGAGTTTTATGGTTGGGCTGAATCGGCTTCTCGTTACTCGTCGGGTACCTGGAGTTCTGATTATTATTTTTTTTTTGTTAGTTTGTTGTACAACTAGCATCTTGTTTTTTTGTGATTGTCTTTTCATTTTCAGTCTCATTTCCTGGTTTTTGTTCCTGGTTTTCCCAGTACCCTGCCGTTGAATCTACTTTACATAAACCTTAACCTAGAACCATCCATTCAGTCTGCAGCCCCAAGTCCAATTAACAGGTTAACAGGTTGAATTTCTGTAGGTTGTTCAGTTGAAATGTTTGCCATATACTGTCCAGAATCTAGTTAACAAGTTAACTGTTCCTTGTGGCCATGGCTACCACCAGACCATTCAAATATATAATCACCCACTCTTGCACTCAGTTTATTTAAGCTCTGCTCGGTTAAGGTATTATTGGTCTCCCAGTGCTACCTAAAATAATTTAGGCAAAAAAAATCATATTGGTTTTATCTGACAGCAAAATCTTTTCCCAGTCTCAGGCTCCTAGTGATTCTAGACAGAATGTGCCAGTCGTCTGACCTGAACAACCTAGAGAAACTCTCCCTGGCAAAATCCAGATGTGTTTTCAAATGGCTTCTTTTCTGGTAATGACATCTTTTGTGGCCCACATGCCAGAGAGGTAACGTTCACATTCCCAGAGCCACTGCTCCTTTCCAAGGTCAGATCCATTTGGTTCTTCCACTCATGCTTCCACAGCATATTACCCCCCCACATTTTACCTTGTTGGAGGCGAGCCCACAAAATGACTCCATATAGCCATTGCTCCTGAGGAGTGACTCCCCATACCTCCGCACAGTGTTGGCTCTGGAAACAAACCAGTGGTGGTTCTTATGGACCAACCCGCGCAACCGTGTTAAGAGTCCGCCAAGAAAATGTGTTTATGTTTGGGTTTCGCCTGTACGCAGTGCACAAAGTATTAGCCCACATATAAAAATGTAAATAAAAATAATGCAAATAATAGTAATACAGACAATAGTAATATTAACATTAATAGTAGTAGTAATAATAACAACAACAATAATATATATTTTTTCCCACATTCGAGCAGCATACGAATTTAGGGGCCCATGGATGTTGTGAAGGGGCACTGCCCCCCCTTGGCCTCCCCCAGAACCAGCTGGAACAAATGTCTTGATCCGGGGTGGAGTGTCTCCCACTCTGGGGACCCCCAAAGTGAATAACCTCAGGCAGGTGTGAGGATGCTCCGTTTTTTTTTTCAGTGGAGAGCAAGTTTATATGAAACTGCGCATTGCAGAGAGGAAAACAATGACCGTTGTTTGTTTATATATATGTCAAAAAGTAGATGGGAGTATGCAGCTTTAGGGAGAGATCTCAAGGTTCCATTTTCTATTATTCTGTTTTATCTTTATTTTTAGGATCACTGTGTGTCCATCTAGGTTAACAAGAGTCAATTTAAAAAAGTAAATATGTTCCAGAAAATAGACCAGCTGTGTTCCTTTTGCTTTTAATGTATATTTTATTCCCATTACATATAATTCAATTATTCAGTAACAACTCCTACTGAAAATACTAGTTATTGGTCATCTACCACTGTAAAAATTTTGGTAGCACTTTAAGGCCGTGTTTTTAGTAATTTATTATAAGTATTGTAAACATGCCTATAAATATTTATGAAACGCCATAACACATTATAGCTATATGATGATGTGTTCATCTATAATGCATTATAATGGTCGATACAATAACTAAGGATGCTTTGTAGTGCATTATAAAGGTATCTATAGTGCATTATGAGAGCTTCAAAAGGCAGTCATAATGCTTAATAAACATGGCTTATAATGCATTATGCCTTTTTCTAAATATTTATAGCCATGTTTATAATTCTTTACGAATGCTTTATAACACATTGTGTATGCGTTGATAAATTACTAAGAACATGGCCTTAAGTGTTACCAGAATTTGATATGGTACAGAAAGTGACTCAGTCATAACCCATCTTCATTAAGTGTGGTTGAACAGCATTGTGTTTTTCCCTAAAGAGACTAATTTAGGACTTCATGTACAAATTTATACATTTGTTGATAGCCTGGTATGACAATGAATATACATAGGTCTTTTGATTTTATTGCATTTTTAATGCATGAACATTGAAATTAAACAGTTTATATATGCTTATTCAGGTAGAAAAATCTAGGAAAAAGGAGCAAATCCTATACTTATGTTAAAAGATCAAGGACTACAGCCCTGTGCATCACATCGAGTTTAGATATTAAAATTTCAAGTCTACGTATACTGGTTTTATATATACACACACACCATACCAGGCAAAAGTTTGGACACGCCAAGCCACCTAAAAAGAAAAGTGATACTGTCACATCACATGACCAGGCCACCTGACCTAAACACGGTAGAGATGGTTTTGGAGGCATTTGACCAGAGAAGCAGCCAATGAGAACTCAGCATATATGTGGGATCTCATTCAGAACAGTTGGAAATGCACCCCAAGAGGCCACCTCATAAAGCTGCTGTAGAGGAGACAGTAGGGTCAGCCAGTCCCTGGAGCAATTGGGGTTAAGGGCCTTGATCAGGGGCCCAATGGTGGGATCAACCCAGGGCTCGGAACTGGCGACATTCCAACCCACATACTGGCCTGTTCCACCCACCAAATAATTTTTTAACTACTTTTTTGGTCAGTGCATAATATGTTATTTTATAATTTTGACGTCTTCGTAATTATTCTAAAAATGTACAGAATAGTACAAATAAACCTCTCTACGGGTAGGCATGTCCAATCCTTTGACCGGCATTGTATATATATATAGATATATGTATATATGTAGGTATAGAATCACACACTTTTGAAATGACAGCAGAAGCATCTTTATCTTTCCCAACCGCATTAACTACTCTTCTACACATGCTTTTCCCTTTTTGCCACTGCCCCATCTAGTGGCTACTCAGCATAATACAGTACAGTACACTCAGACAGCAGAATGAGGTTAAGAAACAGGTTTAGGCACAGCAGTACTGCCAGCTAGAGGAAAGAAGGCTTCAGTGAAATGCACCAAGTTCTCTTTAGCTGATCGTCCACTGCAGGATGCTGGTGTCCTTTCCGCCAGTAGAGATCAGCTGACTGTTGTCAAGTAGAAAGGCAACGTTGGTCACATGGCTGCTGTGTCCACCATAAGAATGGGCGGGCGCCTAGATCGATATCAATGGGAAATGTGTTACATATTGAACCAATTTACCTGATTTTCGGTTGAATTACAGTCATGCTGCGAATGACGCTCAGTCTTCCCCTGGGCTTTTAAAATCAGTAAAATTCTTTGGCTGAAAACTTAAAAACATTCACTGTAATATATCTAGAATTTGTATACAAGGATGCACATACATTTATACACACTATATTTAGTGAATACAAACATTACCATATAAAAACAGTATTTTTAAAGTCATTAGCATAAGTTGACATAAAAATACATCCTACATAATAATTATAACACCATGGGTACTTTCTGAGGTATAGAATTATGCTGCATTATGCTGAAATCACTCTTAAAGTTTCAGTCAAACACAGACTGTTTTCCTAAAGAACAGGTACAGTAATACACAGAGTACTTTGCTTACACGTGGCTGTGAACAAGGGTAAGAGAACAAGTTGACTTTGCCGAAGTCATCGGCAGTTGCCAGGAGTTTGCCGTTAGGTGACCTGCACACGGCATTAATGTCGGTGCCGTCTTCCCCTTCGTGCCAGATGCCTGCATCAAGACCAAAGCTCCATTAGAATAAGGACACTTCCTGGCACCTGAATGTAAATTGACTTGATGTAAGAGAACTGGATTTTGCCTTACCGAAGACGGTGAAGCCCAGAATACAGGTGGAGGTGGCCCAGTCCAGGTTCCGGAAAGCGTCCGCACTCGTCACATGTTTGCTACTGGCCGATTCCCCTGACAAATTAATTAAAAAAAAATTAAACTCTTCTGTCAGTAAAAGGTCATTCTACGCAAACATTTTTGAAGAAGAAACTCACAGAATAAGGTTTCATAATCGCCAGAGTTGGTGACAATGTATTGGCTGTCACTGGACCAGTCCAGGTGGGTCACGAAGCTGGAATGACCCTGTTATTAAGCAGGGAGACTGGTTAGAAATTTGTCGACGCGCTTTTGCTTCCGGAAGTATGCAAATATACTCACTGTACATTTCTTCAATCGTTTATACTTTCTTCCGTTTTCTGTTACCGCATAGATGTAAATAAAGTTGTCGTGAGATCCCACTGCAAGGAAGTTCCCATCTATTTAAAAATAAACATTTTGAATTAGTGGAAATATACTTAAATGTCATATTTCAGACACACACACCAAGTAACCCCAAATTACGGTCATATTTACTGAAATACAGTGACAAAGAAATCATATTCTCTCTCTAAAGACTTGGTTTTCATTTCAGATGTGGCGCTAAAGACGTTAAAGTCAATTTTGGCATTTGTGCATTTATTATGAATAGAAATGTTCATGCAACAAAAACAAAAGTATAGCTACTGTACATTGACAATTTAACTGGGCTGTAAAGGTACACGTATGTACCTTTGTTTTGTACCATTTTGTAAATCATTTTTGGTTTGTTACATTTATTGACACAGGAGGAACCTAAATTCACAAGTATCCCGCGATTACGCCAATACAATGATTCCTCAGAGGTTTAAAATAAATACATAAATAAACAAATAAAATATGGTGCACTACCTGGTGAATACTTGACAATCGAGATGATCTCATTGCCATCGGTGTGCATGGAAACGAGATCACTAGTTTCAGTGTCGAGGACCAGCCACCTAAGAGTAATCAGTAGTTGGGTCAGAATGGACATTCAACATGTACAGCAGTCAGAATCGATCTCTTACCATGCTAAAGCGCCTGTGTTTTAGGCATTCAAACCCATCGTTTACAAAATGAAACCTTTCCATAACATCCAATAGCTGCAGAATCACTGTCGACTCCTCACATTCTGCTAATTGCATTTTCAGCCTGTCATTATTGGGTCTAGATCCTAGCTACTAACACCATGAACTTCAAGACACAAAACCAGCTTTTTCCTGCTATAGCGGCTCTCCTGGACTGATAGCACATACCCACTATGACAAAAGTATATTATCACAACTGCTTGTATTCAGCGCTGTACATTTATGTTTTAATGCCGCATCTCTGTATTCCTATCTGTACTCCGCTTGCTGTGTGTTGCACGCCACTGCAACCACCATCCAAACCCAAATTCCTAAATGCGAACTTAGGGCCGATAAACCTCATTCTGATTTCGACAAGGCACCAGATATCACATGGCAGCATTAGGTGAATGAACGGTTTTCTTAATTACCACAATAGCAGTAAACCGGACGAGATTCATTAGACATTTCTTCAGCACACATTTTCATTTAACGCTAGCTGCTCCCATTGCATGTTCTACGCGAAGCAGCCGGATACATCTTAACCACGCATCTAACCACCAGCAGTCATCACAAAGCCTGTCAGCACACTAGCATTTTCAGTATATTACTCTATGAGGTCCTGAGCACACGCTGACTCAAACGAGCTTACTCATCAGCGTTTGAGTAGCAGTGCATATGAGCAAAGTAATGCTTGTAATGCAGATGCTGCTACTTGGTTACCCTGGTTACCATTATTAAGGCTTTGTTAAGAACACAGTATGACATTCCCATGGGGCCAGAATTAGAGGCTATTCAGAGTGTTACTATACAAGTTAATAAACCAGCTTTCGATCTAATCTCCACTATGGTAAAGAAATAGCTCAGCAATGTAGTTACTTCCTAATAATGCATTGTGCAATGCACAAAAACCCTTTTGTGATGCTTCAAACTGAATGTTCTTCCTCATTTCTTTATCGTTTCCTATTTTAAGTTTTCTGCTAGGCTTTGGTCTGCCATTTAGAGTACCAGGAGGAATTCCACTCCATATCAATGTCACCAAGTTCAGTCAGCTGGTTGGCATGAGACTTTTGATGCGAGACAAGTCTGCACATGCATTTACATGTATTTAACAGTTTTATTAACATGTAAATTGTCTATCAAGCTTGCAATAATTGCTTAATTTTAGTTTTACAATTGAATAGTATAGATTTGCCGTAAGGCTTCTTGCATGAGCGTTAGAGTCAGAAAGTGGGAGTGTAATTTCAGACTGGTGAGAGCTGACAGCCCTGCTGCTATGTCAACCTGCAAATCCACATGAAAAAGTTCAAAAACATCCCAGCTTGGTTGTATTTTATGGTTCCTATACCAGTCACTTAAAAGGAGAAATAAGCAGATATCTACTGTGATTCTATACAGTGAGATAATGGCAAAGACAGATATGACATGGGCATAAGTATTGCATGTTAATATTTAATACTTACAGCATTCCCATCTATTTGGCTTATTGTGATAATTATTTTTATAAACCAGGAACAACATTTTTCATTACATAAAATTACAACTTAAAATAATTTCAGTAACGCTTTACTTAAAGCAGTCATGTATAATGCATTCATGAAATATTAAATATATTATATAATGTATATATATAGGGCGGCATGGTGGTGCAGTGGTTAGCACTGTTGCCTCACACCTCTGGGACCCGGGTTCAAGTCTCCACCTGGGTTACATGTGTGTGGAGTTTGCATGTTCTCCCTGTGCCATCGTGGGGTTTCCTCCGGGTACTCCGGTTTCCC
>JAABNY020000035.1:7472322-7486181 GCA_015164015.2 Brevimyrus niger
GTGCATGTGTGAGTGACTGGTGTGTGAGTGTGCCCTGCGATAGGCTGGCCCCCTGTCCAGGGTTGTTCCCTGCCTTGCGCCCGTTGCTTCCGGGATAGGCTCCAGATCCCATGCGACCCAGTACGATAAGCGGTTTGGAAAATGGATGGAGATATATATATATATATATATATAAACGTTTATAAAAAGGCACAACACATTATAGCCATGTTTATCATGCATCATGATTGCCTTATGAGGCTCTCATCTATACTGCACTATAGATACCTTCATAATGCTGTATAAAGCATCCTTAATTCTTATATTGACCATTATGATGCATTATGAAGGTGTGTATAGTGCATTATCATGACTGATTTAAGTGTTACCTTAATTTCCACTTCGATATAAAAGTCGTGAAGTAGTTATGTTGGTTAGTTTTGTGATTTTCTCAGGTAAAAAAATTCAGCACCGAGCTTCCTGATGTACCTTGCAGTCATGGTGCCCACGGCAACAACTTCACCGCTGGGGTGAAAACCCACACACCGTGCAGCATCCTACAGGGTAATTGGGAAAAAAATGAGGGACAAGACAATTATGTTTTTCTAATTATGCGCCGTTATCAGGAAGTGAAACTGGATCGGAAGTTCACCATCAAACAGCTTCGCACCTCGATGTACTTGCTCCACAGGGGCCGATGAGAAGTGGCATCCCAGACATGCACCAGTTTGTCTTGGCCACAAGTTACAAACCAGTTCTTAGTGGGATGAACATCCAGACCCCAGAGTTCATCAGTGTGCCCCTTTCCAGAGAGGGAGAGATTCAAATTTGATGTCAAAACCGGGTTTTGTGCCACAGTGTATGCAAAACGTTATTGTTATATCTGATAATCATCTACAATTTCACATTGGTATAAAATGCTGCTCCGGTACCTGTACAATGGGAGTGAGATCTCCAGCGAAGGAGCCCTGAAGGATGGCATTGCGGGTCGTCCCCACAAACAGCCCGTTCTGCTTCCCCTCCGCGAGGGAGCGAACTGGGCCAAACATCTCAGGTACCTGTAATTAAACGAGATCAAAATTAAACATCCTTAAAAATGGAAGCTGTCCCACAACCCAAAGCAAGGCAAAATAGTTTGTGTTACATATCCTCAACCACATGACCACTCCCCCAAAATGATAAGCACCCTTTCATAAACTGAGAATAATAGCATTTGGTAAAAATTGCACTTCAGGGGAGATAATACCAGATGTTTGAAATATAGCGCAATGAATAATTTAGCAATGCTACAGAAACAGATGCCCATACAACATTTTAGTTCCTTAAATGTTTGCAGAATAACAACAAAGAGCCAAATACTGTACGTCATCGCTGCCAAATACTGACCGTCGACCATGACCGTCATGATGCACAACCACTTCAATAAAACAATAGGACAGTGTTGTTTAATTGTTCAAACGTTTACCATTTAATAGCTGCCTACCTCTACTTCATTCTGCTTGCGATAGTCGTGATCCCACTGTACCACTCTCCGGTCCTTCCCACCGCCAGATACCAGAGTCCCATCTTTCATCAAGCACAGGGCGAAAATACCTCCCTCATGGGCTCCTGACACCACCTGAGTGATCCGATAACCACCTGCCAATCAAATGCAAAAACATATATATATATATACAAATAAATATATGCCGCTGTTTGCCATACCCGGGACCCACAGAGAGTCCCTCCTGGCCGCCTGCCACAGTTGTGCACCCTCAGAGCTCCCTATCGGGAGCGAAGACAGTGCAAAAATGTGGACTGTCTGCGGGTCCTCAAGGACTGGATTGGGAAATATTAATATAAATAATTAAAAGGTAACACTTTATGCAGGTGCAGTTAACATGATGCATTCATTATGCATCCATAGAACATTCATAAGCAGCATATAAGTGCACCTTAACATACCTTAGCTTTAATACACATTAATAACAAACGTTATATGATTACACGCATATAAATGTGTATAAGCAGTGTGTCCATCTGTTCTGTATTGCCCAATATAAACTCCTTTGAGACCCTGTACAGAATACATGTGTGGAAGACAGACAGGTCAGACTTTATGAATAATCCCCAGTCAGCATACAAGATTAATAAAGAGTGTGCCAGGAATGAACAGGAACAGAGCACCGTCTACTGGACTGTTTGGCACAGAATTTTGGGAGACTGTTTAAAAACGGCCACTACATTATGGATGACAGGAACAGTAATTTACATTTAAAAAATTTTAAAGGACAAAAAGCACCAATTTTATGCGAGTGCAATCATTTATCTGCTCCAATCATTACCGAGAGTGATTTGTACAGTAGAACTTCAAGTTGCTGTTCAAAAGTGCAAACATGTTTATTATTTAGAGCTTTAATATTCAGGGTCTGGTCTGTGCATCATTTTTGTGTTTAAAATAATCAATTGCTGAAAAACAGCCCAGTTTGGCCAATTTTATTGTGTCTAATTATTTAAGAGTTGCATTTGTTCAGCTTCTTTTTTGCATTTATGATTCATTATTGCTGGCAGTATTTTGATTCTCTGCCAGAGAGGAAATAAAAACATTTAAATTTATCTGTAAAAGCTGCACTTTAACTTTCATACATCCATCCTGCATGACTGCTCACATAGTACAGGACAGCCGGGAGCCCGGATTCTATAGTAGACAGCATAGGACACAAGACAGTACATCACAAGATACCCCCACACTTAGGGGAATTTAGAAACACCAATTCATTTAAATACATGTTTTTGTGCCGTGAGGGGGAAACTGGTGTAAAGCTACAGTGTTATGCAATAAGCCACCCAATTGCAGGATGTTACATTCAACAACCCCGAATCAGAGTCCTGATTATAAGGGAAAAAACAAAAATACAGTCTGGACTGACTTAATTCTCGCCTAGCACAAGCCTGTATAGTAGTAAACACAGGATCAACTAATCTTCTTCAGGGTCTTGCTTGGTTTTATGGATGCAGCTTGGATAGATCAAGGAGGTAATACTCGGCTGCTTAGGAAATAACTGAATATTAAATTATTATTAATATGTTTTACTGTATGGGGCTCAGATCGAGTGACACACTGTTCCAGAAGTTTAGACTGAGCAAATCCTGTATCATCAAGTCAAGCATTAGCTTTTTTTTCCCCCCAACCTTTTCCCCAGATGTAGATATTCCCGCTGGAGTCCCCAGTGATGACATCGCCGTTCTCCGCAAAGGTTAAGCACAGAACATACTTCGGCTTCTCATTTTTCTGTACAGAGATCACAAGAGAAAACCAAATTAAAATTTTCACAATACCCAATCATGAACTTTTTCATTCGAAGAATGATGAACTGAACAGACATGAATACAAGTAGCTTTCTGATGATATCGGCCCTGTTCAGTGCATATAGGTTTACCTCAAAAAGGCCCTGTCGTTTTGTAAGCGTCTTCCCTTCCACAGTCCAAAAATTGAGGTGGGATTTTCCACAAGTGACAATCATGTTTGCCTCAGTTGGGTGGAAGGCAGCAGCCAGGACGGAGTCATTGGAACACTGTTAAATTAAAAGGTGCTCAGATACCAAAAATAGCAAAGGAATGTGCCAAGCTATATTTACCATTCACACGTAAATGAACTGAGAAAAACTGTGCAAACTTGGTTTACTGGATGGTTCTATGCACCCTATTATTTGTGTATTAAACACACCGTCAGAAGACAGTTCTGACATAAGCACCTTCACATCTGCAAGCTGCTTCTCTTTCTGCCAGTCCCACACAGAGAGGATGTGGTCGTTGGCATCGTCCACCGCACAGAGATGGGCTCCACCGTTCTATGACACAGGAGGAAGCGTAAGCAACCAGTAATGGAATTTACTGCTGTTAGAAACCTGATACATTATGAAATGTGTAATTTATCTCTCATGATTTCATTCGCCTTCAAATTCTGGGCTTACCGACTTGCAGAAGGCCACACACGTAACGGCTCGATCAAACACTCCAGCACCAATGACATGCAAGGTATTCAGGCTGACCGAGTCCCACACCCTGATATGGGGATGCAGTTGCTAGGCAAAAACAGACAGTCCCAAGTTCAAATACAAGGGTTGGCGGAGTGATGTCAGCATTGCAAGTCTCCTAACCCTAATTGTTACAGAGACTGGCCAACCCTGTTCTCTCAGTTGTATGTTACTTTGGATAAATGCAACTGCTAAACATGAACATGTCATAACTTGCGTATTGCATTCTTATTATAAAATACAGTACAAACTTTTGTTGCAAAAATAATAGGGCTGGGAAATATGAACGATATACCAACTGAAGTCATATAAAATATAAACAATAAGAAAATGAGAAACTACAGCCAATCACGTCCACAATTCTAGCCAATCGCATGGGAGTCTTTGAACGGACAACCAATGTCCAACAAGCACACAGCGAGGTTGATGTTAGTGGAGCATTCCATATGCTGTGTTGCTAAATTACATGAGTCATGAGTGAGATTAGCACTCCCTCCGAGAAAACTTCGGGTGTAGGCGAAAGTGACAGCTCAGCAGCTACATGTTCTTACACAGGAGACATTGTAGATAAACAAGGTAAAAAAAGACAATGATGGCATGGAAGTACTTTGGCAATTTAATGTCCGTCCTGTAACAGCGGTGTTGTGTATTAAACAGTTTGCCGAAAACTTCTGCCAACTAAAATTGGAAATGCTGGGTACTAATTGCACCACATACAATATAAGCTCCTCAGACACAGACCCATGGTCAGAATCAAACTGAAAATCTTTGATGTGTGGTGTAAACATGGGGCCCACACTCGTGCATGAGATCAAATGTGCATTAAGAGATTAGAACTTGTTTTCTGTGCCGTAACATTACATCACCGCCGAGTTTTGAATTTTTGAATTGCTCGAGTCTCTTGAACGCAGTATCCTCAGCCTCTTAAGTACTTTAAGGAAAATAAAAAAATTACCTTGCCGTCACTGGAAGTCCCAGCTACTTGTCCAGTTGCCAAGGTAACCATGTCTGGATGGACTCCCAAACTACAGAAGAGTACTTCAGTCAAAATGTGGCTGCACCACCAACAAAGCAACACAGCTCCCCAAAAATCCCTTGAGAAGCAGCATTAAAATTGCTTGTAGTTTATAATTAATAATAATCTTATTCATTACAAATTATTAATAATAATCAGTGCAGTTTGCCCCTGCTGTTGCATGAACTCTGCATCATAATCACATGTTCTTGCTGTTGGACTCACTCATAGGTAGCGTGGGGTCTTTGTGAGGAATTTAAAATAAGTGAGAGGAAAAATGAAGGACTGGTAAACAAATCAATTCACCTTCCCTAGTATAGAAATATTTTGGATTCCATAAAGGTGATACTGAGTGAAAGCAATGATCTGTCAGCACGGCTTTGTTGGCACAACTTGGACGAGTTGAAATTTTATTTATTGCTTTATCAATATTGCATATCTATCACAAAAAAAAAAATCACATTGAGATATTTGAAATTTGTCAAATATCGTGCAGCGATGCCCACGCCTTTATTTACCTCCTATAAAAGCAGGAAGTTTTGGTAAAGAAAAAATCTCAATCTCAAATTCAGGAAAACCGGGAAAATGATTTCCAGCTCCTTAAATACTAAGATAAAGGGTAAGATGGTTTAATTTACCACTTGACGTCATCATTGTGACCCAGGTAATGTCGCTGCTGCTGCTCTTCCACATTGTAGAGCACCACCACGGAGGCAATGAAGTACACGATCTCGCCCGTGGGGAGCAGATACAGATTGCAGCGACAGTCTCGGCCCCTGTATCCCAACCTAGGTTACTGAAAGTTAAGGAGCACAGTTAACCATAAGCAAAAGACTGGCATGGCAGAAAGCTGGTTTACAATAAATTGGACATTTTCTTGGCATCCCCTGTGTCTCATGGAGCAAGATGGGACAGGTGAAAGCAGGTTCCCCATGGGGATGAAAAGAGTATCACTTTCATATTCTATTCCTCGTAAATCCCTGCGTCAATAGTTATCAAATTTCCCGGTTCAACCGGTTTCTACTATTCAGTGGCCAATACAATCAATACAACTGATATTAAGGGTTCTGAAATTCATCTGCAGTAGGAGAAAACGTGTTCATGAAGGAGCAGTAATGCTTTGCTTTCTACATTACAACTTCTCTCTCTTAACTTGGGATAATTAATGAGTTTGAATTTTTAGTAATTGAGAATGGAAATGGATGGAATTGTGACGTGTATAATACAAGTCCATCCATCTGTCCTCTATGCCCACTTGTCCTACGCAGATGCAATGTTTTAAAACTGGACTCAGTCTGATAAACCCTCATAACAGCATTGGTCAAAGTGCGCTGCTCCGCAAAGTAAATTGAACAAGATAAGGATACACCCAATCCAGCTGCAGCTTCTGTTCTGGAAGCTCCTGCTTCATGTCCAGGGTGTAGCTCTCCCTCAGCCCACTGGGTATATGCATGGTGATGGGCCTCCCGCGGAGGAACATCTTCACATAGCCATCCTCTGTAAGACAAGAAGAGATAACGGACCTTATGACTCGCTTCCCTTGTAAACTCTTATCTACTACACACATGATCTATTATCTGTTTCGTGGCGTTTGCAGTGATGCTTACAGAAAAGTGACAACAGCTTATTAACAAAACAGAAAAGCATGCTACACAGAAACACTCACCCGCATTGAAGGTGCATTCTTTGGATTTGCTGAAAAACAGCACGAGGTAAATTAATTCTATACAACTGAAACGTAATGTCTGCTAAATGCAGTAAGTTAGCATACCGCTATTTTTTAACCAAGTAGCAATAAGAGGCTTTAACACACATGCATGGCTTCAAACATTTCTGGGCTTGGCAGTAAAAATCAATAAGGCCAGTGGTGAATCCATTAACAAATTATCAGGAGGAAATATGTAATTTTCCTGTTATTACATCTTGTACCATCTCTTCTTCTAGCTTTCTCTAGTATAATCAGTGCAATGCTGCAATTCATCGTTTAGCTCTTATTAGTAACACTAATTATATGTTTATATATCTATTATAGAGATAGTGTGTGAGAGAGAGGGTGAGAGTGAGAGATAGTTACAGATAAAGAGAGATATTATGGAAAGTCAGATTCTATTATTTAAGTTGTTTTGCATAAAGAGGAATTTTTTGCAAAAATTGTATTACTTAAAAAGAATCTCACCCATATACACATGTAAAGCAGTAATCATTTATTCACTAGCATAAACATATTTGGATAAGAAGGAATTTGTAAATGTTCTGCCACATTTCTATTCAACAGGAAAAAAACAGCATTTTATGGTTTCGCTGCTAAACAGGTCGGAGCGTTTCTTTAAACGCTCATAACGGCTGTTACAGCTACAGCCACACATTACAAACCTGTAGGGCACCTAACTCCTCCCAAAATGGCAGCCGAGAGACAGAAAGCACACTAAACCATCCCTCAGATAGCCACCCCACTAATCTGACAATAAACTATTCCCACTTCCTGGTACCAAGATGCTACAGTATATGCTCCCATAAGAGAACTATCATTCATATCAGCACTACCATGACTGGACGATCGCATGTAGATAAGTCTTATATTTTTTAATAAGTGTTAACACTAGCTGTGGTTCTGTCTCCTTCACTTATGGCAAGTATGTAATGGACAGATATTTGTGACACAGAAACACAGCTAACCGTTGGCTTGTTTTAGGGAAGGGCCCAACAGACATCTAGTAAGGATGGACTGGGAACTGGGAAGTAATGCGAGGCCATTAATTAAAGATCGCCGTGGTGAAAAGTGAAAATGGGAGGAGGAGGAAAGGAAAAGGAAGGGACAATAAAATTGCTTTAAGTTTTCAAATGTAAACAAAAACAATGGCCATTCACAGGCAGACTGAATGCGCATCTGATCTGCTGGTAGTCATTTTGTGTCCGAGTCATGCTCCTGACAATAAAACACCCAACCCAGCCCTCTAAGCAAAATCATACAAAAATACACTAATTAACATTCCTCTTGTCTCACCATGCAATTTTAAGAGGCGTACATTGAAGACTGAGGGTGAAAATAACACTAACTAATAAAATACAATACACAATGCACAGGGGTTGGTAATTTAATCTATAAATGCACTCACAGATTACAGAAGCCAGAGTTAATGTACCTCTACATAATGAACCTACACCCAGTATCACAATGAACAAGAATAGGTGTAATTGAAAGGAATATCATATAAAATGTGATTTTAAAGTCAAATGAATAAGGAAACAAATCAAGCAGTTTTATCATTGCGGGAACGTTTAGAGAAAGGAGTCAGCACTAAGATGTGTTGATTATTTCCTCATATATTTGCATGCATCCAATGGTGCTGGACCAATTTCATGGGATAACGGAACTGATGTAAGTTTTAATATTTCTTTATCCCTTTTGCAATGTTAGAGAAGTTACATTCCTCAATTTATTTTATTGCCTTCAACAATATAATAAAATAAAAAGATATCCAATAAAGCAACAGACATGGTCCCAAAGGAACTTGCACTAGACCAATAAAAAGCCCTATTTGCGATAAACAGCATGCATCAGTTTATAATCATAAATCAAGTTTGAAAACAAGAAATGGGCTGAACCACCAAACGGCCAGCAGCACAACAAATTCTGCTCTCGGTGGAAAACTCTTAATGAATTCCTGGCTTAAAACCAAAGAAGCTATACAAATCGTGTCCCCCTAAGAGACATGTATTATGTTACCAGAATTAAAAAGGAGTTCTCCTTTTTTGGTCACTTCACAACTGATTTAAAAAGACGCCTGCAAATGCAAAACTTCTTTTTTTCCCAGCTGCTCATTTGAAACTACAATTACAAAGTTCTCAAGTTTGAGTAACAAACAGGTCCTTGCAACACAAAGCAGTAGTTATAAGTTTACCTGGATGACCTCTTCATAGTAAGTGCCACAATGTAACAAAACGGAGCTGAAAACAACGCATGCAGAGAACTTCCCTGTAGAGCTAATGCTAGTGCCCTCAGCTCTGCTAGTTACATGGACATTTCAGCCAATGGCAAAGCACTTCCTGATTCTGAAACACAGCCCTACTTAACTCTGACCACACCCCAATGCCTACAGTCCAAATATTTAATTTGCAGCTATACAGGAAGAGGTGGTGGCTGCACGGCGCTTTTACTTCTTTTGAAGAACTTAATTACATTATAACAATTAGGTTTTGATACTTTTTATGCACCATCACCTAAATGAAATACAAAATGCAAATATAAGGAAATGACTCTGTGAAACTAACATACACAGCACAGGAAGTATTAGTGATGCATGTTTTACACATGTGGGGCCTGGAGGTAATTGATCACAGTAATGCAGCTGTTATAGCAGGCTCTGCTCTAAAGCCTCTAGCCTACAGCTGTCAGAAAATTTATACAACACAGTTAAATCAATATCCTGCATGTTACTCTCATTGGTGTGCTACATTTTAGACCCTAACACATAAAGCTCACGAACAGCAAAAAACAGCAAAAAAAAAAAGAGTAAAGGTCTACTTAGGTTTATTAAATGATTCTTACTGTTTTGGTGAGTTTGATACTACTTACAGGATTTCAGATGTCAATTAGCAGTATAGCAAATTCTAAAATATCACTAAAACAGATCTGGTGCACTTATTTAAACAGCAGAATCGGCCTATTTTAAACTAAACAATACACTCCAAGCCCTTACATTAATTTGCCAGTCTAATGCTGGACTGACATGACTAAACCCACACTGTTTTCCCTATTAAATCCATTTCTCCGGAAATACGGAGGAAGGGAACAAGCTACTGTCTGTCTGACTGTCGTATCTAGTCCATTTATCAGTGCGAACTTCAGTGTCACTCATTAGGCAGACATTGAGGAGGACTGCCGTGCATGGTCAGTGCAGTAACCTCTCTCTTTGGGCAGACATTGAGGAGAACTGCCATGCACGGTTAGTGCAGTTACCTCTCTCTTTTACCGAAAGAACTGCTGGACGAAGTTGTCCTGCTCCGGGAGTCAGAGGATAAATCTCTTCTACTGCTGGAAAGTCGTTCCGTGGAAATACTTTTTCTGTATGGAAGTAAAAAAATCATTAAAGAGAGATTAAAGCAAATAGGATGACAGGAAGAAAGATAAAAGATTGCATTCATACTACAGACGCAGTATTATCTGCTTTGAATAAAGAGGAAGAGAGTTAACAGACTGGTAGCCAACATCAAAATCAATAATGCCTTTGTTAGCTCATTGTTCCCCAAGAGTGCAATGAAAAGTAGGGCATATACTTAAAATATGTTGACTTTTCCACCCTCTACTGTGGAGATGTGTACACATACACACACACACACACACACACACACACACACACACACATAGGTTTGTAATTATATCTTTGTGTGGACTCTCCATTCATTCCTATGGGGAAAACTCTATTCGCAACATGGCAACCTCAATCATAAGTAACCAAACAAAACACGAGACTTTTGGTATTTTTATGTTTTTGATTGCATTTACAGATCTTTGTCGAGATCTGAAGAATAGTCCCCACAATGTAAAAAAAAAACAGGTTTTTATTACATTGTGGGAGTCATTTGGTTCCCACAATATAATCAAAGCCTAATCCACACACACACACACACACACACACACAAACATTGGCATAGCTGTCTAAATGGGGACCTTGCATTAATTTCTATGGTAAAAAATTAGGATCGTAATCCCAATCATGACACCCTTAACTCCTACCCAACCCAAACCTTAACCAAAAGTTATCAAACAAGATACATGGCATCTTTGCTTTCTTGATTGCATTCACATATTTTTTTATAACTGAAGTTATCCAAAAGGGGACCTGAAAAATGTCTTCAGTTTCAGGTTTTACCATTTACATTTACATTTTGGGCCCTAAATGTGATCTATGCAACCTCCCCCAAACACACACGCACACACACACAAAGGCTTTTTTTTGTTATGGCATAAGGTTACAGATTTGAGATGGACTTTCAATTACTCATCAGTAATTGAACTCATCAGTCAGACAGCTGCGCACTGCAGTATTTAAATAAGAGGTTAGTTACAATGAGCTGCTTGTTCTTTGGCACTGAACTGAGAGAAACGCCAGGGTTATTTTCCTCATTATCAACTCTGACAGATCACTATCTTTCGACATGTCCTTTTCTTTTTATATCCTTTCGTTTGTAATGTCAATTATTTAACCAAACACTTAAATTGTCTGGAAGCCATTATAGTGAAATCCAAATAAAATGCATTTTAACAAGATTTTACCCCAAACATGTATATATCGTATCTGGCAAATTTAGCTAGTTACCTGATGCTAATTGCTCTGATATATAATGTCAAAAGTCTTAAGACTAAACTGATTCATACCCTAGTAATAGTGTGGAGGAATGCTATTGTTCAATCTATATGTAGCTATAACTACAAAACTAATATGTGTGTTTCCAGAACCCGGCATGGGGGGCACAGGGGGTATTTCTGTAGGATTACTCCCCCAAGGCTATGAATTTGGTTCCTGCTCCTGACACTATGTGTGTGAAATTTGCATGTTCCGCTCATGTCTGGGTCCCTCCCATCTGAAAACCTGTACTAATGTTAGGCTGAAAGAACGTGCCCAGTATGTTGTGCATTGTACTCCTTAAGGTACCTTAATAGACTTAGGTAAGTAAGGGCCACTATCACCCTGTACTGAATAAAGGGCAATGGAAGGTAGGTGGATATGTCCTAGACTAGTGTTTCTCACCCGGTCCCAGACAGTATACGTTTTTTTGTACTCACTAACATGAGCTGGGAGTGAGCAAAAACAGGGACTGCATGGCAGGGAGCTGGGAGGAAGCAAAAAAATGTGGGTCTGTGAGGAAGTTGAGGAACACTGTCCTAGACTTAGCTTTAGAGCAGCATCAGAATGCATTATATGAAACAACAGTGCCACCTTCAGGCAAGGTTTGGTACATTCATTTCTGTAAATGGAGACATAATGGGTACATAAGCTAAGCTTACCTTTTGATAGACAGGGAAACCTCCTTTTTTGGTGATGATGGTGAGGAAGGGTAGCCCCCAAACCTTTTCTGCTGTACATATCCATTGCTGAATGGCTTGGGAGGTAAGGCTTGTAAAAGTTGACGGACTGATATAACAGAGGATACACATCAGTCCAGAATTTAGGTGACGGCTGTGTCAATGTTAATGTCAGCAGCATTGTGAACCTTTCAAGCTCTACGTAAAGCCTTCTTGGTGGAGCTACTGGCTACTCACTAAATGCCCATCATCTTAAATTACTCTTTGAATCTTCCTCCTAGAGGAAGACATCAATGTCAGTCTATCCAGTCTACAAAAAAGGTCAACAATTTAAACCAACTGTGGATTTTCTAGAATTAAGATGGTCGCTGCTAAATCAGGTCCTGAGACAGGAACCAACCAGACATATTCTTTAACCACTAGACATAAATTATTACCTAAAGTATCAGCCTTAATCAACAAATGGCTCTAATCCTCCAGAAAGAGCCCATTTAGAGGTCATATGACACCACATAGTAGGATCTGGCTGGCAAGTATTAGTCAAGAGGAGATACATCAATCAGCATTTAAACTTATGTAAACTGCTCTGCCGACATTTGTCTTCTAAATTAGCAATAACATTTCCAGAAAAATTATACAATTAATGTACACAAACACGCAAAGCATGATTTAAAAATGAGATACAAGCAGTCCCCGGATAAAGAACGTCCGACATCCAGACAACTTGTACTTAGGAACAGACTGCCATAAAGACTATTATATTAAAAATTCAGGTTAAATACAATGGCTCGTAATAAGAAACGCAATCGCTACATTGTGACGCTCATGAAAACATTACATGGCTTCAGTGGTTCGTCGGTTTACGGTACAGTATAGTACTGTATGTACTTACTTTTATTACTCCTGTATTATTATTATTATTATTATTATTATTATGTAATGTGTTGTTATTTATCCCACCTACCAACAAACTTAACTTGGCTTAGGCTGCGGATCTCTCTGGTAACCTGGGGACTGCCTGTTTATGAGCGCTGCTACCCTCGGGCATCACCGCAGTTGCTCACCCTTGGTGGATGCAGCCTTTTTCTTGGTCACCTGCTCCTCGCAGCAGCACAGTCGACGCAGCGCATCTGCCAGTGCCGTCTTCAGCAGTTGGATTTCATCGTCCTGCAGCTGGACCCGTTGCTCCAAGTAGGACAGGCGGTCCTCCATATCTACAACGCTGCTCGCGGACAGGTTGTCATCTAGGCCACAAAGTGATGTGAGGGATGTTTGCAAAACTGCGCCAGACTTACCCTTCCTTTTCTCCTACAAATTTCCCTTTCTATAAAATAATATTGAGGTACCAGTGATACGGCGTTAACGTGCTTAAGGATTCTTGTAGGTCCTTGTGTTCAACTGAACAGTACTGTATATAAGTGGCTTGAAGCAGACGAGCAAACTGAAATTCAGAGAATATTAATATAAATGTATTTTTATCATTAACAGTAACACAAATTGCTCACTTCTGCAAGTTCCAGCTGGATTTACATTACAGTTGCATATGATTGGACAATTGTTGCATACAACCAAAAAATAAGCAACCTGACTATAAAAACAGAATATATATATCCATCCATTTTCCAAACCGCTCATCCTACTGGGTTGTGGGGGGTCCGGAGCCTATCCTGGAAGCAACAGGCCCAAGGCAGGGAACAACCCTGGGCAGGGGGCCAGCCTATCACAGGGCACACTCACACACCAGTCACTCACACACGCACACCTATGGGCAATTTAGCAACTCCAATCAGCCTCAGCATGTCTTTGGACTGTGGGGGGAAAC
>JAABNY020000035.1:7491326-7509464 GCA_015164015.2 Brevimyrus niger
CCCCCCGCTCCCCCCAAAACCCCACATTCCCTCTCCCTGTTGGGGTACCCCCCCCCCCCCCCCAGCAACTCATATTTGTCAGGAATCATCCCATCTTGTACAGTAAAAATTCAATGCCATCTTTTCATTATCTGCAAATATAGCATCAGTAATTTACTATTCCTCTTTTTAAATATTTATTCATTCATGTAGTATCACAATTTTATTTTTCTTTCATGGCATTTCATTTGTAACTGTGTACTATTTAAATTAGTTTTTATCTTTGCGAATTGTCTGTTTGGCACTATTTGTATGCTTGTCTGTGCAGTAGGTTCTCGCTGCTGTGTGTGCTAGAATTTCTCCCTGGGATCTATAAAATGCATCCTAATCTTGAATAAGTAAAAAATGTCAGTTCAACATCTTGCTAAGCTTCTGGGCATTTTGTGGCTTGGTGGATCTGGGCCTGTGCTTGTGATCAGATGGTTGACAGTCCCAGTCCCATGGCTGTTAGATTGTAACCGTTGAGCCCTTTGCTAAATCTCTCTGCAGTCATTATCTGACCTTGTGCTTTCATTTGTGTGTTGCTTTGGGTAAAATCATCTGATAAATAAAGGCAATGTAAAGTAGAACAAGACTTGGCTCTGTGTCCCATGAAAATTGTGATCCTGGACCCAAAGTAGCAACAGCCGCAGGACTTATGCAAAGTGAGCCTTAGAATTTAATCTTCCAAAGACCCGAATAAGCGAATCAGTACTACCATTTCATCTGCAGTAAAGGGTTCATATTCTCATAGTCTTGCCATACATACTCAACATGATTTAGCATTGCTTGAGCTCTACAGTCACTGTATATCTTTTCACCTAAGTGGTGCTTTTTTGAATCACACCCATTAATGTTCAGTGATCTCACAAGTGTGTTTTCACATGATCAGAGATGAAAGAACTTAACTTTCAACAACACAACCACTGGTTAATATATATAAGTGTTGTATAAAGATAAATTGTCAGATTCTGGTAAATGATTTACATAATATATTACAATGTCAGCAGAAAATCAGACAGCCCACAGTTTTGCTCCTTCCCAGCATCTAGCCAATCAAGAACTCCAAACAGCTGGCATGGGTGTATTGGGAGCGCTGGGAGATAACAAAAATATGGACCGTCTGGGGGTCCCCGAGGACTGGGTTGGAAAACACTGGTCCATATTATGATTTGTCCAGATCTTCAGGATATCAACAGGATTTGCCCTGCTTTCAGTTTTTGTGAAGAAAGTGAATGTCAGGCAGTTTTGGCTATTGAGGGAAAGAGTACTCAACCATCTTCTTGACAGCTTATTACGAGAAAATGCCACTTTAATTATGTTTTACTTGTTATTAATTGGCCCAAAGAGCTAGATTGTAAAGGAGAAGCTTGTTAGAACCTGTCTAGGGAACATATGAAGTCCCTCTCACTTCCAAGCTGGTAGAACAAGACAAAGCACCCCAAGTCCCATCTTAAATAATAAAAGGTGTTTTTATTTAATTAAAGAAAACCGGTTTTCAGGAGTGTCAAAGCTACATACCCAAAGATAAACACACCCAAGTGTGATTCATTAATGGGTCGTACCAAGCTGCATTCATTCTCGCTCCAGTCTCTCAATGGGATTATTATTGTTTCAGAGAATAAGGTACAATCAGAACAGGGTGCTAGTCTGTCACATGGTTCATACACATAAAATGGCTATTTATTTTATTTTTTTTATAGATATCAGTCCTTGCAGAATATCTTTGCGGTGCAGAAGTAAAACAGAGTAACCCACAAGAAATCAATGGAACTTGAGGAAAGCATGTAAACTCTACACACATGCTTAAGAGACAGGATAACACCACAGACCCTGGAGGTGTGACCCACCGTGCTACCTGTGAGATAATCATGCTCTTTATACGTATTGGCACTATTCTTTTGCAGTGAGTTCTTACACATGGCTCAAGAATCTGAAATAGTTTTCAACAGTTTAATGCCATAAAATACAATGTGAGGGAACCACAGCAAAAGCAATGATTCCAAAACATATAGATAGAAACAAAAGCTGACATGACTCTACTGGATTAGATCATAGGAGCAGCTGGGAAAGTCACCCAATGCCATTCTGAACAAAGTGAACAGTATATTCACTGCTTTATTTGAGACTTGATGAATTTACCTTCTAAAATCCCAGATAATACACCTTCCTCCATACAACTCTGCATTTTTGGGGTCTGCCTTTTCCTCATATCTTTAAGAGCATGGAACATTTACTTGATTTATTTGTTGACTCCCATGCTGCATAAAACTCAAACCAAAGCTATCCATAAACTGAGTTTAAATTCTGAGTACTGCTTTCTAATTCAAGCAAGATCACTCTGGCATCAGACGTAAAAACTAGCTTGACAGGTCTGTTCCAGTCACCATCTGACACCTTGATTGCAGCCATATATTATGATCTTTGTTGTTAAGGAGTTTCTTTTTTTTGCTTCCCTATCCCAGGCAACACGTGACACAAGGTAAGGGCACACCTTTGATTGGATGGCGGTCCATCACAAGAATGATGATAGATTCCCTGGCTTAAGGACATCTGACCTATGGACGACTCGTACTTACGACTGCCATAAAGCCCATTATTTTCAAAATTCTAGTTAAACGCAATGGTTCATATTAACCATGCACTACTTTGTGATGCACATGAAAACATTGTGCAGATTCAGTGGTCCATCAGCTTGAGGTACAGTGCAGTGCTGTATGTAGTTACCTTTATTATAACTGTATTATTATATACTGTGTAATTATTGTTCCATTGTTGTTGATTTTTTTAGCTTTCCTCTGGCACTGCTTGGTGTCGGCTGCCCACAGGGCTGGTAGCTCCCCTCCATGCTTCGCAGTTGAGAGCAGTGCAGCTTCCGTACCAGGTAGTGATGCATCCGGTTAGGAGGCTCTCAATACTGCGTCTGTAGAACGTCCTGAGGATGCAGGGGCTCCGGCCAAACCTTTCCTGCCTCCTGCAGTATTAGAGGTGCTGTAGCTCCTTCCTCACTACCTCAGTGGTGAGCACTGTCCATGTGAGGTCCTCTGTGATGTGCACATCGCGGAACTTAAAGCTGCTGAGCCTCTCCACGGTGTTCCCCTTGATGGAGATGGGGGTGTGTACTCCTCCCAGCTCCTTGGTCTTGGCGACATTGAGGACGGGGCAGTTCCCCTGGCACCAGCGCTTTGATCTCCTCTCTATTTATGATCTCATTGCTGTTAGAGATGAGATCCGCCACCATCGTGTGGTCCACAAACTTGGTATGCGTTAATGGTGTGTGAGTGTGCCCTGTGATGGGTGCGTGCCCCACCCTGAGTTGTTCCTAACAGGGGCCCTGGAACCCCTGCCACCCTGAATAGGACAAGTGGTTTCAGAAAACAGATGGATGGATGAACAGATGGAAGAACAGACATGTGTTTGATCCCTGCTTGGACTTTGTGTGCCTAGGGGGCCTCTGTAGGTTTCATCTGGGTACTCCGATGTTCCCCATAGTCTATAAATGTGAACTGGCCTCTGTGACCTTGCTCCTTTAGTGTATGATTGTATAAGTGAGCGTGTGCGCTGTGATAGACATCCCAGCAAGCGTGTCCCCTGCGGAGTACATTGAGTGCTTCCTGGCATGGATGTCAGTACTAGACTAAACTTTACTACGTGGTTATAAAAAATGGATTAGATACTCTTCTCAGTTTTAGCTTACTAGGTAAAATAATGTAAAGATTTTAGATATTTTTAGATAAATCACTAGCAAATTTAGCAAAGTAATGTATCTTTTTTAACAGTGATTTTATACATACATAAGACAAAAACTCTTGTGGGAAGTTTATATTATAATAAATACAACAACCGATTTATGAAACACATCAAAGTAATTTTATTTTTCATAATAGTAGTCATATGTCTAAGCATGTTCATGCTAAAATACATTTTGAAAAAAAAAAAACAAAAGATGGCAAAAGCATGCAACTTGGTGATTAGTGTTTCTATTGACATGATTTTATATACTGTAACAGTACAATTTCCAATAATAACCATTCTGTTTAAAAAAATGCATGGAAATTGTAATCTTTCAGAACATTTTCTACCTGCATTGCAGCAAAGACTGAATTAAGTAAATGAACATTACACTTGTAAATTTCGCTGACAGATAAGTCTTGGTTACAAGAAACAGGAATCAATTTTTAAAAAAGCAACTACACTTTATTAACTATTATTGGGACTTTATTTCAACCCCACAACATTACAAACATGTTTTTGTTAATCTAGCTGAGATCTTTCACTGAACATGGCAAAAGAAACAACCACAAAGCTGACAGCAGATATCCGATATGCAAATAAATTGTCATGTTAAGAATCAACTCACTTTTGTAACAGTTCATAAATCTACCAGCTACTATCGGAGGAAGCCTTCCGATATCTGATATCCAGTGTTATATCCACAACAATGACAGACGCTCCATGGCTGACTATCTAAATCAGTAAAACATTTACCTATATGAAGGTCAAATGTTTACTAAGGCCCAGCATTTATCAAGCACTTTGGTCTATGACTTACTCAAACGTAGCTACACTCCAGCAGAAAAAAATCAGCCATGGAAGCGCAGTCATCTATTAACATTTTTACAGCAAGCTAAAAACTGGTTTTCGGTAATATCGATTTTTAAAGTGAGTTTCCTTGCATACTTGCTGCATCATTTTGACAGACACTACTTATTATTACTGTAAAATCACAAAGGGGAACAGGACCCTGAAACACCAACCTTAAAATATGTATTGTGTGTATAGTGAACAATTCAAGAAGTATGCCACGCAAATCCTTCATCCATTAACAGAACTGAAAGTTTTATCAAACATTGTAAAAGTATTGATGGATCTATGCATGAAGGAAAAAATGATATTTTGTATACTGTCCAAGACATATTACAAATGACTTCCTGTTTCATTAAAACACTCAATCAAGTCCATCTCAGAAAGGTACACTTTTCATACTTTCCTACTTGAGTATATCCTGAATGGTATCTTATTTTCAAAGTAATTATATGTCTGCTGGTAATGCAGTGTGAAGTTATATAGAGGACTAAAAAGCTAAAATGAACCCATCCGTGAGCATTATCTGTGGCAGATTCTGTTGGAAATGCTCATCTTTGTGCACAATTATGTGAAAGTGAGTTTTGTGTGTGTATGAAAAGCTTGATGTGCTTTCCTGACATAATTAAAGTCACTATTGATATTTGAGCTGCAAAATTTCAGTTCTTTTATGAGCTTAATGATATACAACACACAAACCACTCTGGGAATGTTGCCTAATGTTTTATAGCAATTATCTGAAAATTGAGAGTGACATCCATTTTACAACACCTCAACCAGCACAGTTGGACACAAAGCAAGCAATGGCAAAATATTCATCAGTTTATAGTAAGCTATGGACAAATGTACACAACTTTATATGAACATTTTTAATACATAGATGCCTAATGTTCCCAATATACTTATGAACTGGCAGTTCTTAGATATTGACTGAACAATTAGCCTTTTTTTAAGTGCAGTACACAAGGACAGAAACACCCTAATTTCATTGGTAAAATTGAATTATACAGTCAAAATGCTGATAGGAGTAATAAAGATGAACTGCCAACAAAGTCATGTTTGATGAGTAAATGTCATTTCTGGTATTTTTGAGATCGAAAACTTGATTGTAATATCATTTGGACACTTCAACATGCGAAGGCAAGTCAAAACTGACTTTATCATGTAAGCAAATAGTTTGATTTATGTTCCTATAGATGTCAGCACCCCCCCCCAATTTAAGATCTTTTCAAGGTCTAAACTATTTCAGCTTTTAGCTAGTTTGTGAATCTACACAATCTGCTTAACTGCTATGTACACGGCAGTTTATGAAATTTGGTTAGCATATTTCCAAATAGCACTTTATAGCTGCTGCCATTTGCCCTATATATTATATAATACTGTAATCAAAGAAGCTCTGCATTAATTTCAGTCAATTTTTTTCTTAAATGTGTCAAAACCGTAACATTTTTTTTTCATTTGAAAATATCACGTTAACAAAGGCTGATCGTCCATTGCTTGTCAAATGAAATTGACAATAATCCTTTTCTACAATTTAGGAATACATGCATTATAGGAGATTTATAGACTTGATCACTCAGGCTTTTCAAACTGACAAATTACATCCAAAATTCCATCTCATGGTGTCAAAAATGGGTGTAATAAACCAGGAAAAAGACAGTACAAGCAGTAGTAAACAAATGTTCAGAAGCAAAAGCTTTATGGCCTAGTTATGTTAAAGCTGCTTTGTGTTAGTAGAAAATAAAGCTAGTTTATTGACATCAGAATGCTGTGCACCTGGTATGACTTTAAGATGATTTTGGTCATATTTAACATGGGGATTAGCTAGCAGCGAACACTAAAACGGAAAAAGTAACCTATAAAACTAACGTCAATATATTACTTTCTTTCTTTAAGCCCCCACCCCCCAGTTTTTCAGACATGTTAGTGTAACAAACGGAATGCAGGACGTTAGTTACGATACAAGGCACTAGGTTTTGCTATAGGACTGCGACCAGGGACAGAGGTGTGTTGGTTTACTACGGCAATATTGACGGCAACAGTCTGGTTGGTTTTCAGAGAAAAGCAGAAATGCCACAGACACTAAGAGAAAAGAGAGCATTCGATCTATGAAGAATGAAGAGAAGGATTAAGAAACCGGGGGTTACGACTGCATCTCTGCACGCAGCATCCAGGGAAACCAACAACAAAAGAGCAACCTGGTAGACAAAGAAATCAACAGTTAATATACTATCCTATACACGTGGAAAAGGGTAATCAAGCCAAGATCAAAGAATAAAGATTCTTGTTCTGATACAACTCCAGTGCCTCACTCTGGATTCAATGATTTTTGCCCAAACAAGACAAACAAATTGTTTGAATACTAATATTAATGTTGCGTTACTTGAGTCACTTTAAAGTGTATTTTGAGTTTCAAAACCAAAACACAGGTTTACTCACTTCAAACGTAATACCATGATCTAAAGATGAAATGCTGGGTAAAAAGCATTCATTTCATGAAAAAAAATAGGAAATAAAAGACACTGTACCTTGATATGGAGCTTTCTGATGTAATTTCCTTGGGTGTTCTTACTGACGTAAAGTTACGTTTGGGTTGGGACACTGAAGTAAACAAATGGGAATAAGCACATCAGATACAACACAGCTTAAAACAGAAAGCGATGTAATGTTGTCCCCGTGTCATGCAAAGCTAGCATATTTCATATTTATTTGTGTGTGTGTGTATATTTTTTACATATACAAACCAGGTATACTACTCTATAGATGTACATTCACTTTTTTATCACATTATGTATATATTGAACAGCAGTTTATAGCAATTTTGCACCTTTTTGCACTTACCAGATCAGATGCTAAATTGAATTTTTGTAGTTTGAGTATTTTGAGTTCTTTGTGCAATGACAATAAAACTGAATCTAACCTAATCTTATCTAATCTAATATTGTGAATAATTTGTAAACAGTTCCCATTTTAAACTCACTAAGCTTATTGGGTTCAAACTAAAAAAAAGAAAATAACATACTTTCTCAAAATAAACCAAGCCGTCATGAGAGCTGGGCATGTTATATAAAAATCAGCCCTGTTCGCATGGGGGGGAGGGGGGGCCTCCTCATCTCAGGCTCCCAGGTTTGTATGGTCAACTCCTGCCTCTGCTCATTGTGTGTATTTAAATACACGCAGTTACCCCTTTTCCAGCTTTCCCATGTCATACTTACTAGTAACCTGGTGAACTTTCTTCACCAGAGTGCCATCAGTCTGAGACTCTTTTGGTCCACCAATTCTGGAAGCACAAGAAGCAAATCCAGGTGTCAGGGAACAAAAATTTGCTGCAGAAGAAACATCCATTTCCTAACCTAAACAAGGAATCAAAGACTCAACCTCACACTTTTAGAAATTCAGCCTACAAACTAACACAACTCACATTGCATTGTAAGTGTTCTATAATTATTCATCACTCAGAGAAACACACCATAGCATTGCCAAGGACTACAATTTATAATAAAATTAAATGGTCAAGAAATATTTACCTCTGCACACGAGATGGTGGTGCAAAAACTCCATGCTTGGGCAGGCAGGTGAAGTAGCGAACGCCAAACACAGATCCATCATGCTTTCCTGTTGGCTGCTCCAACTCCACTCCAAACCAGTATCCTATGCATTCATAGAATTATGCATGCAGGTAATTATATATATTTGGAATAGAAGCTGAACGTTGAAATACAACTGTGAAACAAATGACAACAGGTGAAACAGATGAAAGTTTTTTTCCCCCCACATTAATTTTCCTTGATCCTATTACATTTAAATGTATATCCATAGATGGGTAGTCTATGTAAGTGTGAACGTGGGATGTGAAGGTAGCTGCATTGTAAATGTAGGATGTGATGTAGTAGCATTAAAATTTAAGCTAAAGCTAAATAAGATACATTTACATAAAGATACACATACAAACAAAGGCCTCTGAGTACTTTTTAGGTCTATCTCCTGGGTGACATAATAATGATTGATACGTTTTAGCACAGAAAACTCCTGCAATGCCGTTAAACTGTTGATGTTATGACCAGGACGTGGGACTACCTGGAGCAAAATCTGTCTTGCCATAGAAACGGACAATTCCCTGCTTCTGTCCAGCCACCAGCACCAGGTCCCCCACCTCCACCGTCACTCCCTCAGGGTTCAGGCTTCCAGCAGACAAAGACTTGTTTCGAAGAGCTGCAGGGAATCAGTGGAAGTATTATCTAGCATAAGTGCTCAATAAAGAGCCACATTCATAGAAACATTAAAAAGCATTTAATGTGTTTCATTTTATCTCCAGCACACATTAAATAATAAATGAGGCTTCATTTTTGTGGAAATATTGCAAAAATCATCCAGTGTAATCTATGCCAGATAAAGACTCTGACTGTGACCCAATATGCACCAAAAATGTTTCTATTACAGCAGTGTTTCCCAACCCGGTCCTTAGTGACCCACAAACATTCCATGTTTTTTCTCCCTCCCAGCTCCCTGCCACACAGTCCACATTTTTGCTCCCTGCTGGGAGGGAGCAAAAACGTGGACTTTCTGTGGGGTTATCTATGGGTTGCACATTAATGCTTCTGATGTTACTAGCTCAAGTAATGTTCTTGACATTGTGGTGCTCCTCATACTTTTTCCTCGTTCTTTCTCCTTTTTCTCGGCTTTGTTCTTGCCAGTGACACGGGAGAAGTCCATGCGAGGAGTCTTGGGGGTGGAGGTGACAGATGATGGGGTCTGATCAGCGGCTTTAGTAATTTTTGACACTGGGGCAAAAATTCCTGAAAGAAAAGGTCAGTGTGATTTTCATAGAAAAGAAACTCCATGAACTTACTTGTTTTAACGCTTATTAAGCTTTTTTTTTTTTTTTAAAAAAATTAGTTTTAAAGCTTATTAAGATTGATTTAACTTTATAAATTGTATCTTATTTCCTGTACTAAATTCATAGTTATACATATATGTATTACAGTTATTTAAATTTCACAACATGGTTTATCACAATATTGGATTAATCAAGTATAAAGTTTACAGTAACATCTAAAATACAAACCTCTAGTTATAGTCAGTATAATCTTAAAGGGAATATTTTTTATTAAACCAACAATAAGAACAGTTCAAAGATGTATTTATTTCAGTTAGTTATTTTTTGGAACAACATGAATAACTGTTTAAAAGTTAGCAAAATATATGCACTATTTCAGAAATGTTTTAAGATATTTTTGAGTACTAAATATACGAGTTATGTATGAGATTTTTAAAATATTTAGGTTAATGTTGAGGTAAGGACTGTTATTGTATATGAAAAAATGGATCGTGATTGTGACTGGAATATGGAAATTTTCTATTTTTCTGTTTCACATTTTGAGTTGAGTATTTCTTTTATTTTTGTATTTTGTTTTGCATTTTCACTATACCATTTTAGCTGCTGTTTATAAAATTATAATTTTGCTTTGAAAGTACACTTTATGTATAATATGTTTAGGCTTCGATTTTCAGTTCTTGATATTTTGTTTGCATGATATAATTGTAATAAGTGGATATTATTATATAATGATTTTGAAGTCACTGTAAAAGAACAAAAACAAATGAATCTTTTTATCCATATTAAGGGACCTGGAACTTTCAAATCCGTTTACCTTGTTTGGGGGGGCAGATGAAGTAGCGTACCCCTCCTACACTACCATCATTTTTTCCCACAGCCTCATCAAGCTCCACACCGACCCACTGGCCACTGGCAAATTCAGTTGTTCCGCAGAAACGCAGTGTCCCCGCCTACAGATGAGATACGACATTACAGGGCAGCTACCTATTAAGCACTATAAACATTAACATTCACAATGCTTGCAGCCCATCTGTGCTTTCAGTATGCATGCCCCCTCTCTGAATACCTTACAGTTGGAAAGCCTTTAAGAGTTTTCACTTAAAAAAGCTCCATTTACCCAAACTATATTCATGCGTTTGTGACACAATAAGATGCAAATAATCCTCATTTCCACTGGATTTCTTAATTCAAGGTTTGATGCAAGCCACATTAACCACACACACACACACACACACACACACACACACACACACACACACACAATTAGATCTGCTTTTCAATGCACCTTCATGTCATCCAGGTTAACACGGTCACCAAGCTTTAGCCCCAGAGAAGAAAGCATGAGATTTCCAGGAATGTTATCATAGTTGGGCAGGGTGGCCCGTGGCAGGTTGCAGCTGAGTGGCACGGCATCTAGCAGAAGCTGCTTCAACTCCTTGGCTACCATTGCTGCCTCCGCTTTGTCCAGACTCATATCCATAGGGTCGGGAACGACCTCAGCTGGCCCCAGGCCACGGTCATTCTGCCAAGGTGACGAAAAGACAACAAACACTGAAATAACAGAATTATTTACAAAATAATACTTTTACAATTTAGCTTTATGTTTGCAAGAAATTCACCCAAACTTTCACTACTAAACATTCAGTTATTCACTAACATCTGCCACTGCAATCAATTTTACAACCATTCTGACTGATTTGCATGCCATTATATAACAACAAAACTTCATTCTCTTGCTTTTAATAGTCAATGCATACAAGTGGTACTTTTCACCTTTTTTAATGTTCTTGAAACCTAGTACTAGGGAACTGGTATAGGGTACATTTAGGGTTAGACAACAACAACAAAAAGAAGAAATGCCATCTAAACAAGCACTGCCATTAAGCTACCTGAGGTACAGCTATGTAACAGGAGCAGAAGAAGGGAAGACAAGAAGCAGTACCCTGACAGTGGGATTTGCCCCGTGCTCCAAGAGGCACTTAACAGCCCCCAAGCAAAGGTTTGAGGCTGCAATATGCAGGGCTGTCCCATGGCTGAAGTCGCTACAAGTAGAGTTCAGTACTGTGGATACAAATAAATGATTAATCAAATACTAAAAATACACCTGCCATTACCATAATGTTTCATCAATCACTGTATAGGAACCCTGGATAAATCAAAATGCTATGCTATGATTGTGCACTTGGCTGCCCAGTTCATTAACTAACTGATTGGCTGATTGATTGATTGATTTGTTAAATGCAATGTATAGTTATTTCTGCAATTATTTCTACCAGTCACCAGGTTAAGAACGTCTGACTTAGGGTCAACTTATACTTATGAACAGACTGCCATAAAGCCCATTATATTAAAAATTCAAGATTAAGATTCAATTTTATTGTTACTGCACATGACACAAATTGAAGTACAACGAAATGCAGTTTCCCATCTAACCAGAAGTGCAGAATGGTGCACAATACAAAGGTCTGTAATAAAGGCCCTCACTGTTTTGTGAAAACATTGTGCAGTTACAGCAGTTTAGCAGCTTGAGATGCAGTATAGTACCGTACTTAGCTACTTTTATTTATTACTGGATTATAATAATTATTATTATGCACTGAATTATGATTTTTCCAACTTATCTACAAATTTGACTCAATGTCAAACTTATGGAACAGATCTCGTTCGAAACCTGGGGAACACCTGTATTCTATGCCAGGACCAGAGCATGGAGCACAGACTAACCTTAAAACATGCATCATTCATCAGTAAACAATATGGATATCATGTCACCGTGTAAGGTGTACGAATGATGCACATTCAGATGGTCTGTTAGATTGTGCATGAGGCAGGCAAATCTCGTTACCTCTGTGCTTAGAAGCTTTGAGCAACACTCGAATCAGTTCTGGCACATCGAAGTAGGCAGCGTAGTGCAGAGCGTTCATGTTGGTCCAGCGGCTTCTCAGACTTACGTCGGCGCCCAGACTAATCAGCTGATTGCACAGCCGAAGTGCCGCAGCAGGATCACCTGCAGAAAATCGTATGTAAAACCGCTTATTAAGCATTGCCTCTTATCCAGTATTGGCTTATATACCTTTTTCTGCTTTTACAAAGTGATGTGAACCAAAAAGTTACGTTCTCCCAAAGTAATATTAGCTACTGCCTCGTATACTTCCTTGGAACACTGTTGCCCCAAAAAATTTTGGAGTCTTAACCAGTTTAATATTTGAGTGAACAATTCTGTAAAAATACACAACTTAAGACCACCACGTGCCAAAAATCCTTAGACTTCACAGACGGGAATGTTTGCATGCTTAAGGCGCTAAACAAACCTCAATACCTCAGTCAAAACTCCCCAGGATTACATGGGATTCCTGCTGCAGTCCAAAATCATGCTGCTAGGCAAATTGATGTCTCTAAATCACTCATAGCGTGTGAATGGGTGCCCTGCAAGGGACTGGCATCGCATCCAAGGCAGCATAGTGCAACGGCTGGCCGTGCCAGTCCATCACAGGGCACATGCAAATTCCTGCACTGTGGGCAACAATCTTCGGACTGAGAGAGGAAATCAGAGTACCCTGAGCTGTAGTAGTAGAATGCAAGAAGGTATTCCGACAAGTGTTCTGATGATTTATAGCAGCTGATTGAACTCAGGCATGCTGAAGGGAATCAGAATAGGTAGGTGCTCTTGCAGTAATAAAATATGGTGGGCATATATATGATAAAAATACTTCAGATTTAATTTATTGTTAATTTATTTTCATGCTTCATGTATTAAGGGGCTGCATGCAACTTCTGGTGTTTTGTTTGCTTTACAAGAAATACGAGAAAGGAATAGTATCAAGTTATTTGTATAAAGCCAAGTAAGGAGGCACTGCTCACCAACTCCATGGGCCCCAGCCTTGCAGCTGTAGTGAAGCAGGGTCATATCTGTCAGTCCATCACGGTCGTTGACAAGGCAACCTCTCTTTAAGATCTGAGAGCAAAGACGTTAGTCCGTTAGTTATTAACAATAAACATAAAGGGACTGAAAATAAACAATGACGTGCTGCTTCCTTATCGGCAATGCTCCTGTTTTGATCTGCGCAAAATACAACCGAGAAAGTCAACAAAAGTTTACTTTGCAAATAAGTAGCCAGAATTTCTGTTCAAGCCTAATTTAAACCAAGATGCAGTATCACTGATGGCAATAAAGATTTGGTACATTACAGTCCATACTGCAGATGTATTCAGTGTTTTCCATGAAACACAGACATTCACAAAATCTGTCCCCTGTTGCACAGTTTGTGTTTCATTCCACTGCAGAATATTTAATCGCAAAAATCATCAGAATCTCACTGTTTGTAGAATTTCCCCTAAAGTTCACGGCAATGTTTTATTCAATATATTTTTTTAACAAAAAAGCTTTTTATTAAAAAACAATAGCATTGATGATGAAATATTTTGTCACATTTTGTTGTGCTCCATTCTGAAGCAAACTATTTTCGGTGAAGTCCTAATATATTTCTACTGGTGTGAATTGGTGAGGATTCCTGTGTCAGTAAAAGTACTAATGGGGAAACCTGGCAGCTACCTTGAGGCTAAGAACATCAGTCAGTGAAGATTCCAAAATAAATCTATCTGTTAATTATCTCAATAAAGTACTTTAGCTGGCAAAACTAGATGTGGGAGACTTACAAGTTGTAACATTAATATGGAATACACAGTATATATAGCAGTATAAATGTGAAAAAGCTAAACAGACCGACTTCATGAATACAGAATAAACATTTAGATTATCTTTCAGAACAAGAAGTAAATACTTGGTGATTTTAATCTTGGCTGCAGGAGCACTACCACAATATGATTGGAAATTCCGAATTCGATACAATTGTGTTGAATTCATTTGCATGGCTAACTGACTTACTTTACATGTACCCCATTTATGGGTCATCACATATCTACCGCAAGCTAGATCAGGCTTATGGTTTTTTATACTTGCCACCACTCACCTCACTGCCAATGATGTCAATCTTATGCTGGACCTGTGGCACCCACTGTCGTATGATGGCGAACAGTTCGGGAATTGTGGTGCGCGGATCAAAGAGGATCTCCTGACAAGCTGGATCATTTGGATCGAAAAACGTGAAAGCTGGATGGGAAGCGGAGACAGACACGATGGTTGAGGAGCGATGAAGACCGTTCAGCATATTCAGGAAGGGTGGCATGGATGCCTGAAAAAAGAAACATCACCAACCACAAACAGCAGTACTTACCCCTCAACTGTGATGACTGAGTGATGGTTCAAGATACAAGGCAATTCCTTGTGCAATTCGTGAACAATAAAAATTCTGATTCTGATACTGTAGTATAGTTGTCATAAACCCTTTATTATAATTTAAAAAGTAATTCAGTGACTGCAGCAATGTAAAGCACCAAGGAAATGGTCTACTAAACAGTGGAAAGAAACAAGTTATATGAGTTACTCATCACCCTACTCTCACAACCATGAGTAATATATAGTAGCCGAGTATAGATTCCCCAGTGAGAATGGTCCAACATGCTATGTCCCAGGGCTTTTACAGGATAAATGTGAACTGCAGTAAATAACCTTACTTTGAAAGATATCTATCCTGCTGGGACTGCAGTCTTCCTGAATGACAATACTGCCCCCCACAGTCTGATTAGCATGAAAATCAGAATTAGAATCTGAATTATTTGCTTAGGTGTTTTACATAGAAGGAATTTACTTCAAATACAAAATAATCAAGAGAAATCAAGGCAATCCATACAATAAATCATGCATATCATAAAAAAAAAATCTGAATAATGTAAGTAAAGCATATACTGGGGCTGTCTCTGCTTCTAGGTCTCGTTTTTTCTGAATATGTATGGGATCATTTTTGGGTTTTTATTCTGTAACCCTAACCCTCATATCCTGTCCCTTACCAACATAAGTGATTAGACGATGGATGGTTATATGTTATCTCTACAGTTATAACTTCTATATTTGCTTTTATAAGGATGTTTCTTAAAAACTACATAATAATGCATTTTTACCTAAATTTTACATCACACACATATTCTATTCTTGTCTTTCATAATTTCTGTTTTTGCCTTGGGTTCCATTAAATCGTGACGGCCAGAATAGGGACACATGAAAATGGCTCATCAGATATGCAAATAAACTCCCATATACTTTTATCATTTCTGAAAACCAGCTCTAAAAGTCATTTGAAATTTAAAATCCATACTAAAACGATAATTATAAAAGTAAAAACATTATTAAGGCCTACTATTACAAAGAACTAATTTCAAAGGTTATAAGTGTATCTTTTTAATAAAAAACCTGCGACTAATTTAACAGCATATCACACAAATACAGCTATAATACAGGGAACTGCATTTAAATTTATCACTAGTTTTTGCAGATGGAAGCAGAATAAAATGGAAACAAATAAATATTTATGGAAACATCATTAATGTAACGTAATGTAACGGTATTTATGGAAACCTGTCCAGTCAAGCATATCATTCATCCTGTTGGCATACACTGATATCCTTCCTGCTAACCCCCATTGACAACAAGCTTACTACAGTACCAGTCTGAAGTACTATCCTTTTATGACAAAATGAGCAATATCTATTAAATTCAATGTCCTCCCATCTAGAGTGCCCAGTACCCACAAAACAATAAAAGATTTTGTGATGCAGAAGTCACACAAAATGGCATTGTTATATAATATTTTAATTCATAATTGTGTATGGCCCTTAACACTAAACTAAACTTAAACAGTTCCACCAGATGTACAGTGTAGTGGAGCGAGACATATAAAATAGAGGCAGTGCCCAGGTTACGAACGAGATCTAATCCCCAAGTCTGTCAAGTTGAATTTGTAGGTAACTCAGTACATTTGTAGGTACATAATAATAATAATAATAATAATAATAATAATAATAATAATAATAATAATAATAAAGTAGTAATACATACATACGGTGCTGTACTGTACCTTAAGTCAGCAATGTTTTCATGGGTCACAAAGTAGCATGTGCGTTTACTATTATGCACTATTGTAATTGACTCAAAATTTTCATTTAATAGGCTTTATGGCAGTTTGTCCATAAGTATGAGTTGTCCAATGTTCTTAACCGAGGGACTGTCCAAATTATACTTACAATAAGGTGATACTGGTGCAGAACGTCTGATCAAAAGTAACAGTTAGACCCATATAACTAACAACATAAAAAGACACTACAAACCTCCAGTTGGAAATCAGCTGGTTATGAAATGGGAAGCAGTAATTTGTCGTTAGGCCATGAGAAGGCTACATCATCGGAAGCTGTACTTTTTAGGTAAAAAGGGCCATAGACACAGTAATGAAAATGCTTTGGTGAACCATTTCATGCAGATATAAATACTTGTTTTACCACAAATACTCCATTCTCTGTGTAGTTGCAGAATGTAAGAAGGGTTAGGTAGCTAATGCAGGAAGGTATTCTGCCACAGCCATCCACTGAAAGGGGGTTTGCTAGAATGACTTACCATAGTCTTTTGGAAGTGGTGCAGGGGCAGATGGGTGAACCATAGGCCGCTTCCGTGCCTCCAGGCCCAGGCTCTGATACTCAAGGCCTGATTGCGCTTCCTCCGCCTCAGCTGTCTCCTCCTTTGTCATTGTGCTAGAATACCTAAGATGAAAAGATCCAAATGATAAAAATTTCCAGAGACTGCAATGTAATATAAAGAAATTTCGGTAACACTTAACTGCTCCTTCATAATGCATTCGTAGAACATTCATAAGCAGCATGTAAGTATACAATAACATTCGTATATACCTTAACAGCTTTAATTATGAATTATAACAAACATTATACATTTATAGGGGATGTTAGAATGTTAAGATATACTTACATGCTGCTTATGAATGTTTTATGAATGCATTATGAAGGTGCAATTAATGTAAAGTGTTAAAATTTCGAGTCAACTCAAATTCAGAGCAGTTAAATATAACTGAAATTATACACACACACGCACACAGTAAAATCTCAGATTGCAAGTAACTTAATTTGCGAGTGTTTTGAAGGCCGAGCAAACATTTTAAATAAACTTTAACTTGATAAACGGGAGAGGTCTTGCAATACGAGTATTATGCATATGCTTTGTCTGGTTGTTCTCTCTCTTCTTGCGAGATTTCGGGTAATCGTCTCCCATGCTTAGTCTTAGTCGGCGTGCTTCACTCATAAAGTCAAAATTTTGAAAAGCCCCACCTACATAAGGGTGTAGCAGTGCGAGTGATGAATCTGTTTAATGACAATGCAATGTCCACATTTCCACAAAATCGAAAAAGAGGCAAAAGCAGCTGTCATTGTATAGGTTCCTTGTTAAAGTCACACAAAAACAAAAAGATTCCAGTGAGCCAACAGATAGCAGTGATTCCGTTAGTTATAGTGAAAGTCATCCTGCAAAGTAACCCTCCTCTTCTCCTCTCTCTCGTCTCCCTCACACCATCCGCAATTCTTTTCAAAGGTATAGATTAATTTGTTTTATGTATTTTTACTTTATATTTTGTATGAATATTTTTTATATAAATGTTTTTGGGTAGTGGAATGAATCATCTGTGTTTCCATTATTTCTTAATAGAAAAATTTGCTTTGATATACGAGTGCTTTGGATTACAAGCATGCTTCCAGAACAAATTATGCTTGCAATCCGAGGTTTTACTGTGTGTGTGTGTGTGTGT
>JAABNY020000035.1:7528395-7546641 GCA_015164015.2 Brevimyrus niger
TCTCTCTCTCTCTCTCTCTCTCTCTCTCTCTCTCTCTCTCTCTCTCTCTCTCTCTCTCTCTCTCTCTCTCATATACAGGGGCGACTCACCCCACATCATGTGCCCGACTGTGTTTGACATTTAATCAATTATTGAATTTACTTGGACAAATAGGGTGTTATTTTTTTGCCCAATACTTAAAGCTTGTTTAAATGGGTATGTGTACCGATCCTGAGTCAGGATTCCTGACATGGTAAAATACTGTATGTGACAGTCATATATGGTTTCTCCTATTAATGGCAAATGTAGGTTAACTGTTTTGCTACTTTCCCACAAACTGGATGCTGGGAAATTAAAGTTCTGAAGACCCTCGTTTAATTTCTCCATCACTCACTTATAATTACTGGAAAATATTCTTGGCCAAGTTAAAAATTTCTCTTTAAATATGTTTATTTATTTGGTTACATAGAAAATAACAAGGGTTATCGTGCCAGCCAAAGTACACTCACATGAAGTAAAGTAGCAAGGTCTTAGACAGGAATTAGATGGGATGAAGGTATGTTGGATGTTCTGGAACAGTGGGTTTGATTTCCATACCTGACCCAGTGTGTGGCGTTTGTGTATTCTCTCCATGATTGTGGAGGATTACTTCCACAATCCAAAGGCATATCATTTAGGTGTGTTGGTTTTTCTATTGTCAAAAGTATGTTATCCAAGTGAGTGTGCCCATTATCTGTGGCCTGTACTATGAAGCGGAGTTACTGGCTTGTCAGGGTAACTTGTTGGATTTAATGTACCACAGTTTAAATGGACGTGATATTCATTCACTTACGTTTTGCCCAGACTACCTTAAATCCGACAAGTTACTCCGATAAGCCAGTAACTGTACTTCGTAGTACAGGCCCCAGAAGACTACTAGTTTGAGCCCGCCTGCAGCAGGGCAGTCACATGTCCATGAGCTCTTGAGCAAGTCCCTTAACTCCCAGTTCCAGGGTCACCATGTGATGGCTGACCCTATGCTGTGACCCCTTAAGTTATGGAGAGCAAGATGGGGTCGGTAACGACACAAATTCTGATATACATGTTTTCATACTCGTGCAATTGGCCAATAAAAGATTGTGTCATTTTGCAGAAGGCTGGGATTCTGTAGATGAGATGCCAGTCCATTGCAGGACAAACACTCATACAAAATCACACACTGTGAGCTATTTAGAAACAGCACTTAGTCTAACTGAAAGCCTTTGAACGAGATGAAAAAACCAGAGGACATGCAAATGGCACACATAAAGCAGGGGCAAAATTCCCAACCCAGCCCTGGAATGTGAGGCAGTAGTGCAATACACTAAGCTACCATACCACTTAACATAATAGTATTTTTATTTATAATTTTTTACTTATGATTAATTAAACTTGAAAATTAATTAAACTTGAAAATGTTTTTCCTCTTGACCTCACATAGATGCATACTTATGATTAATTAAACTTGAAAATGTTTTTCCTCTTGACCTCACATAGATGCATACTGATTTACTTCATACATGCCAATAAAACATCCAGGCTTGAAAAGAACAGATAAACTTTATTAATGGCAGAGAGGAAATAAGTATTTCAATATTCCATTACAACTTTATTAATAATAGTGTTATATGATTCTGTTTATCTGTATAGTAATTATTAATGCTTCATATTTTGAACATATGGTGAAATCAGTCAGAAATATTTTTTCAATGTTTCATATTCATAAAGGTTACCACTTTGCTTTTTACAAACACCTGTAAACACTTGCAGATGTTGTAAATGATAATCCTTTGACCTTGGAGTTTGTAAACATTAGTAAACCACAGAAGCAATTTTGCTAATCAATTCAACCTACTACTCTGTATCAATTCGCCCCATTACTGTTATATATGTTATATACAATATTTATTTGAATTTGAATTAGCTATCAAATAATTTTTTGATTTGCAATTTTTTAATTTATTTCTACTATAATTACCTATTAGGGCAGCACATAATGCTGAAAAACTTGAATTAATACAGTAGCAAGATGTGCCAACAAAAAATTCCACCAGCTGTGGCAATGAACATTCTGATTCTGATACATTACCACACAATACTACAGCTACCACAACCTTTTATCTGCTATACTGTATTTTAATTACCAGAACGTGTGGTAGTTTAGTGGGTTATTGCAAATATCTCTATGCAAGGAATTTTCACGATTCATATTACAATTGGTTTACTGAATGAATTTTTAGCTGTTGAAAATACTGAAAACATATGTATTTTGCTAATGACGTGAAGCAACTTACACTTCTTATTGGCTTGTTGCTTTCCACTGACCTGATGCAAATATTCAGACAATTAATTTGATGAAAATCAAACCCCATCTTTTATATTGAACTCTTTAATTTTAACCAGAAAATAAGTTCCATAAAAAGGAACTGGAAAAATAAGAAGATTTCCGAAGAAAGCTGAAACCTAATTACAAAGATTAATGGTCTGTAGAAAGTAGCCCACAATTACCTAAATGGTCTCAGAGAGAAGTGGTTCTGCATCTCAAATGCCAAGAATGTCATTTTAAAAATATTAATGGATGTCTTAACACAGATGAAGGTCTTTGTGTCCTACCTCACAGTATAGAGGAGAGGCTGCCAGTTTTATCATATTCTCCACACTGTCAGAAGGTATTAGGATGAATTATTTCCACAACACAACACACAGTCAGAAAAAATAGTGCAGAAATACCGCATATTTTTTCCCCCACATACACTATACAAAGCACTCATCATGATTTGCCTTAAAAAAATTTGCCTGAAAATACTAGCAATAGATTGTTTGAAAAGCAAGATTATCCATGACAATGCAGTGGAACATATGTGAACATATGTGAACTTAAACCCTCGACTTCAATCAATCAAAAATTTGGTGAAAAAAAACATATTATTTTGTTATATGTGTATGTATGTGTGTGTGTGTGTGTGTGTGTGTGTGTGTGTGTGTGTGTGTGTGTGTGTGTGTGTGTGTGTGTAAATATCATTAAAACATTCTATACATATAATTTCATGAGATATATATATAAGAAAATAATATGTATGCAATTTTGTTTTAAGGCCCTTAATCACCATTCGGAAATGAATATGGATTTCATTTGAAAATGTCATGAAGAACTTTCTCTAAGACCCCTAGTGGTGTAGATCTGATTACACATCCATATCAAAGGGTACAGTTAAGCTCCTGAAGATTGTCTCCCCCAATCCTTTTCAAGGAAACGGGTGCTCCAGAGAGCCAAACACAATTTCTTTTATCCTCAGGGAAGTTTTTTTCTGATGTTAAAACAGAAAACATCAGTCAGTGAAACTGTCTTCATAGTTTTTTCCCCTCCTCTAGTCACTTTCTTGGTGCAGTTTCAGGGTATTTCCCAGCTTACATGCATTGATAGTGACATGCAAAATATGTTTTAATTTGTAGCATGTCTGTGTATGTAGTAAAAGAAACCAAATTTACTTATCTCTCAATTTTATCCAAAATAACTTATAGAAGTGCAAAGGGTTACTTTGTTAAGGTATTCCTCCCTGGGCATTGAACCCACAACATTTGCATGGTTAAAATGGGAAAATGTGTGTTGATTCCCTTGATTTGATGCAATGCACTTGTTGAGCAACAGAATCTAACATAAATATGTATGTATTTTTTCCATTATTGCTAAGCAAATGTTTTTTTCCAGACACTTGCACAGGCTATACAGTAAAACTTATACCAAGACCCTTGCAACTCAGATAAATGTCCTTTCCCAGTTTAAAATAGCAATGCCCTTCATAAGTCAGTTAGCACATATTTGCATCTGTGTGGCATGTAGCTGCAATTTTCTGCTCATACTTAGAAGCTGATGTGGTTAAAAAGGTTTTCAAATTTTAAAATCTGGAATTTTACAGACAAATTAAATGTCCAAAAGTCTGGCATTTGAATAAGATGCTTTTGTGCAGTGTTGGCAACAGTATTTTTACTATTAGCCAATATGATTCATAAAGCTTGGCTTACTGGTATACGATAATGACGGCATTTCAATGCATTAGATACAAAGGTATGACTGGCATTGCCAGATGGTGATGCACACGATATACAAAAAAATACCAGATTTATGCAGTCACACTTGAGTTAAAGCTGATTTTATGCTCAGAACACCAAAAATAATGTGTAATGCAGTTGGTGGAATATTGACTATATTTGTCTGATATCAGGGGCAGTGTTTCACCTTAACAGCACACATTAGGACTGTGGGAGGAAATCAGTCCCAACACAGGAAGGGCATGCAAATTAAACACACAGCCTGAACTTATTTTTCATCCACATTTGTGTTAAATTTTTTAATTTAAGGTATTTGTCTTTGCACTGTGTATGCTTAGAGTTTGTCGGTCTTTCTCTGGTTTACTTTATGTTGCTTACAGTTTCAGCCCAAAAACGTACATTTAGGCCAACTAATGTCTCTACGTTGCCGTAGAGTATGACTGGCAACCTCGTCCTGCCTGCATGGATTCCAGCCCTTATTCTAAATCTATGAATATCGTCACTTTTACGACACTCCCTTAAACACCTCAAATCAGAACGGCTCCATTAATATGAAGTCAAATCATTCATGTTTTGAGGTTTATGGATGAAACCAAAGTTTTAAAAGGCCCCTGAAGTTATTGGACTATACATTAAACGAGAGTTAAACTGAAGAAGCCAAATTCACAGTTAAAGTAACTTTACCGTAATCACGCACCACGAATAGAAAACTGAGAGTTTGCCAAGCAAGGTTGCCAACCCTGGGATTTAGACAGATAAATGCCCAGGGTTTAATGGCTTAATTCTCATGAAGTTGCCGTCGCTGAAAGATTTGAACATCAGCTTTATTTTCAAAGATTGTTTGTCTGAACGGGCGCGATTTCTTATCCCGAAGTGAAGAAAATGCATTTAGGACGTTATGACTTTTACATAAACGAAACGCAAGTGGTTCTTAACTGTGAAGACGAATTAGATCCTAAGCGAAGCAATCTCTGCCGTGCACTCTAACCCTCTTAGCGGAGAGAGAGAGAGAGAGAGAGTGAGAGATGGGGGATGTCTCACTGGTTGCTAAGGGCAACGGGGTGATATAGATGGTGTGTATTTGCTGAACCCCAGCTGCGCGTCTCTTAATACTGCTGCGACCCTCACGTCCCCGCGCAATTCCAGACACTGGCTTGGCTGCTTTCAGGCGAGAGGAGACGAGAAAGGATTTGATTTGCGTCTTTCCCTGTCTGGGATCGATTATTACCTTTCTTTCATACGCAATTACGGATTTACCTTAACGAGCACGAGGTTTGGAAATTATTACTATATTAACTAAAATTTTATGTGGGAATGCTTGATTAATTCATCCTTTGTTTTGTTTCTTAATTCACAGCTTACTAACTTGTAGGATTTCATTTTTATATTCTGCATGAAATGCTAGCGATGATTTCAGTGTATTGTTTTTTTGCATTAAGAGAGTAAGTGAACAAAAAGAATTGTTTTGGATTTTAGGATATCGCTCTCTTATTGTCTTCACTGCGCGTATTCGGATGCGTTTTGTCGAATTACATGCTTAATGCAGTCAGTATAGTATGTGGGAAAAAGAATGGTGAATTTCGGTCACAGTCTAGGTTTTTCAGAGGGGTTATTCACTATCTGTTGGATTTCTTGCTGTCAGACATTTAAAAACTCACTCAAGTAAACAAGTAAATGGTCTCGTCCTCCGCTTTATTCTTTTACGAATCAAAGCAATTCATTTTGAAAATGTCGAGTAATGCACATAATAACATTACAATAAGACTGCAGTCAGGTACTGTTTATTTGCCCAGTAGGTGGAAAAAGCATGCTTTTAAAACTAGATATGCATAATACTTCTGCAAATACATTTTTTGGTGGTTTGGCGTTGACATAATTGTGACAGAACATGAAATACTAACATATTTAGTTCTCAAAAATGTGACATTTATAATACTCCTATTATCACTTTTAAATCATTTTGCTATGAATGAATGAATAATTTATTTTCATTTTACTGTCCCAGAACTGACAATATAATTAATACGGGGGTATCTAATTATTGTTTTACATGCCCTCATGGTTTCCTCTAATTGGGAAAATGCGTGTTGATTCCCCTGATTTGGTGTATAAACGGCTTGAGCGGAATAGCTCAGTCTTCTTTTTGGAGATAATAATATTGCAGCAACAACAACAATGCGTAGACATTCGTAAGGGCTAGAGGGGGAGGGGTATTGTGATCCATGTTAGATATGTAAATGAGGTTTAGGAAAGGACAGGCACCTGCTGTCTGGACAATTTGCATTGGCTTTTTACTGCTTCCTCGTACGAATGCTGCTTTATTTCTGCAATGTGATATTGGAACGTAAAGTGAAGGTCTAGCACCGGTTTCTCCATTTTTTTCCGATGTGCTAGAGCGTTGTAGATAACAAAGAACTGGATTTGTCGAAGAGGGAAACCAGCCAAGAGCTCAATTGTTCATATGTCAGTCAGAAGAGGACTCTGTTGTCTCACTTTCCTGTGAAAGCAGGCCAAATGCTCTAGAAACACACAGACCCCATGAACTCTAAAGGTTATTCTTTTTTTTTTTGTTTTTTTTTTGGAGTTTTTAGTGTTACTCTAATACCGAAACAAGATAACGTATGTTTCCATTGTATGTTACAGTTTTTACTTTACATTTAAAAGTCACTTCGGCTTACACCACAGTCATTTGAATAATATGATGCCGCTGTGTTCAAATCCTTGGTAAATTATGGCAAATCGTGTTAATCATGTAGAACAGGTACACGTAAAACTAATTACATTTATAACACGCATATATAGTCCTCTTATTTTATTGCTAAATATTCTGCACATCTGCTTGTTTTCTCTCCAATTCTGTGTAGCACCCTTTTGTGACGACATCTCAGCAAACAGTGCATGTACTTAGCTGTGCAGTATGGCTTTTAAATGGTTAGGTGAGAGAAATCAAAAGCCTACACAGCAGCTGTTTAGAATATATTTAGTATTTATTTACTACATTTCAAGCTATTGTGCTATCCTGCATATTTTAAATAGCTAATATCTGTCATTGTTGTTTTACATTGAGTCAAGGGCTGACTCCACATACAAATGCAGTCATTGCTATTTTGCATAGCCCTTTTTCTATTCTGTTGTTTTACTAAGTCATTTTTGACTTCTTCCTTTCACCAGGATTACAGTTCCTCATCTCTTTGGATCACCTGGAAACATCATATGGATCTCTGTAGTCTAAAGCGAACCTGTTTTGGATTATTCTCAGTGTCAATTCATGATCAATGAACTTTGCTGCATTAGACAGAAAAGAAATTTGTACCCCTGAAGTGTAGGATATTCTTATACTTTTATTGACATGGCAGCTGTAACATGCAACGACCCGGTTGAGGAAGATGGCTTGGAGGGAGCTGAAATGAAGCCCATAAATTTGGAATCCTCCACAGGACAGTCTGAAGAACAGAAGACCATTGATGAAGTTACACAAAGCACAGAGCAACAGCTGGGTGATGGAAAAGCCAAGCCGACCTCAGAGAAAATCTGGGGCTCTTTCCTAAAAAATAGTGGGAAGCTGGGTAAAGTAATGGTAGGGAAGAAAAAGAAAGACTTGGGTAGTACAGAGGCAAATGTGGAAGGTCTGGAGCAGGAAAAGTCCACAGCTCCCTGCCCAGTCAAAGAAGGGGAGGAGGGATCTTTACCTCCATCATCCAGTGCGGAAGGTTCTGGGCCACAAAAACAGTGCAACAATAAAGAACCAGAAAAGCAGGAGGATGAGGTGACTGCAAAAGAACAAAAGCCGTCAAGCTCTAACAAGGATGTTAAGCCAAAGCAGGGTGAGAAGTCTAGTGTGCGAGATTTCATTCGCAAGCCTGTGTCCAGAATTTTCTCACACAAAAGCACAGAGAAAAAAGACTTGGCCAATGAAGCTCAGACAGAGAAAAAGACTAGATCCAGATCTCTAGACAGAATAGAAGACACTGAAGCCAGCTGCAGTGCAACAGATCCATCTGGGGAGCCACACAGGTTGATTCCTCATGAAAGGAAAGCCTGGCATTCGTTTAAGAAGTTCATGCCACAGAAGAATGTCAAGAAAAGCAATGAGGATTCCAAGGATTTGGAAGGAGCAGAGGCTTCACACGGTGATGCTGGAGAATCAGAGTCAAAGGTGGATCATACCGGGCAGAAAAAATGGAAATTGAAAAGATCATGGACGTTCCAAGGTCTGAAGAGAGACCCGTCTATGACTGGCATTCATAAATCAAAGGGTGCTGATAAAGGAGAACAGGTCACCGGGGATGTAGATCAGGGGACTGTGGCGCTCTGTGAAGACGGCAATCTTCCAGGGGAGGCGGAAACGGAAGACAAGGCACATGCAGAGCAAGAGGAGGAAGTTTCTTCTACGCAGCGCGCAAAATCAACAGATCACCATGCCAGCGAGATCTGGACTTCATTCAAGAAGCGAGTGACACCCAAGTCGAAGAAGTCAGTGGATCACGTGACTGTCACTGAGGAAGAACAGACAGATGCAGATGAGCACAGCGAGGCACAAGCCTGTCAAGAAGAAGTAAAAGCTGCCAAACAAACAGAGAAAAAGACTCACTTCAACAGAGCTGTGTCACTAAAAAATTTTCTCCTGCGCAAGGGGAAAAGTGCCAGCGTGGACGTCGGGGAGGCCGTCGTGGAGCAAAAGGATGGGAATGGAGGAAGTGCCGGTGATGCTCATGATGACAAAGATGGTAAAGTAGGGGAATGTGAAAGTCAGAACCTTGAAAATGTCAAGCATGATGAAGACTCTGCTAATCAGATGACTGCGAGTGATCTCCCGACCGGGAATGAAGAAGAGAGTGAAGTAAAGGCCAACGAAAGCACTAATGAAGAAGAAAAGCACTCCGAGCCTGAGCTGAAACCACCAGAGAACCCACCTCAAGTGGCAGCTGCGTCACAGGACAGTTCCAGTGTTAATGGCACTGCAAGCGAAGAAGTTTGTCAGGTGAATGAATGCAGCCCTGAAGACGATTCCAGTGTTCCAGAGGTAGAATGCGCTCAGCCCAGTGCTGAGGGAAAAGAGGAAAGCACACAGGACACTACAGGACATAAAACAGTTCCACTGGAAAACGCAGAGGAAGAAATTAATAAAGTGGATACATGTCATCAAGAATCTGAAGTGCAGGATGAGAATGATTGTTCCAGCAGACCAAAAGATGACGAGAACCTAAACCAAGAACAGCCCTCTGATAGTAAGCACTGTTCTGATGGTCCAGCACCTTAAAGCGGTAAGTGAGCTCCAGAATATGAATACTATCTTTGGTGGTCTGGATGTTACAAATCAGATCCGCACTGTAAGTTAAATGCCACTGCTTGTGCATAGATCTCCTCAAAATGGTTATCATCATTGGCCATTGATCCTACTCCAACATCAAGAACAAATATGCAGATATTGTTTTTTCATCATTGAGTGTTCTTGTCCATAGTGCAAAGAAAGATTTCAGTTTTAGGCTTTTATGTATTAAATCCAACATACTCTTCTGTTCTCTTAATGCAAGTGCCAATGGTTCTCCGAAAAAAATCACTGTTGGGGGAGTGCTTGCCATAGTCTGATTGGGGAAGGTTTTAATACCATTTTATTTCTTTTTTTTATTCTTTTTCAGCAGAAAGCAGCAAGGAAGGTGAAATGTAGTCATCCAAGAAGCACCCGATCAGTGCTGGATTCATTCAGCAAGGATCTTTTCTGTTAAAAAGGGAATTATCACATTTACATTATGATTTGTTGTGGTCAGAATGATGCAATACATCAAAAAAGTAGAATCTCTAAAGCAATAATTTGTGTGTTAGAGCAGTTTGTTTCATCATGCACTTTTAAATGTTTGCTTGTCCACTAGTAAAGATATATTGTCCGAACCTTGTCATCTTTGTTCCATCAAATGTTTGTTACAAGAGTTCCTTTCAGATCAAAACAGTTTTTGACTCCCATTTCTTTTGTGTTTTTTAATAGACAATACACCGTGATACAAGGAACATATGTAGATGACCCAATTTGTTCAGTATGAAACGTATTCTGGTCTCTGTGTTAACGTTTTAGACTGTTATCTTCTCAACATAAATAAACCCTCAAAATATGAACACGACACCTGTACCAGTCTCCTTATTTTCAAAGTAGATGCAGTCAAAGTACAAGTTTAAGATGACGTTGATCATTGTTTGTTGTGGAAATGGATCAATGCCAAGCAATGACAGAATCTGTGAGACTGCAATTTTGGAATAAAAGTAATGATTAGTATCTGCAAGGAAAGAGGAATTACAGCAAGAATTAATTTTCGCTGGAAATACAGCACCAGTATTTACTTTGCATGAGCTAAAACGAAGAGATTTTATATGATCATAAATTTTCATGAGCCACATTTCGCTTGCGCTGATGCCTTTAAAATCGATGCAGAATACAAACTACACTATTTACTTTTGATATCTTAGTGAATAAAAATATTCAAACTGCATCTCTTGCAGTCCAACAAATATTTGAGGAGAAAGCTTAATCGGGGCAGTGGAAGCTAAACTTAAAGAAAAATGTTTCCTTTCTTACTGTAACAAAAATAGATATTTTATCATGAAATATTACAGATTTATTTCATCTCTGGCTAGTTCTACTAACATTTGAGAAAATCAGTATATTTTACTGGAAAATCCATACAGGCTTTTCCCCTTTGTTTTTACATTTAGCTTTATTATTTTAGCATGTATAAAATTTTCCCCAGCTATTATATGGATTGGATAAAGCAGGAGAAGAATCTTAGTGTAAGACTGCTATAAAGATTTCTGATGGAGGATGCCCACAGTGTCTAGACTGTCATATTTGCATATGTCATTCATCTTGCAAACGAGAAATGCACAACATCGTTCTCATTTAATTATTGAAAGTAGTATTCAGGCCATGCAAATGATGTTTGGAATAACAATGTCAAGGGTGAGACTCTGGGGACCTCATTAATGAATACACTGTCAGTATTCCCAGTTGATTTTATTGAGCAGAAATACAACAAAACAATCAGAGTTATTGTTCTCACACGATCAAGTCAGTTTATTTTTGGCCCAAAGTTCAATGCATAGATCTGTTATTGAGAAGTATGCAAAAATAAGAATATTTGAGCTCATGTAACATTCCCATAGTTTACGGTAACCTTTTGCGCACAATAACCCTACAAGGTGATCTTGTTTGTTTCTGCTGTGTCACTCACTCCCCTGTAGCGCCATCTTGCGCACAAATCTGGAATTACATGTGATAAAGGCCAAGACCTTGACAATAAGATATATTTCCTCCAATCCATTTCCCGAATTCAGTTTCAACCTCAGCTTCGATCGTTTGTCAATTACTTTCAAATACAAATATATTTAAAAGCACCATTTAAAAAAAAATGTTTGCAGCTTATTGTAACGTCCGCGTGTGCAGGTAGCGAACAGCACAAGGCAGGAGTCCCAAGGTAGGGGTGACGAAGGGGTTTAATCACAGAAGAACAGGCAGAACACTCACGCATTGACGACTAACTACAAGAATGACAGATCTGGGGAAGACTGACTGAGACGCGGACTAAATGCAAACAAAAAGCTAGACTTAACAGGCACCAGGTGATTACAATCGGGGCAAAACAGGAAGCAAGAATGTGGGCGTGGTACACAATCGGGAGCGTTGGGAGCAGGACGTAACACTTATTACCTGGAAATACAAACTGTTCCATTTTATAATAAGATGGAAATTGCATCTTTTTACAGGACAATTAACTCAGTGAAGGACAGAATATTAACATTCATTCTATTAACATTTAATTCTCCAGACTTTATACGAATTTGTAAAATTTTATTAAATATTAATGTAGCACATTTTTTCTACACCAGAAACACGGCCACAAAAATACTGAGGAGCACTTAAAATGTGTAAATAAATTGAAAAACTCATAAATTCTTGATAAATACAACTTAAATAGTTTATAATTGCATTGAAAAGTTCATTTTGAACCCATTCTTTAGTGTGTAAAATAATTTGCTGAGAGGAAAATCCTGCTTAAATAGACATATTTGTGATGGAACGTATGATTGACCAAATCATTTATATTATTTTTCTTACTAAGTTTTATTCTTTTTAAATTCTAAATATCCAACCATGTTCATAATCATTTATCCAATGCAAAGTCAGGACATTTTTTGTGAGCCTGGAGTCTATCTCAGGATTCATATGGGATGCAATCCATCTCAAAGCGCATAGACTCACTTACACACTACATGCAATTAAAAGACAGCTATTCCTAACTGTATGTTTTTGGTGTGAAGGAGTTAAGCAGAGCATCCAGAGAATGCCCAAACTAATAGGGCAAAAAACATTAAAAATCCACAAGCACAGATCTTGGGGGAACAATTTAACCCCAAAGTCAAGGTGTAAGACCACAGTGCTGTCCAATGAGCTGTACCTGCTGCCCTTCAATCCTAGAAAAATTCTAATAAAATATCTCATATTGTTTATTGTTATCAGTATTCAATGTGATGCATTTTACATTTCCCCATCGTTAATCCATACATCTCCTAGCCGTTTAATCAGTACAGGGTTGTGTGGCTTAAATCCCAAATTAAGTTTAATCAATATCCACATACACCTCTTTCTTCCAAACACTTATCCAATACATTAAATCTGTTAGGGGTTGAAAATGAAAACGGTAAAACCTTTAAAATCATTATTATATCTCATTAAGTGACATTATTTTTCTACACCACAAGAAGAAAGAAAATTTATCTTAGATAGATAGATTGATGATAAAGTCTGTCTGTCTATCTATCTATCTATGACAAATTTATCACATTTATCTATCTATGATAAATTTTCTTACTCAATATTTATACATTAGGCACGATGTTTGCCCTTACAAGTTTGCCCTTACACACACACACACACACACACAAATACACAGCAATTTAGACACCTGTTCATCTGGATTGTATGGCCCAGAAGTTTGCAGAGAAATGAAAACACACAAGATGTACATGTAAAATATAACTTTAAAAATCATTCCTTAACTATTTCTCAAACTGTATTTAATCAGATCAGCTTTTGGCCATTTAAACCCTTTTATTTCCCGTTTCATATTCCCCATTTCTTTGAATTTCACCTGTGTAGACTGCACATGCTGATTAATACAAGGAAAACAGTTTACGTTTAACTAAGTTATTTCTATGTGGTGCATTAATGTACGTACTTTCGGTATAAAGCATAAGTTACTGCACTGTGTAACAAGGTACCACATACAGGAACACCTAAAAGTTTTATATCCGTTCTCTGCTTTTCGGTGCGGCTCATCTTGAGCTAAATATTTTTCAGTAACCCCACATTGATCAAAACCTTTAGGGCAACTGAGATGGATCCCCAGTACCGGTCCGTAGCCATTAAACCATCGGGCCGCCCAACTCTGAGGGTTTTGCTAAACGGTTGATTACTTTTCAAATATATATATTCAAATACACATTTTTACGATCCCTCGTAATAATTCACCGTCGCGAGTTCTGTTCGGGGGTGAAAATGGAAACAGTAAAACCTATAAACTCAGTTGATCTGACAGTAATAAACACGTTTTCATATCCCACCATCTCTTATGTGGGTCATTCATTGTAAAGTATTCTCAAGAGTTACCAGGCCACAAAGGTAAAGTTAATAAAAAAAAATGTTTAAAAAATTGTTAAAGCTTTGAATAAGTCATATTGGTTTCGGAGTCGCTGTGTGGTTTCCATAACAGTCGCACAGGTATGGACTGGTCGGGGTTGGGGCCCTAACATGACATACTTTCGGGGTCCAGGATCTTACACGTCTGCAATACAGCCTCACACTCGGACCGTAAACACGGAGCTGTTCTGCGCACGAGCGCTCCACAGTTCGCACATGCGCAGAATGTGTGGGAGGAGGCGGATAGGCACTAGTAGGAATTTCCACACGGCTTTGAAATTACTACGCAGGGTTGTACATCGTTCATCGAGTAACAAAATCTACGTAGTTAGGAGACGAATAAAACAAGTTGCTTCGTGTTAATGGGGGAACTGTTGGCGAATGCGTTATTAAGTATGCGTTTGTACCCCCACATCCTCAAACTCATACTGTGACGGAAATCTGACTTTCGTAATCCTGGGAGCCCCTAGAACCTTACACTAGTGCACAGTTTCCGTAATAGTAAGATCTCTCACACAGCATTATGATTGCGATTCAAGCAGTACTTGTCACTTAAGGGAATGTCCGTTCCAGCAATAGGTGTGGTTCTGGCTCAGAACTTGCCCAAACGCAGCACATCGCTAAGCCCATTACCATCTTACCTCACGTTTAACTTATAACGACACATTTTTGCTTTTGTATTTTCTCCCAGTGGTCTCTAATTGCCGTCTGTAATAGGACCCAAAGACGTGTTTCCCCTCCGGGTAGGTGCTGTCTGGGTGTGTCCGTCTCTAGGGGCGTTTCTGGCATAAACAAGAATGCACTGTTAGTCTAACGCAATTGTTTTTTTACAGTCGGTGTGTTCGGCATCGTCTCCGTCGTTTAAGGTATATGATTAATCAAATCTCTTTAAATTTGGCACTTATAGTTTCATTTATATAATTTTGTTATGTTGACCGTTTTAGTAGGTTACTGCACTTGGGGCGGGGAGGATTAAACTATGTTCTACGGCTTAATGGAGATTTTGCGTGGGATGTACAGTGACTGGCCGAATGAAACTAAACTGTAAATCATTCATATATTTTTCATTTGGAATATATATCGAAAAATGTGTTTTTATTGGTTACCGCTGACTATATTATTTCATCATATATATGGTACTTGTATATGAGGATTACTGATTTGTGGTGCAGTTTGATCCGTTCTGTATACGCAGTTAAGTTGCTAAAAGTTTTCACAAATGTACGGTGTTTGTTTGTACTTACGACTCGGATCGCACATCCTTTGCAGATTATTTTGTGCTACAGAACAGGTCATTGCTTTACATTTTATTACGATCCATGACTTGTATAGCGAGTTAACGTTTTCTGAAGACTGCATTCCAAAAGTATTGATATAATCCCTTTATCAGTATGTACTTTTTAAAAGTGATTTGGCAATGATACAGCATTTTAGCAGTATCATGGATTTACTGAAGTGTAATTGTGAATAAAAAATTATTTCTTTTATATTTTCAAATAATCATTAAGGATACGTCTTACGTAGACATAATTAATACGTTTAGCATGCATGACGTGTTATGTTTCTTCTTTTCTAAGCAACCCTCCAAATAAATTTCAAGATGACATTTTTGCTCAAAAAAATGGTTGGTGGTCTTATCGACTACGCCGTAAGGTGAGTATTTCAAACATCCTACGACACTATTTACGACACGAATATGCACACGCTTTAAAATGTTGGGTACTTATTTGAAACTACAAGTGAAACTGAATGCATAGCAAAGCAAACCAAGGTACATAAAGACTAAGAAAACCATGTAGCCTCATAGTTTAATTGTATTAACTGTACAGTTTACAGTATTTTAATTGCAGTAAATTATATGACACGTCACCTCTTTCATCAACAGTAATATTGATCCCAGCCAGTTTGTACCTTCAGAACCTGTAAGTTGAGAAAATATTTTTGCTATTTTCTTTATATTGTGGAATTTTAACAGAATTGAATGCACGTTGTGACATGTAATGCAAAAAGCAACATTTACTTTTTATTAATTTTTTGTGTATTGTTCATAGTACCCTTTGTTCATGGTAAAACGATACATTTTATTAAATTTGAAGTAAATACTTCTATTGATATCTTTCTCTTGTAGTGAGTATACAGGGTGACCATCTGTGCATTAATATTGCTGTTTCCTAATAAATTGATGTGTTGTGTTTGAGAAATGATTTTGAAAGGAGGCACGCTTTCGGATAAAATGTCATTAATGGTCCTTTTCAGCAATAGTGTTTAACCTAAGGGGGGAAAAGCACATTTTTACATTTATTTTGGAGTGTATAATGAAGTGAAATTGCTTTTAGAAGTGTGATTATTTAATGTGTTATGAGTGACTTGCCTGTGTTAGAGGATTACTTGCAAAGCAGTTTTCTGTGTCATGCATATTTTATTCTTTGTATTACGGTAATGTAGATATGTAGGGCTGTGGGTAATAGATGTGTCTCTGTGCATTAGCCTCCACCCCAAATGCATCAGACACATGCTGCGCTGAATGAGAGCGCCGAAGAGAAGCAGTTCCGCAGGGTCTTCGAACAGCTGGCCGGGGAGGTGTGTACCTCCTGTAAATGTTATGTCTTGTTCCTCCAAATGAAACTTTGTTGTCACATCTAAGCTCATAGGTTTTAATTCATTGTCCAGAAATTTTGATACCTCTATAATAGGGGTTAACATTACTGGGAATGTGTAAACATTCCGTGTTTGTAATTTTTGACCGTAGTAATTGAGATATATTTGCTTATGGGTGAATAGTAAAGTATGTGGTTGTGATTAACGTATAAACTGTAGACATTAGTGACAAAAAGCTTTTCAATAAAATGATACTTTGTAGCAGTGTTTCTTCATTTGTAAAATGTATTTTTCTGTATATGAACTAAAGACACACTCTTTTAAGGTGTGACTGTGTAACAGTTGAGTGCTACAAATGGTAGTAACTCACATATATGCAGTTAGCTGCTATTCTGGTTCTGTAGGGCTTCCTTTCTTTAGACACCCTTTTTAGGTAGTCCTAAGGACAGTGTCAGTCTAAAAGAAAAAACTGGCCCACTAAAATGTTATATATGCATTCAGTGTGTCATTTAAATGTGTCTGGTATCTTTAGAGTTTCAAAACTTTTTTTTAGGTTGAGGTGGGGCCTTTTGGTTGTGAATCATGCTTCAATGAGTCATGACTATTCCTGTGTTAGATTTTTCAGTCCATTGATATTGTAACTGGGTAGGAAAATTTTGCATTAATAAATAATAGTGATGAGAACTTTGTTTACTGATGTGGTTTATGTTTTAAGCTTTTTTATTCACTGTTTATGGATATTGAATCAGCAGATGATTTGGTTAGCATTTTTTGTTATTTAATAAATAATATCACACTTGTTTCAGCAATGATGAACAGTGTTGGGCTGCATGGTGGTTCACTGGGTACCTTTGGTTTAGTCGTTTAAATTCTGTCCCCTTTTCCTGTGTGTGTATGAGTTTGTATGTTGTGCAGGTTTTCTAAACAAATTGGTATTACTAAATATATATGGGGTTAGTTACATTTTGAGATGTTTATACTGATGTTTGTTTAACTATGGCCTTCAAAAATGTTAATTTCATAATTCATACCACAATATGTCTCTTGTTGTATACAAGTGTTATTGGTGTTTTATTTTTGAAAGTGAGCTTGTTTCACAAAAACCATAATGTTAGGATCCTAGCTTTACATTTTCATTTTATATTTAAAATTGAATCTACTAGGAACAATAGTCTTCTACTCCTCTTTCCAGTTCACCATAATATCAATGATGATTTATTTATTAATATATTTTCCTTTGTCCCCAGGACATGGAGGTGAGCCCTAATGAACTGATGGGGATACTCAACAAAATCATCGGCAAGCGTAAGCTGTATTAACAGATATAAATGCCCATTGTATGTGTCTTTGTATTGTAATACATGTTGCATTAACACATCTTAATGCATCTTTTATTGACTTCCATTGTCAAGTTTGTGGATAATAAAATTGGAAGTACAATGGTATTTCAATCACTTTTATGTTTTATAGCTTTTCCTGCTTAAATCATGCATGTACTGTGCAGGAAATGGTGAACCTTTCACACTGCATCGTTCTATCCATATTATTGTGGGTTTATATATTGCTTTAATTAAACTATCCAACCATCCATCCATTTTCTGTACTTGCTTTTGTATTTTATTAATTACGCTTATTTTTCATGCTATTTTTTTTGCAGGAGAATTTGATTTTGCTTTTTTCTTGTCTGCTTTTATGCAGTGTTTGCCTTCCTGTGCTCTCTCTTCCATTAGTTTTTATCACCAAGATTGTTTTTTTTTTTTTGTTTCAGATTCCGACCTGAAAACTGATGGCTTCAGCCTTGAATCTTGCCGGGGCATGGTGGCAGTCATGGATGTATCCTTCCAGATGATGAAAGTGATAGTTTATTGGTTATCAGCAGAGCATAATGGTTATTGGTTATCAACAGAGCATATTGG
>JAABNY020000035.1:7546741-7572229 GCA_015164015.2 Brevimyrus niger
AAGTCAGGAATGTGGGGGGGTGGGGGGGGGGCGATTGTACTTTTTTTTTGTTTCCTAGACTTCACTAATTTGCTCCCTTGTATATGTACTATGCTTGTGTACTCTGCATGAGCTTTTTCATAGAGATTACAGAGCTTCTAATGCGTAACCTAACTAAAACTTTGGTCTTTTGTGCCTTGAAATTCCATTTCTGTGATATGTATAAACAGAGCATGAGTGCATTACCTATTCTGTGCACACTCTGGTTGCAGTATACAATACAATCATTAAGCAAGACCATGGACAAAGTGTTAGTCTTTCTTTTCTTCAGTCTGTTTCTTTGTGATGGTGCATTATTAAATTATTTAAAAAAAATCTTGATAAAAGAATGATTATCTATCACTTTAAATGTATGTCTTCTTTCATAATAATGAAACACATCTGGTATTAACAGCACATGTGTTGAATTGTTAAAATAAAAATCCCTCATGGCATTAAATTTCTGAACCACTACATTACATAGCCCCCTCATCCTGGGTTATTCCCTGCCTTGTACCCATAGCTTCCATAATAGGCTCCAGACCCCCCACAGCCCTGCTTAGGACAAAAGAGGGGAGAAATTGATGCCTGGATATGCTGCATAGTTGTGCCTATAAGCTAAAAGTCATACACATTATTTTCTCTTACAATCATGCAAATATAACATTTGACTCACTCATACAAGTTCAATATATGCATCTACTATCTGGAAATTAAATTTATTTTATAGTTATTTGTTTGATAGATTAAACAACATTTATTTGTTGTGTGATTGCATTGAATTTCTTTGAACTGAATTTAATTAAATTCTTCCTGTCACTCCAATTAAAAAATCAATTCTGCATTCTGTGGGGTGATGCCTGTTTAATTCAGATTCCTTTTCATGAATGGAATGGGGCACATTTTATGAATTCAGAACTTTGCACGACCCCTGTACATAATGAGCTAACCAATCAGAATTGTTATGCATTCAGACACACCCTTTAAAGGGGGATTAAGGTTAATTACCCCCTTACTACTTGTTTGTGTTGTAGTTCGTGTAAACACCTCTGTGTGTATGTATATGAAACATTTGTCTTATTTTTCTTATTTGCTGCCATCTTGGCCAGGACTTCCTGGAAGAAGAGATATTGTACCTCAAAAAGAACTTTCCTGGTAAAATAAAGGATAAATAAATAAACTACCAGCAACAAAAATGGCAGCTGTTCAGAGAATTGTGCAAATCAATCCAAGAGGCCTTCTCCACTAAATCCATACTCCACCTTTTATTCCTCATTTACATACATGCCTTACACCATACATACTACTAGTTCCTGTTGCTTGTTAAGGACTAAAACAAGAAAACAGAATCTGCTGGGGAGTGTGTGATGTCCACAGAAGTGTCACATTTGTGTGTTTACATATGATATATATTTTTGTGATTATTGCTTTTTCTTTAGAATACAATGGCTTGTTGCTATTTGGGGAAAATATGTGCCCACAGGACATGAGAAAATCTGTGTACTTCAAAAGTTTTTCCTTTACGGAGTCGACTTGTTATACTTGCTCCAGACCAGCAGGGAGCAGAGTCACATACCAATTGTCTCTTCATTTGGTTGCACTTTGTGGTAACTGCAGGGAATGCGGAAGCATTGACCTGCTGTTGATTGCATCATCAATACTCTCCTATATTTCAGGAAAGTCATGTGTAAAACACATTTAAAACAGGATCAAGGCATGACAAGATTAGTTAATTATTTTGCTAAAGCAGCTATAGTTAACAGTGGCACATGAATTTTGTTAGAAGAGCTAATTAACTCGGCACACGTGTTCTCCTACCTGCGCATGTACCTGTACTGTGTTGTATGACCTATTGTGCGTGTTTACTGGTTAGCTCAGTCCCCACATTTTCTCCCACCAGCTATAGTTGTTGTAAAACTATTTATGCTTTATGAGTTTGTATGAAAATGGTCAATGAGATATTTGAAGTTACATGCGTGAAGAATTATTAGACCTGAGCAACAAGTATATTGAATCCATGTTGATAAATTTGCAGTTTTACTCGTAAAATCAGACATTCGGTGTTAGATGTCGATGACATAAATGTATTCGGAACAGTTAACTGGTAAAATATACCCTGTTTTACTTATATACTTCATATATACAGAAGCTGTAAAATATACCAAGAAGAAAATGTGAATATGTATGTCATGCAATGTGAACTACGTATTGTGTTAACCTGGAAACGGGATATCATTATTGCCAAAAAAAAACAAAACAAACAAACAAAGAAATACATTGAATGCAAATCTGACTCATAAGAAAGATAATACATAACTTCACCCCCCACCTTGATGGTTCAACTCCCCTTTTTAGAATCACGTATTGCGCAAACATATCGCTGGCAGGGAATAGGCATCGAGCACCTGACTGGACATGTCTGTGCGTGTCACTGATCCTAACTACGGGGGCATATTTTATTACTTTCATTGGCAGTTTTTCAGTAATCGCACATGATCAAGCTCTGTTGAACTGGATGCTTTTGAGAGGCCTGCCAGCTGATGTTGAATCTGTAAGCCCTTATTCCATTGCTTTTATCAGTCCTCCATCAGTCTTTTCTGGTTCATGAAGCATAAACTTATCATTCAAACATTCAAATTTCTCAAGGCAAGAAATAGGCTTACAGAAGTAATAGGCCTGCTGACTTAAAAATTGATTTGTGTCTCACCGGGAGCTGTTGATTCACAGTATTTTTCTCATCTGTGTTTGCGGGTTTTCGCTGCAACTCCCTAATTAGATTGCTAATTTGAGGACTGATTGGCTGAAGAGTCCTCACGCCTGGGATTGAACAGCTGACCTAAAGGTTATCCCAAAAACCAGCACACACAGCGGCCCTTTGTGGATCAAATTGGACACCCGTGATTTGAGTACCTTGAACATTCATGATGAACCCCAAAAATATGTGTGGAGCGGGGGGAGCCTGAGCACCTGCCCACTTTGCCAATTTAATGGGAATGTCTGCATGAGCTTTAAATAGTGATAGGAAAGAGGCCCGACCATATCCACATCTGGACTGAGACTCGAAATTCAGTCCTAGAAGTATGAGGTAACCTTGCTAACCACCATGCCACCTCATTTTTCTTAATGTAATCTTCCCCCTCTTCCACAGGTCAAAACTTGACTCATCTGGGAATGTTCCTATTATGGTTGTCAGTTGGCTGTATTCAATCCCAATATTACCCTTTCAATCTGCTGTAAATTCTACGATGTTTTATCAGGTTCCGGAACAACTTTGGTCTAATGCATAAGTACACATCTTATAGGACGTTCTGTCTCTGTACACTAAGGTGTTTAGGTGTTTTTTTTTCATTCCTATGTAGACAAAGCCAGATTTGTTTTTGTTCCTTATAAATAAGTTTATCAAATCCATCTTCTCTGCTATTCATAAATAAATTCCATCTGTCACATCGCCCTGTTTACTCTAATACTTGGAGGTAGTATCCAGGGACAAGTTGGCATACCACCAGAAAGGACAGACCATGTCCAACAGGAGTAACTGTGGAAACAAGAAGAAGCTGTCTGAAATGGATGTCTGGGTTCTAACCCAGACTGTATCCAAAAAACATGGTTTAGATATTGTACTCTGAAGGTCGTGCCGCATATCAGTATGATAATACACAAATACACACAGCAAGACTGGTGACAGAGTGGTTTGTTAAGCATGAAAGTGAAATTGAACATCTCCCATGGCCTGCACATTCAATCGATCTGATTATTGATCCACTTTGGGGTGTTTTAGAGGAGTGTGTCAGGAAACATTTTGCTTCACCAGCATCATGTAGTGACCTGACCACTGTTCTGCAAGAAGAATGGCTCAAAATCCCTCTGTCCACTGTGCAGGACTTGTGCCTCTCATTTCCAAAATGAACTGATGCTGTTGTGGCTGCAAAAAGAGGCTCTACACCACACTAATAAATTATGGTGGTCTAAAAGCAGGTGTTTCAGTTTTACTTTGTCCAACTCATGTACTTCATAAATTGGCCACTGATTGTATATTTTGCTCATGTTAAATATAGTGTTTACAGAGAGGATTTGTTGCATGGTATGCCTTCCTGCTAAAACCCTGCTCATTTCATAGTGAGAATTTTCTTTGTGGGATTACTTTATTCAGATTACGCCAATGTAATGGTGGACAGGAGACCTTGTCTTTTTTGGGAAGCAACATTGGCCAAAACTATTCTGTTTGAGAAGACTCATGCAGATTACTTTAAGCATGATGATCTCAGACAATGGTTATGTGTCACAAGGTGAGGGATGAAGGACGAGCAGGCGTGTTAATTAAACAAAAAAAAGGGTTTTTATTGAACTGAGGACTAATGCAAGAAACAAATTGGACCACAAGGGATCCAAAAACAGGAGGACTGGGGAACCCAGCACCGGGAAGGACTTATATACAAGACTGAGGAGGAAGCTAAGCAAGAGACAGCTGGAGTGAGTAACAGGAGGGTAGGAATGGGAGGTAAGATCAATGAGTAACAGGCGTGGATCATTAGAGCTACACCATGGAAGAGACAGGAGGGTCACATGGGCCGGGTGTGACATTATATCTCTCATCCTCTTTTCATTAGTTTATCATGTGTATTACCTGCCACAGCTAAGTTTCTGTTCTTCAATATCTGTAACTCCTCATTTTTGGAGAAGCTGTCATCTGAAATGAGGATCCTCTTAGACACTGGTTCTCCGGTGTTTTACATAATAACTAGAATTCACTAATTGAAATCCAGTGACAGGTTATATGGGCAGAGCTGTCCGGGGAGTACAATGCTGTGGTTTCCGACAACACAGACTCTAGTTCACTGCCTCATGCCCATTGCTTCTGAAAGAAGCAAATAAAGAAAGATGCATTCTTCTGAGGTGTGACTATGTAACAATTGAGTGCTACAACTGGTAGTAACTCACATACATGCAGTTAGCTGGTATTCTCTCCACCACCGGTGTGTGAATGTGTGTGTGGATGGGTGAATGTGAGGCATAAATTGTAAAGCGCTTTGAGTACTTGGAAGAGTAGAAAAGCGCTATATAAATGCAGTCCATTTACCATTCTGGTAGTGATCAGCTAAATAAATAAATCTATTTCATGTAAAGTTTAAACATGTCGCTCTAAGCATAATTCATGTGCATCAGAAACATGTTTATAGCTTAAGTTAAAGAGTAGATTTATCCCTGTGTTCTTCACAGATTGCAGTAGGAGTTGGTTGCTAGTGAAACAAGAAGTGAGCTAAAAAGGTAGCAACCTTTGGCTGAAAACATGAAAGGAAAACGACACTGTATGATTGCTAGGATAGTATAGAAAATGGCACCATTTGTTGTCCTGCATGACTGTTGAATGATGAAACACAGTAATGTACATGTACATTGACTTACAAACCAAACACTAGCAAAGCCCTTAGTGGTGAGGCACATATCTATTCAAATCACATATTATGCTGTGTAATGAAATCAGCGTGATTCACAGTATAAGTACTAAGAAACACATATTGTTACAGACAATACACTGTCCAAATTTCAGACTAGTTAGTTTGGGTTGGTGTATGAATTCATTACTTTATGGTTCATAGCTAATCATATATGTAATTTAACTTCAGTTTTACTTATGCAGGATAATAACGTGGTGTTGTAGTGCTCTGTCGAAACAAACCGCGATGAAGTACAGACATCCCAGGCGTTCTGATTTCATAGACACCGGCCTAAGCTAGAACGGGATGGGCAAGGGTGGGGGGATTTGTGGTCCCATAAGTGTAATCTGTCAAAAGCGTGAGGTATGCTGTTAAATCAGGACCAACGGTTTTGTTATTTTGGAAAAAAAGAATTGAAACACAAAGTTTTTATGTTTAACAACAATGTATCCAAACTAAAAATAAGTGTTATAAAGGACCTGAATCAAATTTATATTTAAACCGAAAAAGACTTTCAAACACTTACAGTTCAACATCAAAACTTAAAGTTTAAGTTTCAAATCTTTTTTTCAAATTAACAAAACTGGCTGGAGTGAGATTTTCAAATTCGAGACAAGTCTGCACACGCATGCATGCAACAGTTTTATCAGGATACATTGTAAATGCTCCTGTATGGTTTGCAAACTGGCCCAACGAGTTTGATGTAGCTAATTTCAGATTTATAATGGAATAACATAGATTTGTCCTGAGATTTCTTGCATGATCGTTGACAGGCCTGCTGTGTATACAATACGGCCTCTACACCTATGTAGCAGCTTACGTAGAAATTTGCAGAAGGCTTTGGAAAGGCTTAGGAGTTTGCATTATTTGTCTAAGACCTAATAACAAAATTATTGTTTTAAGGGGACAAATAAAGCAGGTAGTCATATGACTGGGACAGCTGTTCGCGATTATAGTAAAACAGATTCCGAGGCCGAGGCGAAAACTGCATGGGGCCCTCCTACTCACCCTCTCCCAGCATGGTAAAATGTATTACATTTATTTTACTGTGAAGTGTAAATCTTGTAAACATCAACAAAGAGAATTAAAGAAACACAAGACTTTTATTTTCACTTTTTGTGAAAAACGGAAGACACAAATAAAACAGATTTGTTGTAGAGTACTCTGTGGTCGGCCACGCTCAGGTAAGGTGACCAGAAAATCCATGTCAGGGAGACACTTTGAGCTACTTCGGGTTTTACAAACTACTTTCAAACTGAAAGGCTCCTGTGCTTGGCTAAATAGTTCAGCTCTTCTTGTGCTTTGACTGTTTTGTTTCCTTGACTGAAAGACTCATCCAGCTGTTTCACATTAGCATTAGTGACACATGCATGATTATAGGAGACTGACCAATCACAGCAAGAAGTGCTCAAGTGAAATCCAGGTCATTTTAATTGAAATGGTAATTTACAATTCCTGTCCTGGCTCAGAGTGTCCTCCCTGACATGGATTATTTGGTCATCCTACATTCAGAACCAAAGGTGGACATTTCAGATCCAGAAAGTAAAAATCCAAACCAGGATTTTGTTTCAACCAACCAGTTGAGTACTATATGGCTTTGAATGTTAATACTCAGCAGGTTGGTTGAAACGAAATCCTGGTCTGTAATTTTACTTTCTGGACCAGAAATGTCCACCTCTGCTCGGGCCCCCCAGGCCATTGCCTGTCCTGTCCCTGCGCCTCCATTAGGTGTGGGTCTGGCTCAAAATTGCTTCAAACATGACAATTCGCTACGCCAAGGGTCTCCAACTCCAGCCCTGGAGAGCTACCGTCCAGTAGGTTTTCTATCATACTTGGCTACTGATAAGCCACACCTGTTCTCAGGTAAATACCAGGAGCAGGTATGGCTCATCAGAAGCCAAGTGGGACAGAAAATCTACTGGATATAGTAGCTCTCCAGAACCAGAGTTGGAATTCCTTGTGCTATGCCCTTTGAACTTCTGTATTTTACCCAATAAGCCTTTCATTGCAGTTCGCTTTAGGAACCGAAGAGGTGTTTCCCCTCTGGTTAGGTGCTGTCTGGGTGTGTTTGGCTGTAAGGGCGTTTCTGCCTGAAACGAGAATGACTCGCTGCTCTGACTGAACAAGTTTTTTACATCCACTGGAGCAGTCGGAGGATTCGCCAACGTTTTCCTTTTAAGGTATAGTTTTAATAAAATCTTATTTATATTCAAATTTCTTTTACGCAGTTTTGTTAGGGTGACATTTTTCGTCGGTTAAAAATAATACGCTATAGAGTAGATTTTAGTTGCAGCATGCTCTAGTGCATAATAAACGTCTGTTTTGGGGGAGTTGTACGGTCAAATGAACATTTAATTGCAGTATAAATGTGTTTGTATTAGTTAACGATGATATATTATTTCATCAGATATATACTACGTGTATTTTAGGATTACTGAATTGTGGTGCAGTTTGGCCTGTTCTGTATGCGCAATTAAGTTGCTAAAAGTTTTCAGAAACTTTAGATACGGTCTTTAGATTTTGTGCTGAGTTTAACCTAATTATTCGTGAAATTAATTTGTATTTGCTTTAGATCGATCACTTTTGTCTGTATAATTACGACTCGGGGCGCACTTCACGTGTAGATAAATGTAAATGACTACAGAACATGCCATAGCATTTCATCGTATGATGATTCGTTGTTTTCTTACGACTGTACTGATTACTTTGAGGTTCCATTTAATTTTTTTAAGTTGGTTAATGATGCAGGATTTAAGTAGCATGCCCTTACTGCAATGTAATCGTGACTAAAACTAGTTTTTACAGATGCTTTATATGTCAAGTAATTTCCTACGCGTTCTTTCATATATTCATGAAATTATTAAAGGCGCATGTCTTGCATATACAGAATATATGATAAGGTTTTCGCAGTTAATAAAGTGTCATGTTTTCCTTCTTCAAGCAACCCTCCAAATAAATCTCAAGATGTCATTTTTATTAAAAAAAATGGTTGGTGGTCTTATCGACTACGCTATAAGGTGAGTATTTCAAACATCCTCTGATACGATTTAGTCTAACATGAATACAATGGTACTTCAGTTCTCAAACTCATTAAAACTCGAATTTCTTAAAAGTCGAACCAACCAGTTCCGGCAAACAATAACCTAGAACTCAATATGAATCTCAGAAGTTGAACCGTGAACGTCAACCTAAGAACTTGCACACGCTGGGAAATGAGTCATGCAACACCCCTCTCAGCAGAAGCAAAGGGTAGGGCTTCAGTCTCAACCTTGCATTTGCTGTGGGAGCATCATGTTTACACTAGCTGAATACATAAGTATAGACACATTTAGACAATGATAGACAGTAACAGTTATTATAATAAAATACACTTAAAAATATGACAGTTTTAATATCATTAATAATGAACCATTATTTAATTAGAATATTATTTAATTATTTAATTGTCCTGCCTAGCGGGGACAGAACGGAGACAAAGGTGCAGACATTAGGGAGTTGGGGAATACAGGGTTTAATTACGGGTAACGCAGGCAAAACAATGACCAGATTGGGGAAACAAACTGAAACGCGGACTAAATGCAGAGGACTAATGACAACAACCAGAAACAGCTGATCACATGGGGTTTCCACACCAGGCTAACGAGGGGGCGTGGCACACGCAAGGAGTGATGATCGGGGCAGGACACGTATATTTTTTTAAAACTTTACACATTGTTTGGATACATTTATTTTTCTGACTAAATTACTGTTGATATGATAAACGTACTTAGATGTGTTTATACAGTATATGCTGTTCTTGTTTTACCCTGTTAATTTTGTGTTTAAATGCTAAAAAAAAATTACATTTAGGTGTAATTTTTTTGGGGCCAGGAACCAATTAATTAGAATTTTCCCCATAAGAAATTATCAGAATGCAAACTTTTTAGGATTCGAACCAGAGTCCTGAATGGATTAAATTCGAGTTCTGAGGTACCACTGTATATGCACAGACTTTAAAAAGCTGACTGATTGTTTAAAATTACAAGTAAAAAATGAACACATAGCCAACTGAGGTATATAAAGACTAAGAACTATAGCAACTCATAGTTTACTTTACAATTTACAATATTTTAATTGCTGTGAATTGAATGACACACGTGACCTCTTTCGTTGACAGTAACATCGAGCCCAGCCAGTTTATAACTTCAGATCCTGTAAGTTTAATGTATTCTGAGTGACTTGCCTGTTTTAGAGAATTGCCTACAAAGCAATCTTTTACTGTATAACATGCGTGTTTTTTCTTTGTATTACGGTAACATAGATATGTAGGGCTGTGGGTAATAGATGTGTCTCTGTGCATTAGCCTCCACCCCAAATGCATCAGGCACATGCTGAGCTGAATGAGAGCGCCGAAGAGAAGCAGTTCCGCAGGGTCTTCCAGCAGCTGGCCGGGGAGGTGTGTACCTCCTGTAAATGTTATGTCTTCTTTATGATCATGACATTCTGATACCTCCATATCTGGGGATGGCATCATGTCATGACTCTGGTACACAGGGCGGAGAAACACCAATGAGAGTACAAAAGGTTGGGGAAAGCATGGGATTCATAACACTCGATGACTGGGCTTCAGAAACAAACTCTGTCATGGACTTAAATACACCTCAGCAATCAACAGGAATTGAAATAGTTTCCCCCCACAGTCTAAATACATGCTGAGGCTGATTGAAGCTCCTGAGTTGCCCATAGGTGTGCATGGGTGAGTGATTGGTGTGAGTGTGCCTCCTGTCCAGGGTTGTTCCCTGCCTCATGCCCATTGCTTCTGAAAGAAAGATGCATTCTTCTGAGGTGTGACTATGTGACAATTGAGTGCTACAACTGGTAGCTCAAGTTTATTTATATAGCACATTATCAAACACAAAGGGTCATTCAATGTGCTTTACAGAAATGGAAGATAAAATAAAAAAACAAGATAATGAGAGGGATAAAAGAAACAAAGAAAATTAAGTGCGGACAAAGTGCAAATATTTAAAAGAAAGCAGAGGAAAATAGTCCAGTTTTTGGCAGCTTTTTAAAGCTGGCTACAGTTGATGCAGATCTAAGAGACCCACCAGGAATATAAACTTCAAGCATATCAGAGATATACGTAGGACCCAAACCATTTAGGGACTTGTACACAATGAGTAATACTTTGAAATCAATTCTGTACTGAACTGGGAGCCATTGCAGGGACCTGAGGATAGGAGTGATGCATCTCTTTTTTGGTTTTAGTTAGAACTCTGGCAGCAGCATTTTGAATGAGCTGGATCTGTCTAATGGACTTTTTAGGAATCCCAGTAAGGAGAGCATTGCAATAATCAACCCTGCAGGAAATAAAGGTGTGGATCAGTTTCTCTAAGTCTTGTTTGGATGCAAAGTCTCTACCTTTAGCAATATTTTTGAGGTGCCAAAATGCTGACTTTGCGACAGCTTTGATGTGATCATCAGTGCTAAGTTTTCCATCCAAGATCACACCACGGTTTTTTTATACGAGTGGATATCTTAAATGCTCTAGATTCCAAGTGGGCACTAAGAACTGATCTTCCCTCCTTATTGCCAAACAGAATAATCTCAGTTTTGTCTTTATTTAATTGGAGAAAGTTATGATGCATCTCGTTATGTATTTTCTCGAGACACTGACACAGTGAATCTATTGGGCCCCCCCAAAGTCACTTGGTGAGAGAGCTAGATAGATCTGAGTGTCATCCACATAATTATGATAGGACACACCATTCTCTTTAAGGATTTGACCCAAAGGAAGCATGTACAGGTTGAACAGTACAGGTCCTAGAATTGACCCTTGAGGGCTTCCATATGGCATGGCGGTTTACTCCGATTCACACGAGCCGATCGAGACAAAATATCCCCTGCCTTTCAGGTACGACGGGTAGCAACTAAGGGCTGTACCTGAGAGCCCAACCCAGTTTTCAAGTTTGTTTAGCAGAATGTTATTATCAGCAGTGTCAAAAGCTGCACTAAGATCTAGCAGCACCAGTACAGTTATTTTATCTGCATCTGTATTCAGGCGAACATCATTAAGTATCTTAACGAGCAGTTTCTGTACTATGATGTTGACGGAAACCAGATTGATAGGCATCAAAGAATCTATTTGTGTCCAGGTAATAGCTGATTTGATTAAAAACGACTTTCTCCAAAATCTTGCTTATAAAGGGAAGATTAGAGATGGGTCTATAACTGTTAAGAACAGAAGCGTATGAATTGCGCTTTTTCAGGAGGGGTTTGATAACTGTGGTTTTCAATAGTGCTGGAAAAATGCCAGAGCATTCACAATATGCAACAGGTCCTGCGCTAAGCTACTAAAACACTTTTAAAAAAAGCTTGTAGGTAGAGTGTCCAGGGAACATGTAGATGGTTTAAGATGAAGCACTATTTCCTCAAGAGTCCTAACATCTATAGGATGAAACTCTGATATGATAGGCACGTTATTTCTCTGGGTTAACATAAAATTATCCGAGTGTGTAGGTCCAAGATTATGTCTAATATTTTCAATTTTATGAATAAAAAATTATGCATGCATTCATTGCATGCATGCAGTTAGCTGGTATTCTGGATCTGTATGGGTTCCTTTCTTTAGACACCCTTTTTAGGTAGTCCTAAGGGCAGAGTCAATTTAAAAGAAAAAATAGCCCACTAAAATTTAATATATGCATTCAGCATGGCGTTTAAATGTGTCTGGCTACCCCTGCTCTAAAGATACCAATCTTATCCGCAAAGGACCGGTATGTATGCAGGTTTTTGGGATAACCTGTAGGTCAGCTGTTGAAACCCAGGTGTGAGGACTCTTTCAGCCAATCAGTCCTCTAATTAGTAATCAAATTAGGGAGTTGCAGCAAAAACCCACATACACACCGGCCCTTTGCGGATTAGATTGGCCTTAGTTTCAAAACTTTTAGGTTGAGGTAGGGCCTTTTGGTTGCGAGTCATGCTTTGAGTATTACTATTTTTTGTGAGATTTTTCAGTTCTTTGATATTGTAACTGGGTAGGAAAAATTTGCATTGATAAATAATAGCGATGAGAACTTTGTTCTTTATGTACTGATGTGGTTTATGTTTTAAGCTTTTTATTCACTGTTTACGTATATTGAATCAGCAGATGATTTTGGTTAGCATTTTTTGTTATTAAATAAGTAATGTCACACTTGTTTCAGCAATGATGAACAGTGTTGGGCTGCATGGTGATTTGCTGGGTACCTTTGGTTTAGGCGTTTAAATTCTGTCCCCTTTTCCTGTGTGTGTATGAGTTTGTATGTTGTGCAGGTTTCCTAAACAAATGGGTATTACTAAATATATATGGGGTTAGTTACATTCTGAGATGTTTATACTGATTTTTGTTTAACTATGGCCTCCAAAAATGTTAATTTCATAATTCATACCCAGTATGTCTCTTGTGGTATACAAGTGTCATTGGTGTTTTATTTTTGAAAGTGAGCTTACATCCATGTTTCACCAAAACCATAATGTAACGGTCCTAACTCCATTTTCATTTTATATTTAAAACTGAATCTATTAGCAACAATGGTCTTCTTCTCCCCTTTCCAGTTCACCATAATATTAATTATGATCTATTCATTAATATATTTTCTTTTGTCCCCAGGACATGGAGGTGAGCCCTAATGAACTGATGGGGATACTCAACAAAATCATCAGCAAGCGTAAGCTGTATTAACAGATATACACGCCCACTGTATGTGTCTTTGTATTGTAATACATGTTGCATTAACACATCTTAATGCATCTTTTATTGACTTCCATTGTCAAGTTTGTGGATAATAAAATTGGAAGTACAATGGTATTTCAATCACTTATGTTTTACAGCTTTTCCTGCTTAAATCATGCATGTACTGTGCAGGAAATGGTGAACCTTTCACACTGCATTGCTCTATCCATTTTATTTTGGGTTTACATATTGCTTTAATTAAACTGTCCTACCATCCATCTATCCATTTGCCATTTGCCCTTCTGTATATTATTAATCATGCTTCTCTTTCATGCTGTTTTTTTGCATGCAAATTTGATTTTGCTTTTTCGTTGTCTGCTCTTAAACAGTATTTAGCCTTCTGTTGTTCCATTAGTTTTAGTAACCAGGATTGGGGGGGTGGTTCTGTGTTTCAGATTCTGACCTGAAAACTGATGGCTTCAGCCTTGATTCTTGCCGGAGTATGGTGGCAGTCATGGATGTATCCTTCCAGAAGATGAAAGTGGCATTTGTTATAGGCAGAGCATTTCCGAAGCTGTGATTAGGCTGCTAATGACAGATTTAAAAAATAAGCCACAGGTAAATTTCCTAAGTAATAAATTACATTTATTATTTATATTTTGACCATGCACAGAAGATCACAAACAGCCAAGCCACAGAATTACAAATACAAAAAGTAATTTATTTCATGCTTTTTTTGACAAACTCTATTACTTAGACACACTATCAGTATTTTTTTTTTAAAAAATTTTATAGAATGCATATTTTTTATGCGTAGGATCTGTCTTTTTAAATAAAACCCTACTCGGTTACATTACGTTAATTTGTTACTGTGATAAGTGGAGAGAAAGAAAGCTGTTGTCTTGTGCCTTGTATCATTGTCATATTAAAATATTCACCCTAATTAATGTTATGAACAAATACTTCTAAAAAAAGCAGCATAGACTGAACAATGGCTAGTTATGGATGACTAAAATATGTGCACGACAGTAAAAAAAAAAAAAAAGATATATATAGTACAATATTTACAACATTTTAGGAAAAATAGTAGTACAATAAATCTTTCAATTGCGTGCAAGTTTTCCATTCACTCCAACAACCAGGGTGATAGCAGTGGCAAGTTGGGATTCCATGAGTTCAAGTATTTATGGAACAACATCAAGAAGTGGCAGGTATTGATTAGGGTTTTATTCTTTATTATAAACTTTATTTGTGTAACATCATATCATATTTAAACCAGCAAGAAAAAACAAATTCCTAGTCTCCTTTGAACTGTACTGGTGCAACCATAAAAATAAATACAAAAATGTATAAATTGTATAATATTTTGCAAACTGCAGCCTCCTGCTTCTCTTCTCATTAATGAAGGGTGTCTTCCTTGCTTTATGGAGCTTCAGTCCTGCTTGTAGGAGCCTGATAGGACAGTTCATATCAGTGCACCTCACACCTGCACTTAATGTTTCCCATTCCTTTTGAACGTCACTTGGTGTCATCCTTTGATTCATAGGAAACTGTTAGATAACTTAAGTCATCTCTGGCATTAGAAAATCGCTACAGTCTTTCACTTGGCTGGTTTCTGGTCGTTCCCAGTGTCTCCTGATTCACCTTATTTTAGTGAACTGCTGTCTTAGAAATTTTGAACTTGGAAGCATCCTGCTGCTCAGCGTAGCCTGATGCCAGCAGAACCATGATAAAACCAAGGTTTAAAAAGGCAGATTTAAGAATATAGAGTGGTCTCTTTTTTCCACAGGTGTGTGTGTGCACGTGCATTTGCATAGATCACATTTGAGGACCAAAGTGTAGTAAAGCTTGAAATTTCCTTACTTTTGGGGACATCTTTTGAGGTCCACATTTGGATAATCTAAGTTTTATAAAAATCTGTGAATGCAATCAAAAAAGTAAAAATGCCAAAGGACTTGAATTTTGGTTGGTTACTTATGATTAGGGTTAGGGATGGGCAGAGTTTAAGGGTGTCGTGATTGGGGTTTTTCTCATAGAACTGAATGGATGGTCCCCATTTAGATTGGAAGACCAGCGTGTGTGTGTGTGTGTGTGTGTAATGTTTGACTTTCCCCTCAGGGTATATACAAGACATTTGATGCAGACCGTTCAGGAACTATTGAGGGAAATGAGTTGCCCAAAGCTTTCAGAGCTGCAGGTGAGTACAGAAAACTGCACCGCCATCTTTCTATGTCTGTCTTTATCTATGTGAATAGATAGATAGATATACATCTTTTTGTATATGTGTGTGTCATTTTATTTATACACACACACACGTATAAATACACACACACACAGCGGTACCTCAGTATATGTCCTTAATCCGTTCCAGATCCTGGACTTATACTAAACTCATACCAAACAAATTTTTTCCCATGACAAATAAAGAGAAAATTAATCTGTTCCCATGAAAAAAGTCCTATTGTTATTGGCATATTATACATTAATGGGGTTGTATAAAATAATATAAACACTACTTAATACTAAAACACATAAACACAAATTTCACCCCCTTTAACGTCTTTGTTTTTCACAACCGTTGAAACTGTCATTCTCGGCATACGGTATGCAGCCGTCAAGTCCTGGATAGGCATGCCACCTTCATACTTTTCAACAATCTCTTTTTTTCACCTCCATGGTGATCCTAACCATTTTCTTCATTGCTTGACTCTTCTCATTAACTTGCTTAGACCTCATGGTTAATGAATGTAATAAAAAATTTACATAAAAAAAAAACACAAAATCACTTGAAATTTCACTTGATAATTCAGAGTTATAGCGTGGGTTGTTCACTGAATGGTTGCAACTGACGTACTGACACTTGTGGGCAGTCATGACTTTGTCTGGAGAGCGGTAAACATGTCGTGACTCATTTTGACCCTTACAAGTTCTAGCACGGGAGTCGTATTCCAAACAAAGTTCTCATACCAAGCAAAATTTTTCGCATCCATAGAGGACATATACCAAGTTTGACTTATTCCAAGGCAGACATACAGAGGTACCACTGTGTGTGTGTTTGCGAAGCCCAAAGCACTTCTGCTTTCAGTGTGTCGGTTGAGGAGAATGTACTGTACTGAAGGCATTGCTTGTCGGGGGATCTGGAGACACTGTAAAAGTGGGATCTGTAGAGGTTGTACTTGCAGGACTATCAAACAACTGAATTGGGACAGTTGTTGTCCGACTGTCGACAAAACGCTTGTGCTTCTCTCCCCTGATTTGTGAATCGATGGCTTTAGAGCCCATTGTTGCCAATTTGATTACAATGGTTGCATTGCGTTTCGTAGGCATTAGTCATCTTTTTCAACCATCCACAGTACTTTTTTTTTTTTTTTGGGAAGCATTGACATTAATACAATTAGTCATTAATTGTTAATTAGTCAAATCACACAACTTTTTCCTGTCACTGTTGGATTTTTATTTTTTTTGTATGTTAGACTGTTTACTTATTAGTTTGTTTGAGGTTTGTTTGTTTGAGGTTTATTGTCATGTGTACCAAGTACAGCATACAGAGCACAATGAAATTCTTACTTGAAAACAATTTAGTTTGTAACTAAAATAAAATTATTAAATATCTCAAACTAGAGCCAATCTGGCAAAACCGAAGTCATATTCTCAATCAGCACCAGAAACTTAATATAAAACCATTTCAGACATTGTTGGCACCAAAATCACTGTATACCAATGTTGTAAATGTAAAATCTTAATATTTTTCTGACCCTCGCAAACAGGCTTCCCTCTCAATGATCAGCTGTTCCAGATGATCGGTCGCCGGTATTCTGATGAAAATGGGAGCATGGACTTTGATAATTACATTGGCTGCCTGGTGAGGCTGGACGCCATGTGCCGTAAGTATGGATTTATCTTCTGAAGAACTTCAACTATTTCTTTCAAACAGGCAATATTTATTCAGTTTTTTTTGTTTAAACTTTCAGGTGCTTTCAAGACCCTTGACAAGGATAACAATGGAACTGTCAATGTCAACATTCAGGAGGTAAAAAATACACACACACACACACACACACACACACACACACACACACACACTGTATGTGTACTGGGACAGACCTTTTAATCATTGAATTCAGTTGTTCCATTCAGACCAATTGCCACAGGTGTATAAAAAGACATGGTCGGGTGAGTTTGGTGTGGAAGAACTTGACTGACCTCACAGAGCCCTGACCTCAACCCCATCTAACACCTTTGGGATGAACTACAACAGAGATTGCGAGGCAGGCCTTCACATCCAACATCAGTGCCTGACCTCACAAATGCTCTTTTGGATGAATGGGGGAAAAAAATCCTACAGATACACTCCAACATCCCGTGGAAAGCCACCCCATTAAAAGTGGCAGCTGTTATAACTGCAAAGGGGGGGACCAGCTCCATACTGATGCTTGTGAATTTAGTATGGGATTTTATAAAATCCTGTACGTGTAATGGCCAAGTGTCCCAGTACTTTTGTCCATATGGTATGTGTGTGTGTGGATTAGATTTATATTATCAAATGTCCCCCACAATGTGATTAAAAACCAGTTACTTTCACATTATGGGGCAATTTTACAGGTCCCTATAAAGATCTGTAAATGCAATCAAAAAACTACAATTGTATTTGGTTGGTTTACTTTTGGTTAAGGTTAGGGTTTGGGTTGGGTAGGGGAAAAGGTTGTCATGTTGGGTTAGAGTTTTGCCCATTGTGTCTCCACAAAGATGTACTTAAAACCCCTGTGTGTGTGTTAGATTGTCATGTGCTTCATTCACTTGAATTACCTTAATTAAACTAAGGGCGCAGGTTTATATTACACTATGTTTAATGGATCTTTGTTTCTTCCTTTTCAGTGGTTGCAATTAACCATGTACTCCTGAAACATGAAGGTATGAAGCTACAGTCACCCCTTACAGTCACGTTAGCAAGGGTTAGGGGGAGGAAGATCACCTCGAATGTGCAAATTTGCGAGTAATGCTAAGATCCATTATTAAAAATGTAAAATTACCAGAACTGAAAAATTACTATGAGAAATGAGAATTTCCACGGTTACAGAGAGAGCTAGCACGTAAATGAGGCTGATTGCTGAGACAAAAATGGAGGGTGTCCCCAAGCCAAGATGCATAGATCCCGTAGTGTTAAAACATATTATGTATTACTAATATTTGTATTTTATGATTTTGTGTGATGCAAATAATTTTCAATATTTATATATTTTTGGCTTGCATGTTGTCCAAAAACATTCCCATTTAATTGCTCACAGCAAACTCGCGAGTCACTGATTCTGCTAATGTCAACGTCACAAATGTGGGGGGGGGCGATTGTACTTTTTTGTATCAACTTCAGTAGTTTGCTCCCTTGTATATGTACCATGCTTGTGTCCTCTGCATGAGCTTTTTTGTAGAGATGATGGAGCTTTTAATGCATAAACTAAAACTTTGGTCTTTTGTGACTTGAAATTCCATTTTTGTGATATGTATAAACGGAGCATTAGGCATATTACCTATTCTGTGCACACTCTGGTTGCAGTATACAATACCATCACTAGATGGCACACTAGTAACATACAAGCATGACCTGGACAAAATGTTAGTTCATTTCTTCAGTCTTTCTTTGTGAGAGTGTGTTGGGGAAAAAAAAGTACCTGAATAAAAGAATGTTTATCTGATACTTGTCATTTGTCTTGTCTTTTTTTTCCATAATAAATTTTCCATCAAAGTCCTTCATGGTACCAGGTATATAATGTAATATAATTTATATTAAGTTTCACACAATTTTTCTCTCATGCAAATATAAAGTACATTTGGCTCACTCATAAATATACAAGGTCAATATATGCATCTACTATTTAGAAAGTACATTTCTTGGTTATGTTCTGTTTTATAGATAGTGTTGTGATTGCATTGAATTTCTATTAAATTAATTGAATTAAATTCTTTTCATTCAAATTCTAATTCAGCATTCTGTGTAGTGTGGCAAATTCAGGTCAGATTCCAGTTCATGAATAGAATGGGACACATTTAACAACTTGATTTTTGCACATCCCTGGTACATAATGAGCTAACCAATCAGAACTGTTATGTACTGAGACACAACCCTTTAAAGTGGGATTAAGCTTAATTACCTCTTACTACTTGTATGTGTTTTAGCCTGTGTTCATATGAATTATCTCTGTATGTATATGAAACATTTGTCTTATTTTTCTTATTTGCTGCCATCTTGGCCAGGATTTCCTGGAAGATGAGATATCGTATCTCAGTGGAACCTTCCTAATAAAATAAAGGATGAATAAAATAAAATACCAGCAACAAAAAAATGGCAGCTGTCCAGAGAATTATGCAAATCAGGCCAAGAGGCCTTCTCTATTCACATACATGACTTGCACCATACATACTACCAGTTCCTGTTGCTTGTTAAAGGCTTTAAAAGAGAAAAGAGAATTTGCTGGGGAGTGTGTGATGTTGACAAGTGTCACATTTGTATATTGACATATTGTATATGTATATATTTTTAGTGATTTTTGTCTTTTCATTAGAATACATTGGATTGTTGCTATTTGGGGGAAATATGTACCCACAGGACGTGAGAAAATCTGTGTACTATGTATAAAGTTATTAATTTACGGAATCGACTTGTCATATTTGCTCCAGACCAGCAGGGGGCAGAGTCACGTAGCAATTGTCCCTTCGTTCGTTTTGCATTTTCTCGTAACTGCTGGGAACGCGGAAGCGTCGATACACTGTTGACGTGCGTCATCATTTCTCTCCTATATTTCAGGGGCGTCATGTGTAAAACACATTTAAAACAAGATAAAGATATGACAAGATATTAATCATTTTGCTAAAGCAGCTATAGTTAACAGTGACACATGAATTTTGTTAGAAGAGCTAATTAACTCGGCACACACGTTTTCCTACCTGCGCATGTACCTGTACTGTGTTGTATGACCTATTGTTAATTTTTTGTTAATATTTAATGGTTAGCTCAATTCCCACATTTTGTCCCACCAGCTATAGTTGTTGTGAAACTATTTATGCTTTAGGAGTTTGTTTGAAAATGGTCAATAAGATATTTGAAGTTACATGCATGAATAATTATTAGTTCTGGGCAACAACTAAGTAGATTGCTGAATTGATGTTGATCAGTTTGTCAGTTTTACTCGTGATATCAGACAGGCAATGTTAGCTATCGATGACAAAATATCATGAATGTATTCGGAACAGTTAGCTGGTAAAATATACCGTGATTTTCGCACTTCATATGTACAGAAGTTGTACAGTGGTTTTGAGAAGCCTGTCAGCTTTTTTTGAATCTGTAAGCCCTTAATCCATTGTACGGTCTCATCCTGTTCACGAAGCATAAATTCATAATTCAAATGAAAATTTCTCAAAGCAAGAAATAGTAGGCCTACTGACTTAAAAATTGATCTGTGTCTCATCAGGAGCTGTTGATTCACAATATTTTTTCTCATTGTGTTGTTTTTCACATGTGTTAAGTACTACATTCACGATGATCCCCAGGAATGTGGGTGGTGAGGGGAGCTGGGGGAGCCTGAGCACGCCACCCGTGGTAATTAAGTTAGCTTATTGAACTGAGGACTAATGTGAGAACCAAGTTGGACCACAGGCGATCCAAAAACAGGAGGACAGGAACAAGGGAAGGAACACGAAACACACTGGTCTGATTGCAATGACAGGACTGGGGGACCGGGAAGGACTTATATACAAGACTGAGGAGGGAGCTGAGCAAGAGACAGCGGGAGTGAGTAACAGGAGGGTAGGAACGGGAGGTAAGATCAACGAGTAACAGGCGTGGCTCGTTAGGGCCACACTAGGGAGGAGACAGGAGGGTCACATGGGGAGGGCATGACATGTCTCTCATTCTCTTTTCATTACAAACACATTTCATTAGTTTCCACATTTTTGCAGAAGCTGTCATCTGAAACGAGGATCCTCAGAGACACTGGTTCTCCAGTGATTTACATAATAACTAGAATTCACTAGGTGAAATCTAGTGAAACTGAATGGAGGGAGGTAGAGTCAGACATGAACTATTGTGAATGGATACTCGTCATACCTGCTCAACTAGTTAAAATGACATCTTTGCAAGGATGTGAGGAGCTGCTCGCCTCTTGTAAAAGTTTGTCATAAAAAGTGTTAACGTCATAAGTTAACAAAAAAGGATCAGCTAAATAAAACTAGCGAGGAGGTTAAACAAGTTGCTCTATAAGCATAATTCATGTCTAATACAAACATGTTTATAGCTTAAGTAAAAGGGTAGATTTATCTCTGCGTTCTTCATAGATTGCAGTAGGAGATGTGATTGCTAGGCTAACTACAAACTACTAAAGCTGAAAACAAGAAAGGAAAACTGTACTTTATATGATTGCGAGGATAGTGTGGAAAAAGGCACCATTTGCGGGAGACTCCCGGAACTTCAGGTAGAGGTGGGATGCGTGCAGGTACACGCTTAGAGCACCAGCATATATAGTGATGGTGCAGTTTCATCCATTTGTTTTGCATTAATTTGATTATGTATGGTTACAGGGGTCACCAACATATGGTGCCTATGGGCACCAGGAAACCCCCAAGGACCACACGAGTCGCCCGCAGACCTGTTTTAAAAATAACAGGTTGGTGACGCCTGTGTTAGGAAGTATAAACCTGACGGGTTGTCAGATATCTGAAGGAGGTCCATAAAGAAGTCTCCCAGCTTTACGTATTAGACGGAACTTCCCTTTCAGGCACTTGTTTCAGAGCTGCCAACTTTGGTTAGCTGGCTGGAGTGAGATTTTCCAATTCGAGAAAAGTCTGCACACGCATTTACGTGTATGTAGCCTAGCAGTTTTATTACATTTTAAATGGTCTGTATGGTTTGCAAACTGCCCCAACGCATTTGATGTAGCTAATTTCAGGTTTTAATTGGATGCAATGGACTTGCCGTGAGATTTTTTGCGTGAGCGTCACGCCAGATGCCTGTGAGTTAGTAGCCCAGACGGCTTTGAAATGGCATTTCAAAACATTTGAAGTTTTGTATTTTGTACAATGTCTTTCATTGCAGTTGCCTTTAGGACCCAAAGACGTGTTTACCATCTGGTCAGGTGCTCTCTGGGTGTGTTTGGCTGTAAGGGCGTTTCTGCCTGAAACAAGAACGTCTCGCTGCTCTGACTGAACAGGTTTTTTACACCCACTGGAGCAGTCGGAGGATCTGGCAGCGTTTTCATCTTAAGGTATAGATTTCATAAAATCTCATTTTTATTACAATTTCTTTTACGCATTTTTGTTAGGCTGACTAAAGCAAGTAAAGTGACTATATAAAATTAGCCTATTTTTAAAAATTGCAAAATAATTTTGTTTGTATTAGTTAATACTGACTATATTATTTCATCAGATGCTACTCATATCTTAGGATTACTGAATTGTGGTGTTTGACCTGTTCTGTATACGCAATTAAGTTGCCAAAAGTTTTCACAACGATACAGTCTGCGGTATTTGGACTGAGTTTAACCCAATTAAGTGCAGACTTAATTTGTATTTGCTTTAGGTCAATCACTTTTGTCTGTAGTTATGACTCGGAGCGCACTTTCTGTGTAGATAAATGTAAATGACTTTTGTACTACAGAATATGCCATTGCATTACATCGTATGACAATTCGTTGTTTTCTTATGATTGTTTTCTTACGATTCTTATGATGAATGAATAATTCATTTGAGGTTGCATTAAAATTTTTTAAGTTATCTGACAATGACAGTATTTTAGATGTGTCATGCACTTATAATGTAATTGTGACTAAAAGTTAGACTAGTTTTTACAGAGAGTTATATATTTATCAATTCATCATTAAAGGTGCATGTCTTACATATACAGGATGAATAATAAGGATTTCGTAGTTACTAAATTGTCATGTTATCCTTTTCCAAGCAACCCTCCAAATTAATTTGAAGATGGCATTTTTACTCAAAAAAGTGGTTGGTGGTCTTATCAGCTACGCTGCCAGGTGAGTATTTCAAACATCCTCTGACATGATTTAGTCTAACATGAAAATATGCACATACTTTAAAACTTAGTTGATTATTTAAAATGACAAGTAAAAAATGAACACATAGCAAACTGAGGTATATAAAGACCAAGAAAACTATGGAAACTCCTAGTTTAATTTGATCAACTGTACAGTTTAAAATATTTTAATTGCAGTGAACTGTATGACTCACATCACTTCTTTCATTGACAGTAACGTCGATCCCAGCCAGTTTGTACCTTCAGAACCTGTAAGTTGAGAGAATATTTTTGATGTTTCTTTATTACTTTTATATACTGCATAGTATGCCTGTGTCATGGGAAGTAAATTATATTGATATTTATGTCTTATAGTAACTATACAGGGTAACCATTGGTGCACTAATACTGCTATTTCTTCATAAAGTGATATGTAGATTTTGATAAATGATTTAAAAAGGATTGTAAGACATCAATAGCAATAGTGTTTACCCTAAGGGGGGAAAACACATTTTTATATTCATTTTGGAGTTTTAGAAGTGTGATTGTTTAATGTGTTACGTGTGACTTGCCTGTTTTAGAGGATTACCTACAAAGCAATCTTCTATAGCATGCATGTTTTTTCTTTGTATTACGGTAATATAGATGTGTAGGGCTGTGCGTAATAGATGTGTCTCTGTGCATTAGCCTCCACCCCAAATGCATCAGACACATGCTGCGCTGAATGAGAGCGCCGAAGAGAAGCAGTTCCGCAGGGTCTTCGAGCAGCTGGCCGGGGAGGTGTGTACCTCCTGTAAATGTCTTTTTCCTCCAAAGGAAAATATTCAGTTATATTTAAGCTCATGGATTCTTCTTTATGATCCTGACATTTTGGGGCTGACATCATTGGGAATGCGCAAACCATCTGTGTTTGTAATTTTAGACTGTACTAGCTGAGAAATATCAAGTTATATCAGTGCTTCTGGGTTTCTAAAACATGAACATATTTCCTTAAATGAAATAAAGATGTATTCTTCTGGGGTGTGACTATGTAACAATCTAATGCTATAAATGGGCGTGTTTAGCATGCATGCAATTATCTGGTTTTGTATGGGTTCATGGGTTCTTTGTTTAGATCCCCTTTTTAGGAAATTATAAGGGTCAGTTTTAAAGAAAAGAAAAAAACACACTAAAATTCAATTATATATAAATTCAGCATGTCGTTAAAATGTGTCTGGCATCTTTAGCTTTTCAAAACTTGCCCATCCTTTGATAGAAAGCAAGACAGATTCCTGTCTGTTTCCTCATTCCTGGCATTACAGAATGCACCCAAAATATTTATGTGCCTGTGAATAGTTTGTGGCGGAGAGATTTTTTCTTTACTTTGTTTTGATATGCTTTATGTTGTAGGGTTTTTCTTCACTGTTTACCTATAATGAATCAGCAGATAATTTGGTACATTTTATTTTTGATTATATTCTTGTAAGTAATGCAGTGGCGTAGCAATTTAGTTGAAATGATACAGAGGTTATTCACACCTGGTTGAAAATTTTTGGCTAAGCCACTGAGGTAACATTACCAGTGTTTCTGGAATACAGAACGCTGTTGGGTTGTCTGCTGGTTCAGTGGGTACCCTTGCCTCCTCACATCTCCAGGTTTATGGGATGGGAGGCACCTGCCAGTTTTGCCTGAAACATTGAAAGTGCCACCTTTTAAGTGCCTCCTTTATAACTGATGATCATGCAAAATCTAACCAGGGGAAGCAGCCTTCCCTGGCCAGCCAGATGTACAGAGGAGGACCCCCCACCCCTGTTTGAGTGCCCACCTTTTGAAAAGTCTGTGCACAGCACTATCTGTTAGGGACAAAAACCTTCTACTCCTCTTTCCAGTTCATCAAGAATATCAACGATCATCCGCTCAATAATACTTTTTTTTTTTTTGCATTGTATTTCCCCAGGACATGGAGGTGAGCCCTAATGAACTGATGGGGATACTCAACAAAATCATCTGCAAGTGTAAGCTGTATTAACAGATATACATGCCCATTGTATGTGTCGTTATATTCTAATTATGTGTTGCATTAATGCACCTCTTATTGACTTCCATTGTCAAATTTGTAGGTAATACAATTGGAAGTTTAATGGTTGTTTAGTCACTTCTGTGTCTCATTCTGCATTGTTCCATCAATTTTATTATAGATTTACATGTTTGTATTAACCCATCCATCCATTTTCAATACTCCATCCATCCATTTTTTTTTTTTTTTTTTTTGCACGTATAATTCACACATTTATTTTTTTAAGAAAAATTATGCTTGAACAGAAAATCATACAACAAAAGCATTA
>JAABNY020000035.1:7585963-7605489 GCA_015164015.2 Brevimyrus niger
AAGTTCTGGGAAAGTGTTTAATATATGATTAATATATGACAAATAAATATCATAATTTAATATACGATAAATAAATGTTAGCCTACGACTTGGCTTGTTTGTATGGGAAATTATACAATTGTCCTTTGTAAATACTCTGAGATATACAAGGCAATGTCTTGTAACCTTATATAAGCGCATTATGACATCACCTAAGCTATCACTATGACATCATCTAAGCTGTCACACCAAAGAGGCAAGCATGTAGCTTACTTTTGAGGTCATTTCCTCAGCCTGTAACCGACTCCTGTGTGTATCTAACGTGTGATTTGTGTGTGATTGTGCGTGTGTGTTTGTAAATGCCTGCGTTTTGCGTGTAAATGCATGTGGTCCCTCCTGCATTGCCTCCTCCTGGCCTCGTGCTCACATGCTGCATGCGAATAGGACAACTGGATCGCATCGAAGAGGGCATGGATCAGATCAACCAGGACATGAAGGAGGCTGAGAAAAACCTTACTGATATGGCCATGTGCTGTGGTCTGTGCATCTGTCCATGTGCCAAGTAGGTCTGAACCCCAAAGCATTGACAGGCATCGGGTATGATGAGCTTCCCACGAGTTGATCGGCTTGATGGTCATTCAACCATTCATAACCATCCTCATAACCATGCTTTATGACTTTGTGATCGTGGCTTAGTGTGACAGTTGTGTGATTAGAAGTTATCTGGTTAAAGATATCATACATCTCCAGGGTATGTCGTCATGGAGACACAGGGATTTGCAGGTATCAATAGGCATATTATTTATGTTCATCCAACTTGTGTGTACAAGCTACTCATGCAATATAGGTAGACTGAGTGTATAGTATTGCTTTACGGGGAATTCAAGATTTATATGATCATGAGCGAAAATAGGTGACCGGCATTGTAACGTCTCCTGGTTCATTTTCGCATTATGGTAAAACTTGTTTTTGCATGTAGATAGAATATGGTTAAGATACAGCACATAATACAGTACAACACAAATACTTTATAATAGTAAAGAGGAGCTGGCGAAGATTTCCATGAATAATATCAAGATGGGAGTATGTTAACCTCTTCTACTCACACACAATGTTGCCTCTTATGTGGTTCATCTGTTGTTTTCTTTTGTTGTGTTGTTAATTTTTTTTTGATTATACCGTGCTCACAGAAAGTCTTGGAACACTTGCTTAATTCTGTAAAAATGTTGCACATTTATTGGTTTCAAAAAAGCAATTTTTGATATATCCGCACAAATCTTCCACACTGACACTTTCTCATTCAGTTTTAATTGTAATTGTAGTCACTGGCTCCCAACAGGAGGCTAAACACAAATGTTTAGTGGTTTATATTATTGCAAAGGTGTTACTAACTAAAAAGCACCCAATGATGCTTGTCAATAAACTTTTACCTCAGAACAGCCCTTTAAGAACTATAATGTAGGTTTCAATTTATTAATGCTGGAAAATAATGTTTTACTTAAAATTTCTAGTTGTTTCTAATGACAGGTACATATTTTGGAAAAATAAAAAAGTAATGATTTTTGTCAGAAAACCAATAAATTTGCTATATTTTTACTGTAATCGGGACGCATCCTGAGACTTTCTAGGAGCTCCTGTATGGCTGTTTGCTAATATCTTTTTGGAGCTTTACTGACAGAACTGTTGTTTTACTTGCTCCAGCCTCCCCCACCTACCAGCCCCCGCACACTCAGTCTCTACCTACTTAATTTCCATCGAAATTCCCTCCTTTGTCCCCACCCCCGTTGTCTAGAGCAACTGGAGCGAATTGAAGAATGCTTGGACCAGATAAATCAGGATTTGGAGGATGCCAAAAATAACCTCACAGACATGACCAAATGCTGTGATCTATTTTCCTGCAATAAGTAGGTGTGGGGGGTTAGGGATGATGGCTTCTTTTTTCTGCACGTCTGTGTGCCAATCACAGTGCTTACATTTCATGCTGACTGGTGATCTGTATGATTATTTGCTTTCTGTAAGATTATCCAGAGTTCATCCAAGTTTAAAAAATTACATATGTTTTACTTAAAGCTGGTGCATTGCATTTAGTATAGACAAATGCAGAAAGAAAAGGAATCTGTGCTCATCACCAGGCAATACAAGTTAGAATAAGCGCCATGCTGTTTCCCAGTCCAGTCTTTGGGGACCAACAGACAGTACATATTTTTGCTTCCTCCCAGCTCCCTGCCAGGCAGTGCATATTTTTGCTCCCTCCCACCATAGTCTGGTGTGGTCCCTGAGTAGGGAGCTGACAGGGAGCAAAAACATGGACATGGATACACTGCTATGTAAGACCAAAATATGTAACATGGTTACCCAAGCATGGTGGGTAAAATGTGAACTGAACACCTGGCATATTTCTTTAATTGATAGTTGATTGTTGGTCTATCCTAGTCTAATCTAATTTTCTTCTGCAAGCAGATTATACTACTATCTCAACAGAAACTAACAGTAATGAAAATATATCCACTGGTTCAAATTTCTCAGCTCACAAATTTCCATAGTAATAAGCAATGCTATGATTGAAAAATATAGTCAGGCAGGGTCCTGTCTGTATAAATTTTGATGAATCAAACAAGGTTTAATCTATGAAGTGCAAAATAGCAGTAAGTTGTTTCTTGCTGTATTGCAGAACATTTGCACATTTAGAGATTTTGTAGAGATTCATGTTTTCTTATTAAATTATGAAAACATTGCAGAATTCACAATCTTTACTAACATAAAAACGTATAATGTGCGTAGCTGCACTAATACACTGCCGATGGTGGAAAGGTAGTGAAGAAGTTTTTTTCTGAGAAGTAATGTCCCTTTTCTGTGATAATGGCAGACTGAAGGACTTTGAGATGAGTGGGGCCTACAAAAAGGTATGGGGGAGCAACCAGGATGGCGTTGTGTCCAGTCAGCCTTCCTCACGTGTGGTGGACGAGCGAGAGAAGATGACAATGAGTGGTGGCTTTATCAACAGGTAACCTGCCTTCTGAGAGTCTGAAAAACCTTGAAACTGCTAAATACAGCCAAAATCAAAATTGAGCGAGAACCCCATACATACACGCAGTTACTGAAGGTTACTGGTTGTTTCCAATGTGATTTTTATTTCTTTGGAAACTAATGAATGAAACAACAATTTTTGTTAGAACACCAATACATTTATAGTATTCTTCTGTACAAATATATAAAAGGTCAATTTATCCTTCAGATAACTGTAAGCAGCTGTTATTTACAAAATGGAGATATCAAGGATACGGAATGCATGATGAAAAATCTGATGTGCCTAAGATGACCACGATAAATTTAGACAAAAATTCTCTAATGCTCCGATTAGGTTTGGTGCCACATTTTATTCAATGCATTGGCCTTCCCAATGAAGAGCTTAGCTCATTTAAAATATGATATCAGAAAATCATGTGATATCACATTGTCTTAATTTAAAAGATTATATAGGTGGAAACATTCAAATCTGCAATGTCAGAATCAGGCTTCGTGGTTTTAGTGAACGGCAATTTTTTGTATATGTGTTTTTATGCGGGAATCATGTTCAATTAACATTTATTCATATTATAGTTTTTGAAAGTCCATGGTACTTCACGAGGTGCATTGCTGCTCTTGAGTGACATTGGAAAAGTGTTGCTTGTCTGAATTTCACTATTCATTGTGTCCCAGGGTGACAAACGATGCGCGAGAGGATGAGATGGAGGAGAATCTGACGCAAGTGGGCAGCATACTGGGGAATCTGCGGAGCATGGCCCTGGACATGGGGAACGAAATCGATACCCAAAACGTTCAGATTGACCGCATCCAAGGAAAGGTCAGGGCTACACGTCTACCCAATCGGGAATAATAAACACATTTCACACCACTGAAAGCTTTAATACCTAAATACGGTTTTGTTCTTTTTTGCAGGCTATTGTCAACCAATCCCGCATCAGTGAAGCCAATCAGAGGGCTCACAAGCTCATTGCTAGATAAATCGGGGGAAGAGAGTATTCATCTAATCCAAATCATACCGATGTTCTGTCATAAAATCTGATCTGTGCTATCAAGCCTTTCTGTGCATGTGCAGTTCAGTCGTCTTGGGATTAGGGTTAGGTTTTAGAGGTTAGGGTTAGGGTTAAGTTAAGGGTCTTAGGGGGGTTTGGGGGGTTAGGGTAAGAGTTAGGGTTAAGACTATTAATTAGCACTAGAGTAGCATTTTTTAACAAGGCAGCATATATCGACAGACCACCAGCTCATACACTTTTCCTGTCATACACACAAATATATAAATGGCTGTACATTCACATTCAACATATCCATATTCATTTTCTTCCTGCTCGTTTCCTCACTCACACACATATGAGCTTGCTAGGGTTACACACAGGATAACAACACAGTCAAGAGACAATAAATGGGAGTATGACGACAGAAAATAAAAATATTATTTTCTTTGGACTATGACACAGTTTGCGAACAGCAACGGTTAAAGCTCCCTCTGGTGGTCAGATTTTATATCGTCTAACCCTTATTTCACTGTTCCTGGGGACATTGTAATGTAAGTACAGTATACTATTGCAAATATATGGTTAAGTTCTGATCATAGGTGATTTAGGGCGGCATCAGCCAACCTTTTTCTATATCGATTTACCGAGATTTTTGTGTACATCTCTGGGGAGTCCCCTTAAAGGTCACATTTTATCGCCCCTAGTTCTGATAATAATTTATGACATTAGGGACGGGATTTGCTTGCGCTGATATTAATAATTCATTAAGTATCATGCTGATTTGTAACGATTTGATGTTTTTCTTGACCATAAATGCGCCATTTATATATTTTTAGTTAATTTGCATATATCGTTAAAAGTCGGTTTTAGATCAGTGTTTTCTAATAACCCGATAAAGTAGTTCAAGCAAAAGCTGCACAGAATCACTGCTTTATCCAGATCTCTCTCTTGTATATAAGATCTATTACATTATCATAAAGGGGCAGCATTGATCAGCCGATACAAGCTTAACAATATGTTTTGGCTGTGTAATTAACCTGTTTTTTTTGTAGATTATAAAGCCATATTATATTTTATGAGAATTGCTGTTGAACCCATAATGTTACAATTTAAAACACAGCTAAGTTACAGCAAAATAAGTGTATTTGTAGGTGGTTAAAAAAATTGATAGCATTTGTGGCCATAATTTGTGCTTTTCATGTGTAAAAATTTTAATGACTTTTAGATAGAGATATTCTAAATATACCACACTTGTGCAGAATTGTTTTTTTTTATCATATTCGATATAATTATTATTATCTGTAACTAAAAGTAGAATGAGTACAAATTCTTTCTTGTTTTGGCAAAACAGGGGCCCATTAGCCCCATATTAGGTAACAGGGCCCCTCCTATTGAATGACTTGCCTCCTGTTTATTGCTCTGTAGCAACATCTCATGCTAGGGACTCTATACAGTTGTAGGTGTATATATAATCTGGAAAGATTTACACATCACACAAAGAAGCCCTGAAATTGATGAAAAATAATCCTGTCTGTGAAATATATGATGGTGAAATGTGTTTTCATCAAGGCTTCTTCTGCCTTGTGAATATCCCTCTTTCAGTTTTAGTGTAGGATTCACACTTTTTGTACTCATTGTAACCATTGATTGACAACCTGTAACATAGTGGCTATTCTGCTGTTGTGGTATAAGATTTAGATAATAAAATGTTTTCTATTAAAGAAATGTCTGGTAATGATTGTGTCTTCAACATGCGTGCTAAATTACTGTCAAATTACGTTGTAATTAATGCACATGCATGCACCCCCCAACCCCCCCAAAAAAGAGACCAAAATAGCAGTTTGGGGGGGGGTCTTAACATTTTTATTTTGTTGTAAATAAAATAATAATAAATAACCTCACCTTGTAGGAAAAGTTTATGTAAAACGGTTTCAGACACCCCTAATGTGGACCGTACCATTTTAACCAACTGCTAGAAGCAGACAGTCAGTTGCGTCATTCATTGTCATTGAGTGACCTGTTCATTGTGTCCGTCTGTCATGGTACTGTTTGTCGTGCATTGCTAAATGTAAGTAATCAGCAGAAATCGGCGTCTCAGTGACAGTGAGGATGACGACTACAGAACTGCACCTTTATCACCAGGTGATGTTTCTGGAAATGAAAGCAGTAGTAATGAAAATACTGACAACAAAAGACACTGACAGCAATCATGATGCATCTGCTAGCGCCAGTGTTACTGGTGCAAGACGGTGATCAGATGCTACTGCAAGGAGAAGATGGCAAAAGGTAGTGTGGGAGATGGTGCAACAGCAGAACTCTGCAAAGGACATTCCAGTTTGGCAAGCTGCTTTTCCTGATGCTCATGAAATCAGATTGCCTATTCAGTACTGTCCCGACATAGATGGGAAGAAATTAAGAAATTCATTCATTTCAATGATAACAGGAACACGGCAGCTGCAAATTCCCAAATTGTAAGGGCCAGACTGTGTTCAGATGTGTAAAGTGCAATGTTCAACAACTGCTTCAGGGAATTCCATGAGAAAGGCTGTTTTTCCTCATCTGACTTTTCATTAATTCCATGCCATTCCACTTATTTTTGGATCATTTTTATCATTTGGATTGTTAACTAGAGAAACTAATCAAAAGCAGCATCAATAAAATAATTTACATACTGAAGACTGGAAAATTTATTTAATTACTATCATGACCAAATATGCCCAATGTCGCTGATTTGCATCATAGCTAAATTTCTATCCATTTTATGTGCAATGTTAACATTAACAATCCGCACTTAATTTAGCTTCAGTTTGACAGCAAAAACACTAATGTTTAATTTTTATATATAATTGGAAATAAATTTAGGCATAAAAGGGTTAAGAGAGTCTTCTTTCTTTCTTTCCCCCCCCCCCCCCTTTGCTTTCCACATTCCTTCGTGGTCCTTATCTGATCTTGGTGGTCTGTTAGTAGCAAGTTTCTGTGTTCTATCATGCTATATTAAAAGAACTGAATTAAGGTATACATTATCCATTCTGGAGAAAATCAATTGGGATAAGCCACACCGAACAAAATATGTTGCTTCCAGATATGCAACTTATATTGATATTACCACAAACTCACGGCCACGCCTATCTAAGGATAAGATGTGCTGTTTTTAACGTGAATATGTGATGTAACATTATTAGTGTAGCATCTGTTGCGGTGCAACCCAAAACACCTGTATCATATACTGATGTGAGTTAGTCACATACATAATATAAGTAATTGTTAATTAATTAAAACAGATGGTATGAGGTGTGAACCTGTGAAGCTGGTACAGCATGTTTGGTGTCAAACTGATGGACAATCACTCCTGATTCCAAATCTGGTCAGTGATTACCATGAAAGTGGATGTATCAAAAGTTATACCAGCTTAATGAAAATCCTCGGTAAAGGGAGAATCAGTCGAGTCATGAATCCCAAAAGGACTGATATGGACCCCCTTCTGAAAGCCCACCAAATGGATGGCCAATCATTGGGCCAGGAGTCCTATTCCTAGTCATCCCTATTCATGAACTTTAGACCATAAAAACTTGGCACCTTAGAACAAAGGCGAGCGGAAACACCATCAGCCCAAGAGCAGAGAAAAGCCCATCAGCCTGAGAGGAGCAGAAAGCCCATCAGCCCAAAGAGAGGCAGAGAACATCAGCCCAGGAGAAGAGAAGCCCTCCGATGAAGGCCCAACTAGACAGAGAACTGAAACATAGACAAAGCTTCACAAGGAGAGAGAATCCAAGGGGCTCCACTCCACTGCTCCAAACGCCACACCTTCCTGAGTGCCATCATCCCATCAGCTCTGCAGCCAAATGCCAAGACCCCCCTACTCTGTAACCAAGTAAACCAACTTCCTTTCATTCTAACAACCTAAGTTGTGCTGTTAACCTGGTATATGACTTCAGGGTCGTGTTTCCACAAGCTGGGCTTGCTTTGCAGAACAGTATTTCCCTTTTAAGGTTACTCATTTAAATCCGGTCATTGCAATTCCAATTGTTTGTTTCTATTCCGTTATTTCGTGTTTGTTGTTTGTGTTAGGTGTAATGTCTGTCTTATGTTAGTTGTAGTGTTAGCTAGAAATAAATGCATGTCTTTTACACAACTTCAGCTTCCGTTCATAGAGTGCTCACAATACTCCCTGCCTCTGTGCGATCTTGTTACATGCTCTGAAACCTCAAACTCGCCTGAAATATCGCGAGACTCTCATCGGCCGTAAGAGGAGCTTCGCTACCAATCGTTTACATTACCTGATGATGCAGCTCGCTGGACGCCCCTTCTAACCCAGGTTACTAAGCGATACTAGTAATTAGTGAATCCCATTTAAGTCTCACATTAATAGACTCACGGGGATACCGCAACTGAGTATGGAGGAGCCGAACATTCGGCATAACGATTGGTTAATAATCAGCATTAAATAATAATTAATTAAAATTTAATTAATTTCAAAAAATATTGGTGGAGATATTAAAATTTAATTGAGTTAATAATCCCTACAACTCTTGGTGGGGACTATTCGTATTGATGCAGTAGCAGACCATAATGATAATAGAAGTGTTATGAAGGCAGTACCCCCAATTATGGAGGGGTAATTCGCACTTTGCTGGGGGGTGAATGCATGAGCACCGGTCCCATTTGCCCAAACGATTAAACGTGACCAATTCGGAACAACGACGATTACATATTTACCGAGCGGACCCCGCCCCTCTATTTCCAAAATGTACCCTAAGCCACGCGCCCCCTCCCCCCGTTCGAGCACCTGCGCCTCTAAAGTTCCGTAGCAGACACATAAATATCTTACTATCAAATAATGAGTAATGTGGTTTAAACAGAAAATATAATCCACTGCAAAACTGTTTCAGCCCTGCCACTGTATGGAGGCAGCTTCCTGGTCACAGTATATGTTAATGGTTACTTGTGAGGGTAAAGTTTAAACACACCATTGGTGAGTGAATTAGCAGATTATTAGAGTTGTGCTGATTATATTCTTCTTTCAGTGCCATTGGCTTGGCGAATGTTAAAATATTAACAATTCCAATTTAATAAAGGTTAAAACAGTGGCATAGCTAATTAATAGGCTTAATTTTAACATGAACTAGTTCATAGAAGCGTTAGATATAATCTGCCCCGCAGCATGTTCCGTAGCGATAAAACCACCCAGTGGTTCAAAGAAGAATTACAGTTAAGTTACTGTATACGTTTGATAAGGTTTTAGCTAATTATCGGAATGCCTATAATGACGTAACAATAAAATATTACACTAAAATAGAAATGATTTTAACATGTCATCTTACATTTTGTGTACCGTATTTAGTTAAGAATTATGCAGATATTATTGATTAAAATATACATTTTCTCACTTGAAACTATTTTCTAAAAACACAAATGTACTGTACTGGGCTTAAAAAGTCGTTATTCTGCCAGGCTAAGCAAATAACGTAAGCAGGAAACCGGGCATTAAGCCAAAGGAGAGCTCTGATACGATTTCGTAGACAGGCGCCGTTGTTCTTGCGGACAGGGCTTATTATCTGAGTCTGCGCAACGCAGGGGTCCGCGACTGTACGAAGTTTCTGCGTTTGCTTCTGCAGTTCAAGAAAGAATAGCTCGACCTCTAACTGGTAATTTCAGATCATCTTAATCCTAAAACTGTCACGGCGTGCATGTCGGAGCGGCTGTATCGTAGATGCGCGTGCATGGGAGGGGATTCGCCACATAGCTTAACGTGAAAATCAGTCGTAGCTAGCTGGCTCGCGAAGAATCGTCACCGAAATACGTCGTTGTCAAAATGGCAGCTAAACCCGAGCGCTGAATACAGTAGATATAGGATATTACATTATTTTTCGTTTTTCGTTAAAGACATTGGCAGTTACCTTAATCAGATGGCAACCTGTGATGCTGTGTAGCTGAAAGACCGTGTAACCCCATGACATTTATTTTTAACGTTAATAGCCGGCGTAGTCTGACAGGCGCTAGCTAGCTTTCTAGCTAGCGCCTGTCAACAAAGAACAAGGAAGAAAAAGTGTATTGAAGGGGCATGTAAAGAAGCAGCGTACGTGGATTTTTAAAATGACCTCAAATGCAACTGAGAATTTTATCAGAAATTCCGTGCGATGATTTTAAGGCAATTCGGCCCGAAATACTTGCGTCTATGGTTCCTAAAGGACGATACAGCAGCCAAAAGGATAAAGGTTATTCCTGCGAGGAAGCTCTTAGCTACTGCAAACACCCGTGATTTGATAGCAAAATTAAACTTTGACCTGTTACCCGTCTCCACGCTAAACCCGAGTAAAATATTGTATAATAACAGGATTTTTAAAATGAAAAACAATGGGTACTTCATAACATTCGGGTCTAATGAATTTCCATGTGTGAATTTTTAGTTATCTCTAATTTGTTTTATTTTTTAAATTTTATTTTGTTTTCATGTTTGTCTTTTTCAGGTCTTAAAAGTATTGTTTTAAATCCTTGCCTGGTTATGAAATTATTCTGAAAAATTACATTGTTTTTTTTATTAGAAAAATGTATTTTTGCGTTGTTTTAATGAAAAAGATTAGATGTAGAGCTGTAAGTAGTTCCACAAATTGGGAGAAAAAGAAAATGAGCATCATAATGAATAAAACCAATAAACAATAAAAAAATAATAATTTTGTTATCTTCAATTGATGGTACATTCATATTTTTTATAATACGAGCTTTTATTTGGTGTAAATATAAACATAAATCTGCAAACACAATGCTGAAGCTTTCTAAGGGTCTTTCAGAGGATGGATTAAAATGCAAATAAATGGTTGAATTTGTTCACTGTCAGGTGTTCAGTGAAGAGGGCTGATTCTTCAAGAACTGGACAAGGCAGGACGCAGGTGGAGAGAGAGGGTGTCCAGCACCGGACAGATGTCCGGCTTCTATTATAACCCCGCTGGCCGCGGGGGCAGCGCCATGCGCTTCAGGAAGAGGAAGTCGCGCTTCACTTTTGCTGAGGTGCAGCTCCTATTGAACGAAGTGAAGAACAACCGTCACATTGTTATAGGCAAGAAACCTTCCACTCCTCTCTCTGGCCAAGTCTGCTAATCTGAAACAGGAGGCATCTTTGGGCTGGGAGGTCTGGGGAACATACTAGATTTTGTAATGATGAGGACGTATTACCATGGTGATGTCATTAAGGCTTAAATTAGGTGCCAGCCAATGGAAGAGCCTGTCCAATGAATATTATTGCATGTGTCCAATGATATTTTAGACAGTTAGTTAATACATTTTTAAGAGTGTAATACAAAATATTTCAGCTTTAACATCCATATTCCAAGGATTTTTAATGATTTATTATTATTTGTATAGAAAATAATACCACTAAAATTCTGGGTGTGAGAAACCTTACAATTATTTGTGGCTGAAGACTTTAAATTACATTTGTATTCAGATTGTAACATGGTTTATGCAAAGCCTACTGCCCACATGGGAAGATCTTGAACACAAGTGCAAGATCAAAGCATGGAGAATAATAGACACATTTACATTACAAATTATAAATTCATTGTTTTTACTAGGCAAGTAGATTTAGCAGAATAATCAAGATTCTTATGAAGAAAATTTAATTTATTGCAAGGAGACTGGTAAGGACATTTTTTGCTGAGCCAGATAGACTGCTCATTGTGATTTAAAGGTTAGGGTTACTGAAAAATGTAATTATTTATTTAATGCATATTGCCCATGGTTCTTGTGAATTATGGTCATATATAGGCTATAGGTCAGTCTTGGTAAACTTTTATATTCAGCCTTTTCAAATATTTAAATACATATATATTATTTGTGTGTTTGTGATTATAGTCGTGTAACATTTATTTGTGTAACCTGTAGGCAAGTTCAACAGGGGCGTCTCATCAGATGTGAAGAAGCGAACGTGGGCGGCCATCACAGCACGCATCAATGAGATCAGCGAGTGTCCACGTGAGGTCATTGAGATAATCAAGAAGTGGTCAGACCTCAAATGCGACACCAAACGCAAGGTCGCAGCCATGCGTGCTGGCGGAGACGGCTCACTGCGGACTGGCAACTCGCGCATCGCGCGGGACCTATCACCAGTAGAAAACATGGTTTACCAGATCCTTCAGATGCCTCCCCCAGACAAGAGGGTCTTTTCTGGTGGCCGGGCCAACCTAGGGGGCATGAAGGGGATTATGGGTAGTGGAGGCGGCGAGGATGACGAGGAGGAAGATGACATCGTGCTGGGAATGCACCAACCGTCCGCTTCTGCCGGTGATTCACCAAATAGCAGGCTGGCTGGTCCTTCAGTAATCCCCAGTTCTCTGGGTTTAACTGTGTCCATGGCCTTACCCACCTCCATGCCAATGTCAATGCCCATGTCCCAAAAAAGGGAGGCCAGCATGTCCACGCCAGTATACGTCACATCTCGTGAGTTAGCATTCTTAATTTTTTTGGAAAAATGATCTAGAGATTCCAGTGTTACAGCCTGCTGAATATTGTTCATTTATTGTTAATTTAAAGGTGTGCTTTACGTGTGCTTATAAGAGACAAGAGGCTGAAAATTTCTGCACAGGGGAACCCAGGTCTGGAAGAGTGTAACCAAATATAACTGGATTTGACAATATTAATTCCTTATTTGTATTCATAGGTTTTTGACCATTTTGGATCCCAAATCACATTGTACTGTCACCATAATTGACATTTCACTGAAATGTTGAAATATACTGCACGGACACCATATTTACTCATTCTTTTCTCGTAATCTTTGATTTATTTTTATAGGAGACCCTCCACAGACAGCTTATGATTTTCAATATGAAATACCAGCAGCTGAAGGTAACACCCTCTCGCAGTTTTTTTTTTGTTTGTTTGTTTGTTTACTTGAAACTATGTATCAGTGTTCATGTAGTAAGAGAATGACTGAATATACAGTCGACCCTTCCACATCGTGGGAGTTAAGGAAGCCGGACCCCCCGCAATCTGAAAAAAAAAACGCATAAAACGCTTTGGTCCCCTTGGCGAGCAAAGCAAAAATGGTACGAGAAACATGAGCTATTTCGTGAGGGGCTGCAGTAAACACGCTATACCTTTGAGTCACTAAACATCTTGTGTCGTCCGTGCCTTTCACAAGATAGAAAAGTTGTATTTCTTCCGCTGGAGCGGCGATGGGGAAAGTCGCGGCCCGGCATAAATGCATGCCCACGTACGTGTGCGATCGTGTAAATGTGAGCAGTATAAGCTTACATGTCCCTGTCTCTCATCCTTGCCCAAGACCAGGTCGTGGAGCTGGATAACTCTGATGAAGAGCGTCAAGAGCGAGTGCGCCCTGCCGTATTCAGAGCAACTCCTATTCCTGTCGAGGACGAACAGCTCCTGAACAGCTTGCGCCATGCTACCACTGTTGCATCTACCTCTTCACTGCTATCTGCCACAGCTGCCCCCTCCTCCGGACCAGGCCCTCTACCAGCACCAATACCACCACCTCCAGCTGAGTCTTTCCCGGTGTCTTCTCCGGCTGCCATGAATGCACGGGACAGACTGGCCCAGCACGCCTCCCTGAGTGTTCAGGAGCAGCGCAACACAAACATTTTGATGGAGACGGTGTCTCGCTCCTTGGAGATGCTCTCCGAGTCGGTGCAGCAGTTGGTGGAGACGCAGCAGGAGTTTGTCCGTGACTCCTTGCGGCTACAGCGTGAGACGGTGTATATCCTTAGGGATTTCTCCACCAGTATCTTGGCAGTCATGCGTGACAAGCTGAATGGTAGGCCGGCTCCTTGACGAGCGATAGCCTTCCCCCCCCCCCGCAGTGGTTCATCTACTCCACAAGGTTAAGGCAGTTTCTTATACACCAAAACTATTTGATCATTGAGGTGATCTGTCAAGGTGTAAACTTGCAAAAAAATAAAGTGAGAACCAGTGATGACCAGTTCTGTTGAGAGCATGTTAAGTTGTTTGAGGAATTGGCTATAGGGTTACAAGACAGGGTTTTATATATGAAAGACTACTTCTTCTCGTAGGCAGATTCGTTCTCTAATTAGTCAGTGTTACTGGATAACACAAGTGTAAATTTGATTTTTTTTTATTTTTTTTTTTTACATGCTGTCTGGCACTTGCACTAGACAAAATATCCAAAGCTTTGGAAAAACAACAGCCAATGGAACTTTAGTATGTTTTATTGTTGTAATAGTAGTAAACAATACTAGCAGTAAAATCACCACTTGCATTATATGTATGCACATATACGTTAAATTATTTTGTAATTTCATTTACAGCCCTCAGAGAAGTTAAAAGAATTGTAAGCCACATAACTTAATTGTCCAATTTTATTTAAAATATAATTGTATGTTATTTTGCAATATTGTACAGGTTTGATGTTTGGTGGCACTTTGGCTTTCCTATATGGTTCTAAAAAAATTACTGGTACGAGTGCAAAATAATGTTTTTTTTTTCTGCAGAAATAAATATTTTGCACAGAGAATGAAATGGGAAAATGCAGTTATTTTCCATTTAGTTCTAATCAGTATCGACATACTTCTGTTACTACCTTAAAGATCTTAATATGATACATAGTTGACCCAGCTGGTTTTTCTAGTCTGATATGGCTTGAATTGTTAATTGCATTACTTAAGGATTCACATGCATTAAAACCCAGACGTGGATGTGCTCATTCAAACACATGCAAGACTCAGTACAGATAATCAGCCTCTTTTTAACTTCCCATATTTAATGGTCCTTTGGTCTCACATCATCCTCTACAAAGAGGCCACGCCTTCTAATCCCCTATTGGCCAAACTTCCTTTAAAGTACAGGTAATGCAGGACATTGTAAGATAATCTTAGTCTTCAATAAATAATAGGCAAGGCATATTGACTTGCTGGTTTGCTTTGACAGACGCAGGAGCACACAGGCCTTAAAAAGCAAAGGACAAGGAAAACTATTGCTTGGGACACAATCCCACCTATTTTCTTGTTTGCAGCTGTCTCATCTTCCTGAATATGAATCCTGAGTAGTAAGTATTAAACATCTGGCAATGCGACAGTCTTAGATTTTTGAAACAATAAAGTCGAGGTCTATTGTATTCGACTATGGCTGTACAGAATAATAATGTATATTACTGTGGTGAACTTGTTTATTATTGTTATAAACATTTTTGAATTTAGATAGATAAAATGATAGTATACTGAAGTTATTTAACAGTAATGACTTCAGTTTGATTTTGCTAAAATTTTTCAAGCATAACTGTATTCTATATGTATGAAGTTTAGTTGACTTGTAGGGAAGTGGCACGTCAAAATGTACCTTTTGGACTTGATTGTATGTGGAATGGCAGTACTGAAATGACATCATATTGTCCCCAGTGACTACCTGTTCAAGTTGCTGTTGATCGGCGACTCTGGTGTGGGCAAATCATGTCTGCTCTTGCGCTTTGCGGTAGGCTAGCCACTTATTTTTATCATTCAAACTATGGAATAAACCAAAAAAGATTTTAGAATGTCTGATTTTTCCTCATTTATGGGCAGTAAATTGTGTCTGTCAATTACAATAATAGGTTTAAGAATGTATTCTCAAGAACTGTATTTAAATCACAATCATTACATATGGTAAAATCGATAAATAAAAACGTTTTGGATATCGCTTGTTCTGGGGCATGGTCCGTGTAGGTTTTTTCCTCTTTTTTATGAAATATATTTTAACCTAAATTTTTACAGAGCTGAAATAATATAAAAGAAAAAAATACTTTTTATAAGCTTTAGTTTTAGCCCTGTTATAGGTTATGCTAAACAAAATTTGACATGTATGCCCAAAGACAGTGCGTCTCAACCCGGCCCACACGGATCCCCCCAGACAGCTGGGAGGTAGCAAAAATGTGGACTGTCTGGTAGGGAGCTGAGAGAGAGCAAAAACGTGGGTTGTCTGGCAGGGAGCTGGGAGGGAGCAAAAACGTGGACTGTCTGGTAGGGAGCTGAGAGGGAGCAAAAATGTGGACTGTCTGGGGTTTGGAAGCATGGCTCAAAGGAATATATCCTTTTTATGTTTTGTTTTAGGATGATACCTACACAGAAAGCTACATCAGCACTATTGGGGTGGACTTCAAAATCAGGACAATTGAACTGGAAGGAAAGACTGTCAAGTTACAGATAGTAAGAGCACAAGTGCATTGGAATTATTCAAATGAGTTTATATTAACACTAATGTGCAGGAATGAGTATTAGAAATTAGAAATATTTAATATATTTTTGAATATGATTTTCCGAATGTCTGCAAAGTCCATAAAATAACACAGGAGAGATTTTCTGTCTTTCTGCAGTGGGATACAGCTGGGCAAGAGAGATTTCGAACTATCACGTCAAGCTATTACAGAGGGGCCCACGGGATCATCATCGTTTATGATGTCACAGACCAGGTCATATGCTTGCATTGCTATACAGATGGAGACAATCAACACATTGATGCAGAGGAACATGTTGGGCTTTTCATAAGTACAATACAGTAGATTTGTTTTGCAAACTGTTGAATGTATATGTAAAAATGTTACTAATGAATACTTTTTTTGTAGGAGTCATTCAACAATATAAAGCAATGGTTGCAGGAAATTGATCGCTATGCATGTGAGAATGTCTCCAAGTTGCTGGTGGGGAACAAATGTGACTTAGCTTCTAAAAAAGTGGTGGACTTCACCACTGGAAAGGTACTACGACGATCCACTGTTGAATCTATTTCATTCTGTGGATTACGCAATCACCTATTCCTTTTGCTCTCTCTCTCTCATGTTCATTTCAGGAGTTTGCCATGTCCCTTCAGATCCCATTCCTGGAAACCAGTGCAAAAACTGCAAACAATGTGGAAAAGGCCTTCCTTACCATGGCTGCTGAAATTCAGAAGCGCGTTGCCAGTGATTCTGTCCAAAATGAAGCTAGCAAAGTTGGCGTAAAAATAAACAGTGCCCCCTTGTGGAATGCAGGGGGAAAGACAAAAACCGAAGAATCCCGCTCTTGTTGCTAACGATAAAGGCAGAAAGCATTCATCGATATGTCTTCTAAACTCTTACTCTGGACAGTTTTGTGGGAAACAATATAATGATATTAGCAAAATTAATTCTAACCATGCAAGTATATAACACTTACACTTTATGTCCGTCTTCTACATTCAATGCCGCTTAAAAATAAATGTTTTATCAATGCCAATATTGTACCCCATTCTGACTTTTCCTCTAGAATTTTATTTTTTAAACAGGTTATTAATGTAAGAACGCTATAATTTTTGTGTAAAGTGCATTTTGTGCATGCATTAAAATGTAATATATTGTATTCTTCTCTGGAAATAAAGCTTTCCTCTAATCAAATCATAACTATTTTATTGATCTCTTGTCACTTATGTGTTCCAGTTCCAATATACCAGAAACATAACACATTATGAAAAAGACAAAATGGCCATAGGATACTGAAGGAAGTGTCTCATTTTCATTATTCTTTTCTTCTATTGCATCAACTGAATTTCTGCACTGGTGGATCAGCAGTGGTATAGATGCTCTAATAACCTCCATGCTGAAATTCTCTCTTTGCCTACCCCGTCTTGCTCTCCATGAGACACAGGGACACAAACATAGGTGTGAGCAAGTTTGGCGGGGGGGGCAGCACAGGGTTAGTCAGCATGAAGGGTCCCTGGAGAGCAGAGGGGGACATTTCAGGTCCAGTGGCTTTTGACACTTAGCTTCTAATATAGACTGCTTTGCCATTTTGCAAAAAGCTTATCAATACAAAATATTTTATTTTAATAAATTAAATTTTACTTTAATATGAATGTTTCACTTTCATCAAATTACCAAGGAATTAACAGTTTTGGTTATGTCATAACTTTCCTGTATATAACTATAAAGTACAAGGCCAGCAAAATCTATCAAGCATGGTCTTGTCTTCCATATAGAAGTTTTTGCAAACACATTTGTCATTGATTTAGGAAATAAAATTAAATATAAACAATGTAAAATAAATAAATAAATAAATAATGTAGGCCTACTGAGGAGGCCTGCATCAAGGCACCTTAATCATGAGTTTCAATGTGGAAAAAGTTTTTATTAGTGAAAGCTCTTTAAATTGTAACGAATTAGGATTAAATTAGATTGTACTGTAACAGGATCCCAGTGTCTAGCGGCAGCACATTTCAAATTATAAAGAATGTAGTCCACCTGTAGGTTTCTATCTTATTTTAAAAAGGTGTTGTATCTTTAAATATTTCAGGCAATTGACCTTTACATGCTACGGCAACTTCAGCTTGCTTTCGAAGGTCGACGGTATCTTCGACGTTATTGGAGAGAATAATATAAATCCCGCCCCAAATGGCGTAATTGCTTCACCATAGGACGCTCATTACTCACTTGAACAGTCCGTCAAAACGGCGCTACCCAATCAGCGCCGTTTGTCCTTTTCACTCTCATTGCTGGTTCCGGCTCTAGCAGATTCAAGATGTCGGCGGTGTCAGTGTTTCCCATGTGTGTCCGAGCGACTCGGGGCCTCTTCAGGCTGAGGACCGAAATTAGAGCTGGTCGTAGTCCCGTGGTGTCAGTCCTGACAAGAGCCTTATCATCGGCCCCTTCGACTGGAGAACAGAACAATGCTGCTGAAGGACTGACGCAAGCTATATTACAGGATAGGCTTCTGCAACAGCAGAAAAGTCTGGTAAATGGCTAGCTAACAGCTATCGAACCTTCTGTTTCATATGCAATCGTTTTGTCTGTTTCTGTTATATAGGGGAAACTTTAGTAGCAGTAAGTGGTCATTTTGTTACAAATAGTAACAATGTATGATACCAGGATGTCGCGTGCTGTTGGCAGTAACTACCCACTGACATAACATGACTGACATAACTGATGAATTTGCCGGTACGGCTGTTATGTCCATTTATTTGCGCGTTATCTATCGGCTGGCCTAGGAGCTGCAGTGTCGAATATCAAAATACACTTTATTTATGACAGCAATATTTTATCGAATAACCTCCGTGTAAATGTTTATTCACGCGATATTCTCGTTATAACTCAAAATCAGGGAGAATAATGATTCCTTAAAGCAGTAATACATGCTGAATATATTTATTGTAGTTTTTCTACAACAGTTGCGTAATATAGCAAAGTAGGACTGTTTGACATTATTGTTTATTTAAATAACATGGGTTGAAATGGTTACTTAGCAGTTTAATTTGCAATCATTTCTTGCTCAGTCCTATGGCATACTGTATATATTAATAAATAAATACAAATGTTAAAGTTTTCAGATATTCTTTACATTATGTTTTTGTCGTGATACCTGATTAAGATAGAAAAATATATAAAAAAAAATAATATATATGCATCTACAGTCTGTGTTTATTTCATGACACTAGACAAACACTGCTGCATTAATAGGTGAATGTAGCTCTGTGGCAGGGAGCATAGAAAAAATGATTTGCAGTCAGACTGGGCAATCAAGCAGATTTTAATATCAAAGAAGATTATCAAATAATCAAGACAAAACAATTCTTGTGCCACATTTC
>JAABNY020000035.1:7608139-7624348 GCA_015164015.2 Brevimyrus niger
CATATGACATGGATACAACCTAATCCCCTTTTTCCCGTTTGCCCCCCCCCCCCTTCCCCCTAGTTTTTTGACCGGCACACTTCTACGATTCTCGGTCTGATCTTCACCACACTTCACACATTCATACCGGGTATTTTGTAACCCAGGTGTGGAGCACTCCACACTTCACGTTCCCCTGTTGAATACTTCCACGCTGCCGCGTCGCTCGCTTTATCACCCGAGTCACTTTGTAGTGTGGATGGGCTGAGACATCAAAGGGCTCAGCCTGCAGGCCCATGCGAGCGAGAGAGCGGCGAGTGTGGAATGTGCCGGTGGAGGGTGTGCAGGCACACGGCTCGTCCTCCAGATTGAGGATGCAGCCTAATTGGATGTCGGTAGGTGTCATTGTGAGAACAGACCCGGAGAGCTGCTCCCGTTTTTGCTCTGAATCGTCGAGAGCAGAAAGCTCAACGGGAAAGGAAAGGGAAAAGCTATATGTGAAAAGTTTATTGATACAGTGACTTTGGAAAAGATTTTACCACCCTTGGTGTAGCTAGGAATTGTTAAAATATGTAAATTGAATTTATGTAGCTAGTTTCTAAATGAAAGTATTTACGTTTTTAGAATTTTATTAGAAATGAAAGCTAACTGTTCAGCCCCTTTTGAATACTTGCTCTCGCCTGTGTATGCGACTGGGTATCTCATGGGAAGCAAGATTGGGTAGGCGAAAAGACGATTTTCCCATGGGGAAAGTATAAAGTATCACTATTCTGTATTGTGTAACATTACATTTTGGCTGGGCCTGCTCCATTTTTTGAGAGATCAAGAAATATAAACAAGTATAAAGTAGATTTGTTTTGATTTAAAATTCACTTGTTTTAAGTAGCAGTGGAGAAATAAATAATATTGGCTTTGTGAAGTCTCACTGATCCAGGACATAATGTCAGTCACATTGTCAGGGCTAATGGGCTGGCTGTGAAACTTAGGCAGAATTTGAAGAGGATTATAAAAGGACTTTTTCTACAAAATAAGGAAAAATGATACGAGTATGATACTGGCATGCTATCGATTGGAGCAACTGGGTGAGATGGAAATATGCCATTGGAATGGGATGTACTGTGCAGAGGTCAGCAACTATACTGGTCTAGCCACGTGAAAACTGGCGGGATAGAACCAGTTTTGAGAAAAGCCAGCGTTTAAAGGAGATTGCCAAAAGCCATGTAAAACCCAGAAGAACCTCTTGTCCAGAAGGGAAGCGCTTAATCCAGCACAAAGGAAGCATAGCTTCACCCTCCTTGTCCTAAAAGCTTGTCGTGCTAGATTGGTGTTTGTCAGCAGGAGAGACTGAGAAGCTTCTTGCTGTCAAGAACTGGATGTACATGAAGTTCATTTGAACATGCAGGACAATTTTTGGAAGAGAACCTGTCTTGTCAGCAGGAGTTTTGAATTAAGAACAGTGCTCCAGCAGGACATTGGTTTAAATAGCAACCACCAAAAAGGGACGACTTAAAACAGGAGGTTGGTATGACGGCCCAGCCAAAGCCTGTGCATAAATTCTGTCAGAATTTTTATTATACCTAAAATTTGCTGAATTCTGTGGTTTTCTCTATATGTTTGCAGGGGATATTTTTATCGTTATTTTGTTGATTGTGTTAGTGATTCATTCAATGAGTTCAGATGTTGAAATGTAATGGTTTAAGGTAGGCTCTCATGGTACTATTGTAGATTTAACTTGATCTGAGATAAGGAACCTTGTATTAGTCCAGCAATTAGATGCTGACAATTTCTGAGTTGCAAATACTGCAAATGCTACAGTCGGTATGTGACAGTGGTGGCCTAATGTTAGGGAACTGCTCTTGTAATTGAAAGATCGGTGGTTTGAATCGAGATTTGTTGGGGCATCACACAGGAACCAGAAATGCCCACTCTATCCCTTGAGTGCTGACATGGCAAATTATGAAGGGAAAAAAATAAATAAATTTAGCATTTTTTATGAATAGGATTTATTGGGTTCATTTATGTTGTATGGTTATAGTTATATATTTTTTAATATATATTTCACTGTGTAGTGAATTTATATATAAGTGGCACCCAAACCTGTCTATGGATACTGACATAAATTCATTAACTATGATGTGATATTTGCTGCTCTATTTGTTATTTATATTAATCTGTTTTCCCCCTTAAATTTATGGGGGAGATGTAGTTACAAATCCTCCCCAGTAGATGGCATGAAAAACAAAAAAACTGGGAATCTAACTTTTCTGAAAGAGTGGCTTTATCATGATTCATCTGATTACAACATAACCATTAGAGTTTAGCATTATGTAGGTGGCAGGAAGCCCCAAGCCAAAAGCATGATCACAAGCAGGATTTCAGTTCTCATCACTTGTTTGATGCACTTTTGAAGTTTGTCTTGGTATTCCATAACTTCATGTTGCATTCCCTGACCTGTTCCCCATCAAATCTTTATATTCTGTCAACTAGTCTTCAGCTTTGAACTTCACAACAATACTCTTCCTTCCTATTGAATTTAAAAAAAAAAAAAAAGCTAATGCAAACATTGTATATCTAATTTTAATTTAAATATAAATGGCAATCTGGTGGTGTAGGTCCAGGTGTAAGCCCTCTGCTGGGCCAATTTCACTGACATTAACAGGTATGAAGAATCTGCTCCTAGTTTGGCCCGATCTTAGTTTGCTCTTTTGTGTGATGTGAGGAGTTCTGCTGCCATTTAGTTCAGGATACGGTTTCTGCTTCCTGCAATACTGCGAACTGCCTGCAGATGGCATGCATTTTAAATGGTGATTCTGCTTTGTGCGCTTATGACGCTCCACCTGAAAATACCTGTAACTGCTGTTGTTTGTTTAGTTCTGTTGGCTTTAAACAGTGAAGTCAGTCACGTTCGGTTTACAGTAATGAGCTCTTTTTGCAGTAAACTGTAAAACGATCTCCTACACTCCTGTTAGCAAGCTAGTATTCTGCTGAAACATCATGAGGTTCTCTGAACTGGAATTGCTTAACTCCTGGAGCTTGAACTACAAACAAACTCTCACTGTACTGTTGCAACATTAGTGACTATGTGACTATGCCTTCCACTATTCTGTTATTTGCATGTTTACCTTGAATAATTACCTATTAACTATCATAGTTTTCAATACATTTAATGAATTACAATGAACTATAGCTGCACGTCTCATACATACAGAAGTAACGTTGTTTTTCTTTTTAGTTATGCTAGCTTATGCAAAATTGAGTATTCTTGAATAGAATGACATTCAGATGGAAGTCATCTGAAAAAAGAGCCCTACATGAATTCAGTTCAGTAAATGTGGTTGTACTAATGTTTTTCAGAAACTGATTGTTTCCCATAAATTCTCTGGTTGCTTAATGAATGCTAAGGGAAGGAGAAGTAGACAGCAGATCGTGTTTATGTTAGATTAGATGATCTGTGTGGATCCCAGAGGAAAATCTTAAATACTTCATGAATTTGTATGTCGTCTCTGAAGGAGCAATACTTATCTCCTCTTTACTTTTCCAATTGAACCAAAGTTGTTCCACATCTGCTTTGTTTCCAGTAATTCCATCTGCATTCCCTATGTTTTTTTTCTTCCCCTCTTTCACAAATTGCTTCCAAACTCTCCAGTTCCTTATTTGTAGACCAGGGCTCGCCTCCGATCTGCCAGAAGATGGTGGCTGTAGGCCATTTCACCCTTTTATCAAGTACCTTACATAAAATATAATTGTGATAAAACTCGACTGGGTGCATTTACTTAAGAATGGCTGAGAAATATCTTCAGTCTGACTTCCTGCATAGGAATGCAAATTTAAGGACCAATTTTTGATTCCTTTATTTAGAAACACATTCCCTTTTCAAAATTTTGTTTACAGAAACCCATTACTAAGTAGGAGTCGCATGTTTTACTCAGAAAACAAGTGATTATCACAGACTTGGCACAAATGTTTCATTTCTTTTGGATTGTGCAAGTTCTGTGTAAAATGCCTGTGTTGGTCTAATGACTGAAAATCAGAAGTTGTGTATATACATACACACACACACACCATGTAAAACTATATACTGATAGTGTAGACATGTAGTGTCTTAAGTTTATAAAATACGTTTAATCTGTATCATTCATTTCCAGTATTGGTATTAACGTGTTACTGATATTCCACTACTTTTGGAAGTAATGAATAATGTAATCTTTTCAAATTAACGTAATGAAAAGTACTGACATTTAAATGGGCTCGATACTTCTGTTTTGCCTGAAAATGTTAATGGACAAATGCAGCCTATTTTCCTGTTTATGATCTAACGTCATCCGTCTATATGGGGGCACGCATTGAATGGGTGATATTAGGTACAGTGATGGATAAAACTTGTCAGGTTTTTTTTTATTATTATTGTCTCGCACTGCCACAGCAGCAACACTGAAATAGTATAACTATCCAGATAGCACACATCGCTACCAAATATTGATTCAACATTCCCCAAATGTTTGCTCAATGTATTTCAACAGCAATACAAGGTTAATGCTATCACTATGATGTTTAGCCCACTATTATTTTACCATTAGGGTATATAGCTCACAATAGGGGTATACTGTATGTTTTTATGTACAGTACTATACCCTTCATGTAAAGAAAAGTTTTAAAACGTATAGCTTACCACACAAACAACATAGCTGATTAAAAGTTATAGGCTTATTTTAAATATTGGCAACATGACAGAAATGGTTACAATAGACCAAACATTTATGGTAAACTGATTGTTTTCACATTAACATATTTTATAATTTAAATTTTAAACCAGTGTCCCATCAATGTATGTGTGCTGTCTGGGAATATATGCATCAATAAGAGAATTTAAGTAAATCAAATGTTACTTGTTAATTGCAACTAATTAGTTATATATATGCAGTAATTGGCAAAGTAATTAAATAACTTTTGAATGAAATAACTAGTAGTTTTAAATTTGCTTAATTTCTCATTTCATTATTGTCTTTGGTGCTCTTAATTACATAATAGTGGAAAAATAGAATAAGTTTTTCAGTTTTAAGTACATTTGATTTGCAAACCAAATATTACAGAGAGAGTTGTTCTCGTGTGTGTGAGCATGATGTAGAATGAGAACTCCTGTACTACAACAGAAGAGTGACAGTCTTTTTTTTGTTTTTAAAAATAAGTGACTTAAGCCAGCATTACAGCATTTGTCTGACTTATCTGAAAGTCAATCATGTTTTCAAGACATTTAAAGTCTTTGTAAAGTCTTGAGTATCTTAAATATGCTTTCCTGTTTTTAGGAAGAAAATTTGCGGACTTTGCACATTCATTTGTAGATAGAAATATTTTTTTAAGTTAAGTGTGTGTGTGGGAGGGGGGGGGAGGCTGACCGTGCTTCTCTTAAAAAATGTCCCCCCTCCAGCATGTGGCATTCAGTAGGGGGGGAGTACTGACGCCCCCCCCCCCCCCCCCCCCCCCCCCCCCCCCCCCCCCCCCCCGGGCCGCCGGCCCGGCGGGCGGGGGGAATTGATCTTCTTGCCGGCGGTGTAATTATGTGTTGTGGGGGGGGGGGGGGGGGGGGCCTGCCTTTGTTTCTTTAAAAAATTGTCCCCCCCCCGGATTGTGCATTTTGTGGGGGGGGAGGTTTTTACCCCCCCCCCCCCCCCCATCTTTCCAGCAGATCCCCAGGTGGGCCTGAGACCTGCTGGCAGATGTAGTTGAATATTCATCAGCTGAGAGATTAATTTGACTGGTAATTGGTGGGAGAATGCTGTGGATGGTGGAGACGTGTGAATGCGCAGACTGGAGGCGGAGCTGCAGAAGTCTGCACGCGAATGCATGAGAGCATAAAGGAGCGCCGTATGGCCAGTCCCCGCCCCCAACAATCCAGGCAGTCCGCTCTGCCCTATAACCATCATGCTCTCCAGCAATGTACAAACCGTCCCATAACAGTATGTGCCAGAATCTGGCAGAAAATATCTTGACTGCTTAACTTCACTGGAAAAAGATTCTTACAGAGTTTCTGCTGGTGTAAACTGGGTTACGTATCCCAGTTTGCTTCCTTTTCTAGTCGAAATTTCACACACACTAACACAGCGGCATTTGTGAATAGATCTTTGCCTGTCATTTACAAATGGATTGTTTGAATTATGATGCCATTTAAGGTTTTGGCAGATGTAGGTATTTTCCTTCAGTGGCCAGTTAAAACTATGTTTTAGCTAAATCTAATTTATAGTGCCAAAGTTGGGAACATTAAAGCATAGGTTCAATTCTCACATTCTTTCTTTCTTTTGCAGATTCTAGACGAATTTGACAATGGTGAGTACAGTTTTTATAAATGTATGATTTACCTGTTGTGTATCCGTGTTAAATATCCATGCTGCACAGATGAAATGATGAGATGATCTGTGAAGTAGATGTCATGTTGATGTTTGGGGGCTCTTTCTGTGCATGACTCTGCTCGTTTGTCACGGCCTGACAGTGCGGGTATTCAGAACATTTAAAAAAAAAAAAAAAAAAAAAAAACAACAACAATATAAAGCAGCTTCTGCCTCGTACTTGGCGCCTGTATGTTAATATTTTCTGGCAGTGTTGGATCAGTCCACCCGCCCCATTACCATGTCTATAGTACCCCGATATGCACCCCCTGGACCACAGATGAGCCACCTTCTGTCCTGCCTGTGTGATTGTGGCCTTGTCAGTGGTGCTTAAGATACATTGAGCTTTTGAGTTGCCACCTTGTACCTCTGCCCGTACCAACAAGATGCCAAGTACCGCATCGATGGCCAGATCTCACCCTGTACTCAAGTGTACCCTGTCTGAACTCCACTGTCACCTGTCTTTTTTTTTTCTTTTTTTTGGGGAGGGGGAGGAATGGACAAGTGTGATGGACGTAGATGAGATGATGTTATTTTTGAACAGCACTAGTGTTTTGTCTACAGGTCAAAGATGGTATTCTATGATAGAATCTCGAGTGACTAAAAATAAGTTTAACCATAGACGTTAAAGAATATTCTATATTGCAGATTTTGTTTACTTATGTAAACTTTAAGTAGGTTGTTTTGTGTATATCAATGTGTGGAAGTATTACATAAACAGCATACATAATATATGTTACGCATATTTTTTTTGCGTACTTGCCCTCACGTTTTAACCAATTAGCCTTCCCTGAGTGTGCTCCCAGGTCATGATTCAGGACATTCTAGATACTTTTAGTGAGTTTGGGTAATGTGCAGTCATTCTGTCTTTCCATACCTACAGCGCATTGCTGTCGGGAGACGGAAGCCAGCGCAGGCGCCTTCCTTCTTCAGATGGTGTTATCAGTGCTGCATATAATCTGCTCAGCCAGACAAGCCTGTATTTCTGTACGTTAATGATAGGATGCATTCGCCTGAGCCATAGGTGTCATTGACAGCCAAGGATGAGCGAACAGGCTGTGTCTCTTCTCTGTATAATAGGTGGAATTGCCCTCCAAGACAAGTAGGAACCTCCTCTTGAAGGCCTCTTGCAGTCATTTCCCTTTGTGTGTGGGGGGCAGGGGGGGGGGGGCATGTTTCCGTTTTGAAGATGGCCACCATGGCTTTTATTAAATATGAGCCAGATTGTGGAATGTTAAGCACTTATAACTGCATTTTGTGAGTGGAGCTGATGAGAGTAGGAAGAGTGATGAAATGGGAGGGCAGTGGGAATAATGGTCGTGGGGGTGGGTTACCAGTGTTAATCCCCTTCCCCTTTTGAAAGCATGAGCGAGAGACGGCTGTATCAATCAATTACAGTTTATTTAAAATGAGATGGAGAAGCAGTCACTTCTAAATACTGCGCAGTCTGGCTGTTTTATGATGATCACAATTAATTCCACCCTTCCCCGATGCTCTCGGTAGATTTATTACCTTAGGGGCCAGAGTAATGCTGTCCAGCACTAATGGACAAACAATGTTTAATATTGTAATAAAGGATATGAATGACCTTAGGAACCGGGATGAAATTTGCAGTCCTCGTGGGAAAGGGGGGGCCAATTTAGGGCCTGGGCTGCACCTCCTGTCTTTCACATTTGCGAGCAGACGGCTGGTGAGTCGGCCGTCCGAGCGCGATTGGGGTTTGTGGATGTCCTTAGGGAGCCCCATTAATGAGCGCAGTATGCAAACAGGAGATTGTCGTGTTCCCACACCAAGTAATGGCATTTAAAGTGATTTAGGGCGCCAGCGCTGGCTGCAGCGTAGATGGCAGATGCTCCACCACGTCCCTTCTGTCGCTTGACCCCTGGAGTACGTTCCACTACCTCTGCAGTCGTTTCGGAGCTGTGCGTCCTGCGGGTCAGACTTTTTGGTTCTGGCGTAATCAATTGGATTGTGTGCGTGGATCGTTTAGTTACTGATACCCATCTGGGATCTCTCGACAGATCCAACACTTGTATACTTAAAGACCTAAAAATTTTATTTCGCACACGGGTTGTAAATAATTTGCCGCTTTTTCATCGACTTATTCTGTGAAGATGGGAATCGGACCACCCTGAGACACCTCAGAACAAATGAGCACCGTATACTGCTTATTGTCCCTAAAGGGTACTATAATGGAATGATGAGAGTCCACCTAAAGATCCACCAATTGAGGAGACGATTGCTCTTTTTTACTAAGAGACAGGCTCACAACATGCAGAAAGACAAGAATCTAAAAGAACGGAGAATGAAAGGCAAGCAAGTAATAATGGCCTTTGGCAAACAACGCAAGCATATGTCTTCCCAGTAGAGGATGAAAGTGTGCCTTTGTTGTGTCCAGAGGTCCTGCTTATCGATCTGCTCGCCCCACCCCCCTACCCATGTCCAAATATGCACACTCAAAATTTAAATGCACTGGATGGACATTACAAAGTCTAGCATAGATTAAACAATGGAGACTAGCTTTTTCCGTACACTGACCAAACAAGATTATGATGATATGCCAAAGAGAATGGAAGCAGATTTCTCCGCCCCTGATTTTCCATAACTTTTTCATGTTTACTCTGATAGAATACTGCATAACGACTTCCTGTATTGCACTTTTTAAAACTATTTCATCTATTTTTCTAAAACCAAGCACTTAACCTTATGTTTACCTTTCACTGGCTGAAGAGGCTGAGAGTTTACAGTGCAAGTTCCGGGTTCCGATGAGCTAACTCCTATATCAGAAACCCTTATTCCGAATTATCTGGTAACATACAATCTGTTTGTTACGGATAAGGCATGAAATCAAATGTTCCTGAAATAATGTATTTAACTTAAACAAAGCATTTTGCACCTGAAAGTTTTCTTGTGTCCCGTTTGATGTTTTGTCTCCGTGGGTATCATCCTGCCACCCCCCCCCCCCCCCCAAGAAGGATCCCTACATACACGGCGACCTGACCCGCAGCTGCACTCCTGCTGCCCACCCCCCCTCCTGCTCTCGGCTCTCTTCTATTACCATAACAAACAAGAGGACAGCCTGCCACAAACTGTCCCAGCTTGACCTTTCCCCGAGTCTCCCGACGTCGTCCTTTTCAGCTGAAGGCATCAATAGCTGCAGCCGGCCTGGACGCCGCGCTCCCTAATCTCGTGGGAGCCGTATTTACCTCCCTGGTCACAGTCACACGCTCCCCAGCACGCTTAGCCGTGAATGAAATAGATTACGAATAATCAAACTGTGGGACAGGGGTGTCTCCGGGGAGTTTAACCAGCGCACATTGTTCTGCAGACCTCAGAGCCGGCTGGCAGGTTAAAACCACATGAGCTGAGGCCGGCTTGCGCGTAGCTGCCCACCGATGGCAGTTGCCTGGATTTTATTGTTTCATGTTTCCACAGTAAAATTAACCATTTTAAATTAAGTCGATTAGCTGTTGTCCGCTTTATTAAATAATTGAGGATGGCGTGCTTTATGAAATCATCATCGCTTGGTGCTGTGTGAATGGAAATGCTATTATAATGGCTGTCTGTGTTTAAACATTTTGTTTCATGATTCCTTTTTTTTTTTTTTTGCTTTTCTGTAGATGTTGTAGTAATTCAGCAACTGAAAAGGACCTTCAAGTATTTCAAAGATTACAGACAGGTTAGTAATCTTAAATGTAGGGTATGATCAGCTCGCACGCATGCTACGAGAGATGCTGTATAACAACTCTGGGGGAAAAAACATTGAGACCACTGCATATTTTTTTTTTTAAATCTGCATTTTTGAATCTTGGTTTAATGCTGGTTCTGCTGGCAGAAGACTACACTGAGCAGCAGGTTGTTTCCGGGGTAAAAATTTCTAAGATGGAAATACACAGGAACAAGGTGAAGCAAGAGACCCTGGGAACAACCAGACCCTAGCCAGGGAAAGGGCGGAAGCAACTTTCTAATACCAGGGGTGACCGTCAACTTATCCAACAATGCCCCCTTGAATCGGAGGATGACATTGTGACCTTCAGTGGAAACATTTAGTGGTATGGACAATTTGTAACAGGTTCCTAGAAGCAGCACCGAAGTCCCAAGAAGCACGGAAGAAGCCCTTCATCAATGAGAAACCGAAAAGAACCAGGCTGCAGTTTGCAAAAAATATGTGTATTTTACTCAAAAGCATACCCATAAATTGAAAATTGGTCTGCTAATTTTTTCCAGAAGTGTAGACATCTGTTTAGTGTATATGTGTGTGTTTTTTTACCGCATTTGTTTCTCATTACTGAAAATTCCTATAATACATTTTGGTTGACATTCTGAAGCAGACAGACGAGGTTTTGGGCAGGTGTGAGACGTGTATTACAGCCTCTTCAGATTAGACCAGCTGCCATTTAGCTAAAGTACCCCATCCTGTTCAAACTCCCCACTACCCTCTCATTCAGCTTAAACGATTTCCAACTAATTAAAAAAATTAGCCTCTTGAGACTAGCAGTCTATTTTAACACCACAGTGATGCACCGCATAATGATATTTCGGTCAATGATGGGCCATATACGGTGGTCCCCCGTGATGTCATTGCACAGCACATTATATGTGTTTGTGGTGATTCTCAAGTAAATAAACCTGCTGTACTTGCAAAAGTATAGCACACACAATTAGATACAGATATCATAAGACGGAAATATTGTGAGGCAAAACTGCACTTTAATACAGTTTTAATACTTTAATACTAACCTAACAAACATTATAGCCTAGACACCTTTAAACATGGTCAGGACATTTACATTATTCTACAGTTGGGCAAAAGCATTAACTCAAAGCCTGTTTTTATAAAAAAAAAAGTGTTGAATATCTCATGTAATTTATTGAATTATGTATTGAAAATAAAAAACATTTACCCATCGTAAAGTCAAAATATCGTAACATGAACCGTCGTAACCCGGGCAGCATCTGTACATAGTACTTGATATACAATTGTTAGTGGTCTATGCATTTATTACATTGTACATTTTTTGTGTACTCTTTATGTGTAAAAATTTACTGTAGCCTAGTCGTATAGCAAGCTATACCATCTAGGTTTGTAGTATACCCTGTGATGTTCACACAATAAGGTTATTGTCTAAAGCCATGTTTCTCCAAACATATCCCTGTCATTAGGCAACACATTACTGTATTTTAGAAAACATTCAGTCGTGTTTTATTAGACTTGTCCTGTTTCACCTTTGCGCTGATTCTTCAGATGATCATTGAGCCCACAAGCCCCAAACTCCTGCCGGACCCGCTGAAGGAGCCCTACTACCAGGCTCCATACACCCTGGTTCTGGAGCTGACAGATGTCCTGCTGCACCCAGAGTGGTCGGTATGTGCTGCCCGTCCTCTCTAAAGACGTATCCTAACACTGGCCAATTGACGAAGACCAGGGAATCCCTGGACGCCGAATGAGTGTGTGCAGCATACCCTGTGTAAGCAGCTTGTACTGCATCCTACTTGACAATATACATGTACTTGAATACAACTGGTAAGTGTGTTTTGGAGCAAAACTGCATTGATAAAAAAAAATTTTAACTGTGCTGTGTTTTTCTAAATAGGTTTGCATTGGTTTTAGATTCTAAATTTGCTGTATTTATTTACCTGCATTGTAATTAGTATTTGATTACACTGAAATCAGATGCTCTCATTTTCAATAGGTCACGTACACACATGTATTTTTCATATGTAGTGACTACTGCTCACTGTTTAGTCCTGACCACTTACAATACTGGTGGTACTAAAGTATTCCGGGAGGACTTCATTCAGAAGGTCACTAAACCTATTCTATAACTCCCTCCTCCTCCCCGCATCCCGTTTCCCACATGGATCCAGTAGCCATCTGGCGGACACAACTGCCGGCAAGCACAACCACCTGTGCTTCTCTCGCCCCCACCCCCCTCCCTGGCCTGTTTGGCCCTGCCCCTTTCTGCACCTGGCCAGCTGTGCAGGCAGCCGTAGGTAACAGGTGGGCTCTGGCTGTAACTGGACACCTGCTGTTCAGGAAAAGCTGTGGCTCAGCGCTTTGATTTCTCAAGTGCAGGGAGTTTCCTGGATCTGGGTCCCCTGCACTCACTTCAGAAAGGGAAAACCACTATTCGCTAATTTTGACAGCTTATTTAACTTTCATTGTGGAAAGGCATCTGAACTGGGAAATTAATGTAAATGTTTAACTACACTTGCATGAGGTGAGTGCCAATTATTTGCCAAAATTTCCTCCACTTTTTTTCTCTTTTTTTTAACACATGGATCAAAATTTGCGTATTTTACTGGAGCATTTTTGATTACATATCCAGCTCAAGGTGAAAGATCTTTGTTCCTATTTGTTCCTTGAACCAGTCTTGAACCATTGTACTGCTAGACACCTCCAAAGGATCAATAGCAGCTTAACAAATTGAAATCCCTCCTCCTTTTACCTCCCAATCAGTCACACTTCATACCGTGGGCATATCTGTCATACAGACTCTCCTTTTTCTTCATTTCTGTAGCTGGAAACAGGTTGGCGTTTCAAGAAGAGGCCAGGCATCGACTACCTGCTTCAGCAGCTCTCGCCTTTGTATGAGATCGTTATCTTCACAGCCGAGACTGGCATGGTGGGTGGAGTCTGAGCCACCATACATTACCGCCATAATGGACATTGTACCTGCACTTCTGTATTAATTGCAGATTTCTTAATTCTCTTGCACCCTGATACCCAATTTTGAAATGTAACGGAATGGTATGAAACTTCATGTTGCATTTTTAACTGAATTTCTGTAATGTATGGTAATTCGTCAAAGAAGGTTTAGCGTTATCATTGAAATCTTTCTCTCCTAATTAAATGTTTATTTCTGCCCCTATATAGCATAAAGCTATAGCAAATAATGATAATACAGATATTATATCAGCTATTTAGGCATATTTTACTTATTTAATATATCTCAAGAAACTATAGTAAAATGTGAAGCTTTGTCATTTTATTTAAGCTCATATCCTGTCGCTACAAGTTTTAGAAGGCCAAAAAAAACCTAAATAGCTAAGTGGATATAATGACGTAGTTTGACCAGTACTTTTCTAAGCATAATTTTCTTAAATGCTTGATAGATAAACAGGCATCTGTTTAACTTTAAGCTATATTGCCTTTTATTTATTGGGCCTGCATCTGTTTGATAACATCGTGTGTAATGGGTACAGTTAAATACTGCTATACATTCACATGCATATTACCTGGCCTATCAGTGTTGAAGGGCATGTTCCCTTTACATTTCTAATGCATGTTATTGTAGTGGAGCTATTTTAAGATGGCATTCCTTATTTAGATGGGTATGCCTAAGCGTGAAATTCGTTGGAAGTCGTCTGATACATATGCATAGCTGCTGAATGACCTGCCCCAATTTCACAAGATGTCGGAAAATTTTATTCCAGGAAGAGCATCGCGAAACGTTTTAATAGCAAGCTAACAGTATGATAATGAGGCTGAAGGATTTATGCCCTCCATATGTTTTGTGCTCTCTTATGTATTTTAAAGCTACAGAGGTTGTCTGTCCTGTGTTTGCAGACTGCCTACCCCCTGATCGACAACATAGACCCCCAGGGATTTGTTATGTATCGCCTCTTCAGAGATGCCACGCGTTACATGGACGGTCACCATGTTAAGGTATAAATGAGCATTTTCGCACTGGCATGAGGGAAAGCCAGCCGCTATAGGGTGAACTCGTTTTACTTTTGCGTTGTCTGGAACGAAGACAATAAGGATTTTCTTTCCTCTAACATTTTTATGGCCAGTTTTGTATAAGTTGGATTTTGAGTTTTTATTAATGCAGCAAAGTTGCACCTCAGCTGGTGTTTATAGACCAGCTGAGTTTACGATAAGTTGATAGTTATGAGTTTTTTTTTTTTTTTAACAACATTTGAAAGGAAGACCATAAAATATCCTGCAACAGGTTGTTTGGATAAACTTACAAGTAAAAAGAGATATGTATCATTTGTGTGGGCCATACAAAAAAAAATAAGAGATTTTAGTTGTTCCAGAAAAACGGTCTTTAGCAGAGAGTAGAACTGAAATCCAACTTGGCAGTGTTTGTACGTTTATCATTTTCCATAATATTGTCTTCTGTCTTGCATGTATATATCTTTCTAAAAGAAAATACTTCATCTTACAACCTGTTGGTTCGCAAAATGTTTCATTTATTTTTATGTGTTACCAGTTTGTTAAAAAAAACACATTTAAAAATATTTTTATTATATCTCATAGGTATGTGGATTTATTTGATTATAAGAACTGAATAGAATATGTCAAAAATATATTGTTTGGGTCATTCCGGAATGCATTCATCAATTCCAAGTACAAATTAGGAAATGGAACTGGAGTTGGAATTTTAATCTCCCTGAAATTCAAATTCAATTCCATTTCAGTTCCGCATAGTTTTTTCGTTCAATCCCAACTCCAGTTCCATTTCCTGATTTTGAATTAGAATTGATGAATGCATTCCGGAAAAACCCCAGCCCTGCTGGCACACATTTGATTAATCCGATTTGATTCAAATTACAGTTCCAGATTGAAAGAAACTGAAAGTAGAGATATTTAACACCACTTCATCGACATTGGGATTTTTTTAGTTGGTTTGGATTTGCAAGACCTCGAACCAAGTAGTTGTTCACGTAGAGAGATATATAAACAAAAATGTCTTTTTAATAGTGGTGTTAATGTGACAGAACTCGAGTCTCCAGTTATTGCACATATAAAATCAGATTTTTCAGCTTTTTTGATGAGGAAGAGATTGAGAATCAGGTGAAAAGATTTAGGCTTAGTACTAAGATGCTGTACTGCCTGAGAAACCGTTTACCACCAGTATTTTAAATTTTGGTCTGACCCGTCATAAGTAATATGTGAAGGAAAAACGGGAGGGTGGGGGCTTGGCCAATTAGGTTTCTCCTGGAATGTGTTGTCACTGGATGTTGTAGGGATAATCTTCAGGATTGCATCATAGATGCTTTGTTTTGGTGGGTATCTGTCAGATGAAAAATTCTGCTGACTAATGAGCAATGGGGAATGTTGGAAAACTGTACACTATCATCAATTTTGTGGAGTGTTTTGAAAGGAACCTTAGAGTGAACTATACAGTAAATCTCAACTTCCTGGATTTGAATTGTTTTCTTTTTGCCTTGCGCAACTTGATTGAGTTACCCTGCAACCGTGCATTGAGGCAAACCTCGGAAATGATTGTGTTGGCTTAATGTTGAAAAGAATATGATGGCATATATAAAGCCCAATTGCTCTCCACATGTTACACAGGCTAGTGCTACAGTTTGCTCCTGTAGCCCAGAGACATACTGGCTGTCCCCCAGTTACAAACAAGATCCGCTCCCTGAGTCTGTCTTTTAGTTAGATCTGTGGTTTCCATATCCACAGTCTCAGTATCCATTTTCAGTTACCTGTGGCTTACCACAATTTGGAAAAAAGGATTGTAAAACATCCGTGTTTTCATTGTTCTTTCGTCATTTGAGGGGTATGAAAAGCATGCCCAGACATCCCTTGATAGATTTTTGTTCACTGCTGCATCATTTCTTGAGAATTGGGCTCAAACACTTGAATCCCTTTCATTTGATAGAGTACAATACATAACGGTAGTGTATAATAATGAACTTTATTATTAGTGTATTTAATGTTGGAAATATTTTACTGTGCCTATTAGGTTGGAGGGGTCTGCAGTGGTTCGCTATTCTGCGCGGTTTCAGCTCTTGGCGGTAGGTCTTGGAACGTTGTTGGGGAAAGCGCCGTAGCTTTAACCCCTTCTACCTTTGTGTAGAGGAAGCGCCGTAGCTTACCACTCTAACA
>JAABNY020000035.1:7629820-7645412 GCA_015164015.2 Brevimyrus niger
GATAGGCATGGATATCACAGGGGGGAGGAAAAGCCCCCCTCCAGGCCCCCCCCGGGGCCCCCCCCCCCCCCCCCCGCCAGTCCATCACAGGGCACACAGACTGATGCACTAAGAGCAATTTAGAAGCCTTAATTCAATAATTAATTCAACCCGTATGGATGCAGTTAGAACATACAAGCTGAACACAGAATTGGGTGACTAAGGACAAAGATGGAGTCTAAACTGCCCATAATGTGTGTGCGTATGTATGTATATGAGTCAGATATGCATTATATTTTGGGAACTAAATGTCCCCACAATGCAATAAAAACCTGTTGTTTTTACATTGTGGGGACCATTCTTTCTGTCCCCACAAGGGGAAATTTAAGTTTTGTTGCATCTGTGACTGCAATCAAAAAACTAAAAATGCTTAAAGTCTTGTATTTTGTTTGGTTACTTATGGTTAAGGTTTGGGTTGGGTAGGGGGTAAGATTGTCTTTGGTTGGATTTGGGTTTTGCTCATAGGATTGAATGGACGGTCCCCACAAAGTTAGCAATAAATAAACTGTGCATGCATGTGTGTGTTTAGTCTGTGATGGATTGGCTTCCCATCCAGGGTGTACCCAGCTTTGTGCCCTGAGGTGGCAGAGAGAGGCTGCACCCCCACCCAGAGAACACTGGCTGGGAAAAGCTTTTGGAAGATGGATGTATACTGATATAGTATTATGAAAATACTGCCAGACAATGCTAAATATTTCATGTAGAACTATTTTATAGGCAGTAAATATACAGTGAAGGTATGTCTTAGTCTTTTAGGGTTTTGTAAGGGGTGACTCATTTTAGAGAACATCTTCCCCGTGCTTGTCCAGTTAACTTATCGCATTTCTAGAAGAAAATATTTTGTTTGGTTGAACTTTCTCGACCCTTGAAACCCACACGAGGATTTTAACATGCAACAAGTTGCAAAGTGTCAACGGGAATGCGGACCAGAGACAGACGGTTTGAAAAATGTAAATATATCGAGCATGTGGTCTGACAATTCACGTAAATGCAGCCTGCAAATTGAGAGGTGTCAAATCGACTTCAACGAATAAACAACCGTACTCGGACAGTGGCACATGTGCACCTTTACAACTAGTCTGCTGAAATAGAAAATACTAAAGTTTTGGGAGTACAATCACGGTAATTTGCCTGATAATTGAAAAGCCTTATTCGGCACTTTAGATTACAATATTAGTGTTGGTATGTCTCAGAAAAGGATATTGATTTTTACTAATTTAAATGCATTTTATTGGAAAGCTGTACATAAGATACTGGATCCGAAGAACACGACTAAAGATATCAATACGCTTACACACCGTCATAAACTATAAAACTAAAAAAGTAACTCACATAAGGCAATTTGTCAACTTGTGTGCGAATGAAAAAGCGATTTTCCAAGCGCCGTGGGCACGTGAACAAATTGCATAGCAATTACGTTTCACTTGAAACATAACACGGGAGCCTGGGAATATTTTCGTTTAAAGCTTGGGGTGGTACTTTTCACGCCTCATGCCAGGGACCAAATTTGCGTTTATTGGTGTCCTGTGCCTTGCGCCTCTAACACCTCGGCAAACTGCATTTGCGCCTTACCACCCCCACCCCACAACTCTTTTGCCTCTACAATATTACACCGGAGGCAGACAACACGTCGCACCTTAGAATTAAAGTGGGGCTGTACCATTTGGATCTTCGGCACGTGGAGAGTTTAAGTGCCGGGTGCCTGCATACCCCGCTGACGATGCAAATGGCAGGCAGCAGTAACACTCCTTTACAGCCGCCTTGCATGAATATCTGACGGTTCGCACGTGTCAGGTACTGCATGTTATTCCTCCGGAGCTCTATGACGCATTTTACTCATGTAGCTTTTTTACCTATTAGGCTGTCAGTTGCTGAATCTAACTGAACATTTAGCAGATAACAGGCATTCATTACAGTTTGGTACGGAATTATTGCAGCATTCTTTAGCATATTTCTTGTTCATTTTGATATCTTCAAAACATCTTTCTGTTCCGTTGCCTGTGCACCATAGCTTCTCCAAAATAGCAAGTGACCTTGAACGAAACTCTAACTTTTACATAACTACAGATGGCACGTAGAATAAACCTTCAATTTAAAGTTGACGAGTGTTCTGTATTATTAATGTTTGCTCACGCTAGTAGCCAAAATTGTGCCATATGCTTTTACCAACAACAGACGCATGAACGCATAGATAATATTTGTACATTGGACGATTAAATAAGTAACTAGCAACAGTTGAATAAAATTCTGCAGTCTCTAAAAATTGTTTCCACAATTTTGTTCATCAGTGTACATAGCCAGCTTCGTCTTAATGGCATTCAATAGCTTTAGGATTACCATGTATACACTGTTCAATCGCATTGTTCAGAGCAAAGATTAATTTGCTTCTCTCTAGCTAGAACCGCATCTTCGCTGCTGCTTGAAACTCAAGCCGTGAACGCTTCCAGTCTGGATAATGGTTCAACAAAATAATGACAATGGCGTTTCACCTATAGCCCTTTTCTCTTTTTTGTGCTGTGCTTCAGACGAAGCGTGCCTGGGATGAAGTCACTGCCAGCGGAGGCACGCGCTGCCTTCATTTGAATCATAAAAGAAAAGCGCCAAAGATGAGCAACAGTTTGTAAAGCTTCTTTTGTCTGTCCCTAAAATCCCCGCCCCCATCAAACATACACTTTAGGGACACATTCTCATAACAAACGCAGACATGTGGCTAGCTTGGGGAAAAAAAGCAGACGAAACTTTACCCGGGCACACGCCAGACGCCTGGATTAATTAATCAAATGTGATAGCAATAGTAATTAAACAAATTACTAGTTATTGTCACGAAATATGCCACTTCTGCATCTTTGCCAAGCAAGTATGGAATAATGGAAAATTTTCACATGAAAAAATAAAGGTTGATATGTATTTTATCAAACTGACATTTTATCACAAGAAATGTTTATTGTATAAACTTTGTAGGCCTATTGCAACGGATTACTGATGTAATGGTTTGTCAATTTTTTGTCTTGGTGATGAAGCTTATCTATTGCTGTGTCCACTTCCCAATGAAATTGAGAATTGCGTGTAGTTATGACATTTATCCGCATGCATTTTTCATCATTTCTCTTTTTTATCACGTGCTCTCAGTTTCATGCAAAAGATAAAACGGATTCAGAAATACTAGTATTATTGATTCATGCGTCTGTTGTTGAGAAAAGCATATGGCATATACACTCTGCTTGAGTGGAACTCGGAATATACCTCGAGCTACCCCGAGGCCAATCGAACCGCTTTTGAGCTCTATAATAGAACCCGCAACCCTTCCCATAAGCAAAACAATGGCACAGATTTCGGTGGACTGACCGTCTGCCATGTCTTGGATAACAAAAGAAGCTGGGGAACATATAGGCCTATTAGTTCTATACCGCCGCAGCATTTCAGAAACATACTTCGTACGGGACTTATTTAATATAGCCTAGTTATAATATTCCACATATGCCAGTAGTCCTATTCTCTCCTGTAGTTCTCCTAGAGGTTGTTTGTTTTGGGACGTGTATCTGATATTACCTTCACTTTTACTCTGATTTATACTTTCTGGAGTCGTTATTCGCCTTAAATTTAATGCTATAGAATTTTCAGATATGCTACCGATTGACGGACACACAGTAAGTTTTCAGAGGTATTTTAAGAACAATCTCATTTAAGTGGTTATTACGTAGTGAAGCGTGCGAGAGGGACGGGCCATAGTAAAGCCAGGTGCCGTTGATTACCATACAGCTGTAAGCATGGAGCCTCAACAAAAGTAATTACCCCAAAATATAGAGCTCTCGCTGCAACCCCCACAACTTCACAGACCTAAAACCAAAACCCCACATAACAAAAGACCCCTCCGGATCTCCCGATGGCACAATAAAGGATCGCAGTCCGAAGCCTGTCGGTTTAACGACTCGCACGCGTCAGGACAATTACAATTTCTGAACTGAATAAAGGTGGGATTGGAGGGGGGCGCAACACCCTCCCCCGTGGGCCGCCTTTGAGAAAAATAAAACATTCTCCGAGAATAAAGCGGCACGCGGCGCATTAAATACTGCAATATAAAGAACCAAAGCGTGGATCTCGCTCTGTAATACCCAAGTTGTCATTTTTTTCCTCTTTAATTTTCAAAGCCACAGCTGAAAACAAATGAGAATTACATTTTGGACCACAGTCACACAGTTATGTGTGTTTTCACAAGTAATATTATAAAACAACAAAATATTCCTTATAATATTCCTGCACTTACTACTGTTTTTGCTCTGAATATTTATACCTTGTAATATATCATAAGAGAACATTCAGACGAATATCCACATATACTCCATAAACTTTTGATAGGCGCATTCAGATAATATTTTTATAAACGTAATGAAGTTACTATATTAGCATGTTTCAGAAAATCGTGGAAATCAAATACGGTGAAAGAAATCACAAAGCATTCCTGTCAAATACATCAATTGCCCCCCTCTTCCTGCCTCAACCCCCTCAGCACCCCATCCCCCATCATGTAAGTGATGTAGGCGGGCGCACGGGTAACTATAAATGGGGCAGCACTAGTGCTGCCGCACGAAAGTGAACGTCAAAGTCCAAGTGGCACGAACGGGAAGAGAGGCAGGATATATATTTACATTTGGTGTACTCTTTTGATAAACACGGTTCCAATAAAAGGACTGTGTTTTTTTTTCCTTTCGGCTTTTTTATATATACATATGTACATATATATGTTACTTTAAGTTTCCATCGGTTTTACACAAGTGGAGATACTTCATCTTTACTGGATATCGAACTCCGTCTGCTTTAATAGCGGACAAAAAACAAAACTAAAATGGCTTGTCTACTACTGGCTTGTTTTTTCACGTTTATATCAGTAAACATGGTGAGTTGCAATTAATATATAAACGAAACCATATTATTGCTTTAGACATTTTAAACACAATAACCTACACCAAACTTGTGTTTTTTTCTTGCAGGTGGAATCATCTGGCATTTTTGAACTGAAAGTGCGCTCGTTCAACACCGCCCGGAATGTCTGCAGAAAGCCCAAAGAGTGTCAGATCTTTTTCCGAGTTTGTCTAAAGCATTCGCAAGATGTGATCTCCCCCGAACCGCCATGCACCTACGGGACGGGCATAACCGAGACCTTAAGCGCTGATCCCGGCGCCGTCTCCGCCAGCGCACCTATCAGAGTTCCCTTTCATTTTAAATGGCCGGTGAGTATTGTTGTTGTTATTATTGTAGCCTATATGCAAATTCTATTGTCGCAACATAGTTTATATTTGTGAATATAAAGTTAACCCTCAGCTTGACCAAGTTTTATCGGTGTTTTCAGGGGATATTTTCGCTCATCATCGAAGCGTGGAGAGCCGAATCCCCCGAGCAGTCCACAGGTAAGCGTTTTATTCCTACCCACTATTCACCAGTAGGGGGAGTACTTCTTAGTTTAACCCGTGGGAAACGAAATCTTATGATAAATAACAAGGGGAGTTATATTTTATTAAGATTATCCGCAGATTGAACTATGCATTGAGGAAATACCGTGCGTGTCGTTTGGATGAAGTGTAACGTTTCTCGCGTTTGTCTACAGATAACCAGAATAATTTGATAAGTCGCTTGGCGACTCGCAGGAGACATGCTATTGACCAGGACTGGTCTCAGGACGTGCGTACTGGGGACCAAAGCGAGCTGCGTTATGCATACCGTGTCGTCTGCGATGAGCATTACTACGGCGACAGCTGCTCTGATTACTGTCGGCCGCGTAACGACACATTTGGACACTATACATGCGACGAGGCTGGAAATCGAATTTGTTTGGTAGGCTGGAAAGGCGAATATTGCTCAAAACGTAAGTGGTCCTTAAAAATTATTATTATGTTTATTATTCATTTCTTGATTCTGTACTTAATTCGCTGAAATTACGCTAGATATATGGAGTTGCATTAACGTATTCTCTTAAATGCAATGTATGAATTAAACATTGTACAAACACATGCGTAGCATGAAGTGCTTCAGTGATTAGCGTTATCGGGTGCTGGGGGCATTTCTGAAGAAAGCTTCTGGTAAATGTGGAGTTTGTCGGCACTCTTTTGTTCCCTATAACAATGGGCCTGAGCATGATTTAACGGCGACACGAGCTGAAACTTAACGCGCGCTGCCTTGCGTGAAAAGAGCCAGCATGTGTTCCGTTTGTGAGCGTACCAGCTGCTTACTTTAGTACTTAACAAATACTTTATGTGTTTGAGGTTCAGAAAGGGGGGTTGGGGGCGCAGTCAGAGGAGGCCACCAGTCTAATTTCCCCCTCTCTCTTTATTTCCCGTTCTCTGACAATAGCCATCTGCTTGTCTGGCTGCAGTGACGAGCATGGTTACTGTGATTCCCCGGGTGAATGCAAGTGCCGTATGGGCTGGAATGGCTCTTTGTGCTACGAGTGTCAACCCCATCCAGGCTGCATGCACGGCACCTGCGCTCAGCCCTGGCAGTGCAACTGCAAGGAAGGCTGGGGGGGGCTCTACTGCGACCAGGACCTGAACTTCTGCACAAACCACAAGCCCTGCAGGAATGACGCTACCTGCACTAATACCGGCCAAGGCAGTTACACCTGCACATGCAGGCCAGGCTTCAGTGGCAAGAACTGTGAGATAGAAATCAATGAGTGTGACAGCAACCCCTGCAAGAACGGAGGCAGTTGTAATGTACGTGTGAATATTTCAGCTGAATAGGGGTCTCCAACTCCGGTCCTGGAGAGCTACCTGGTAGGTTTTCTATCCTACCTGGCTTTTGATGAGCCACACTAGTTTTCAGGTAAATACTAGGAGCAGGTATGGCTCAGAACCCAAGTGGGACCGAAAACCTACTGGACAGTAGCTCTCCAGGACCGGAGTTGGCAACCCGTGGCGTAACGTTTCTAATCACTTCAAAAATACAATTTTTTGTTTGTTTTTATTTTTGTGGCCTGCACATATTGTAAGGGATATGTTTTTTCCTCCCTCCCCAGGATATGGAGAATGACTACAGCTGCACATGTCCCCAGGGCTTTTATGGGAAGAACTGTGAGATTATTGCCATGACTTGTGCCGATGGGCCTTGCTTTAATGGGGGCACCTGCACGGAGAACACCAGCGGGGGGTATTCCTGCCGCTGCCCCCCCAGCTACATGGGATTCAATTGTGAGAAGAAAATCGACCGCTGCAGCAGCGATCCTTGTGCCAATGGTAAGTGTGACATCTCACTAGATGGACGGGGGGGAACAGGACAGCCAGTGAACCCGAAGGAGTATGGCGGAACCTGATCTGCTTCTATGCAAATACTTCTGAAACAGAATTTAACAAACGGTGTCTTTTGGCTGCGACTAGGAGTTGGACCGTTTTGTCTTTGATAAAATTGGACCGGACATCGAAACCAAAGCGGTATAAAATTAACCTTGATGCCGACATCCCACATCAGGTCTGCTGGAAAAAAAACAAGAAAATAGAAAGCAGTCTTGTACTTGAATTATTGACCATTCAGAGCGATACAATAGCAGAACTGAATCTGGTATGGAGCAGCATTCTTTAGGTTAAATGTAAAATTGTACTACACTCTTGTGTATAGTGTGACTGACTGCTGCATCATATAATTATGTAGCTGAAGAGGTTAGATGGGTGAAGTGAAGACCCCTTACCAATGGCTTTGATTAACAATCTTCTTTGTCTTTCCTGCAGGTGGTCAGTGCCTTGATTTGGGCCACAGCGTATTGTGTCACTGTCGACCAGGCTTCACTGGTCAACGCTGCGAGACCAATATCGATGACTGTGCCCGTAACCCATGCCAGAATGCTGGCACATGTGTGGATGGCATCAATGATTACAGCTGCATGTGTACCTTAGGCTATAAGGGGAAAGACTGCAGTGTGAGAGAAAATGCATGCAGTGCTTATCCTTGCCAGAACGGCGGCGTGTGTTATACCCATTTTACCGGTCCTGTCTGCAAGTGCCGTCCGGGATTTATGGGCTCCCGTTGCGAATTCAGCTTCAAACCTACTCTGCCGCCCATCGACACACTGAGCAAGAGTTTTCCGTTGGCCCTCGCTGTCTCCTTCAGCCTCGGGCTCATTACCTTAACACTAGTGGTGTGTGCCGCCATTCTGATACTGCGGCAGATGAAGAAGAACCGCAGTAGCCCAGGCACATCTGTACGCAACGATCTGGACAATATCAACAACAGAGGCCCCCCATTCTGTAGAGAGAAGGAGGCCTTCCTTATCCCAGGTGGCCCTTACAAGGTCTCCAACAAAGATGCTGAGCTCAGCTCCACGGACAGCACCAATGACCAGGCTGGTTTTAGGCATAAACGACTGGACCGCAACTTGGCCCATGCGGAGAATCACGCCAAGAGCAAACTGGACCTGTAAGTAATGATCCTGGTTCATTTTTGAGATGTAGTTTTGAAGGTGCTTGTTCCTCTAGTTTTAGCTTTTGTTGAGGGTGTAATTGCTTAATCCGCTTGCACATTTCCAGTTGATCTAGCATGAAAATGTAGATGAAAAGGCAAAATACACGGGTTTGTGGCAGTGATAGTGTGAGATCCATAGCATAACAGTGAGCCTTGGATCAGAAATGTGGGACAAAGGGATAATGTTGTGCAATAAAACAAACGAGATAAATGACCTGTCATGCTACATTTCTTCCAGAAAGAAATCCGACTCCTCTAGCGTGTTGGTTCCCACAAAAAGCTTCTTTAAAGACTGCTTGTATCATCCAGTATATATAATTCCTGAACAGATGGAACAGTGCATTTTTGCTACTGAGGTAAGCATCTTCCAGTTTTTACATTCTTTTTAAGCAGATTCTTTGAGTGACGGGTCATTGTCATGTTATACTGGTGTTTATAGACCTGCGATGATTTTAATGTATTCTTGTTTTCCGTAGGTGTAAGAGTTTCAAAATCGAGAGAACCTCAGCCTTAATGGAACTTCTCATAGGATGTTTACATTTTTGGAAAGACACATATAATTAAGAACTTAGAGTTTTGGCTATATCCATCAACTTTTTAATATTTATTAATTTATTTATGCTGCTCATTTTTAAAAGGACTACTTGCAGAGGACAAAATCTGTTCTGTAGCAAAAAAGAGGGGGTAGAAAGAACGAAGAACCACAGGAATTTTGGCCGGAAATATTTGCACTACTTTTTCTCATTTTCCCAAACACCTAAAAATAAAAAGAAGAAATAGAAAAATGACATTCCACCCAAGATGCATAGAACCAAGGATTAAAGTTTATATGTCTGCAACCTCAAAGATCAGAATGTCAGTATGGTGCCTTTCACCCCAATTCTCTGAAAGAAAGGGGTCTGTGATCCTAGTTGTTGAAACCAAACATTTATTTATTGTAAAAAAATTGTCGTGCTAGGAAAAAAAAATGTCCGTCCATAAGTCAGATTGTGGTGCATGAGGACTGATTTTTATGGAGATTTTTGTCTAATCGTCATTATAATTCTGTAGGAGATGTATATGTAGAGACTAAATATTTTTGTATACAAACCAGCATTTGGGAGTATATATTTTTATACATACAGAGCACCAGCTAGCTGTGATTTAATGTCTCCTTCCACGTACAAATGTATTGTACTTGACTTCAGCAGTGCTGTTTTATTCTGTGTGGACATATTTTGTCCAATATGGGTGAATTTGTACTAAGCTTATACTCGAGAGATGCATTTAATTAACGACAGTATCACTGTTCATTTGTACTGTGTTTTGGTTTCTCAATATGGCCAGTATGATGCCTCGAGCCTTAGGTGACCAATGGAGGGCTCAAATTTTTTTTTTTCATTTTAAAGCCAAATAGACTATTTTAAAATTGTTTTCCTAATTTTTTATAATCTCTTTATTTAATTTAATAATGCAATGTGTATATAATATTCTTTCCATATAATTTAATTCTGTAAATATGGTGTATTTATGAAGAGAATTGTATATATGTCTATGTTATCAAACAAATTCAGAAACATCTATTTTTCCTAAAAATAAACTGAAGAATACAGAACTTTCGTTCGTGATTCTGTTTCTGGATGCATGGGTGGGAGATTAGGGTTACTTCCACTGGAATGTTGACACTTCTGGACTTTCTCCGACACCATGGGAACTCGCATACTTTAAGGAAACCTATGGGAAAGAGAGAGCGGCAGCGTTTTCCTGTGTTGACTGCTCACTGCTTTTAGCTACCGTAAGGGCACCCAAACATAAACTGCAGTACTTAGCCTAGGACATCATCCCGTTAAGGCCCACCCTTGCTTGCAGGGCTGCTAATTCCTCCAGTTTGTGGCTATTATGTGAAAATCAAGCTGCCTTTTACACATTACTTATTTTTTAAACTCCCTGGCTTTGGTAGATTATATGCGGAGTGTAGAATTATGGCTGCGGTCCAGTACCATTCAGTATTACCTACTGCTGATATTGCAGTCATTGTTACCTATAAATCAAGGATCTTGCATTGTCTTTACGCAGTATTTCGGACTCTGTTTTTATGGATCCATCGTTGTTGGTGTGTTGTTCCAAGTGCAAGGTAGGAAACAACCCAAACCATGAGACTCCCTCTACCTTAACAGGTACCGCAAATTTTAGTGGTTACCAATATTTTGTTTTTCCAAACAATCCATCTGGTTGTTTTGAAACAATCAGCAATGTTCTTTTTAAGAGCAACTTTTTTTCCCATGTCTAACCTGTGAGTGCCGTAGCTATTCATCTTGCTGAGTTTTATTTCGCAAACCTACGTGACAAAACTTAACTGACCGGTTTTACTGCCCTTTTAAACTTTGTCCATATTAGCTCATTGATTGCAGTAACTTTAACTTGATTATTCCTAATTCTAATTAATCCAATTTTCATTGATATGCATCATTTCCTTTGAACAATGCAATAGTTTTTTGTTTGTTTGTTTTAACATAACTCCTTTTAATAAACAAAACTTTGTGGTTTGGTTGAACATGACTTTCAGTATTATGTTTACTGAATTACACGTAAGATTTCGAAATTCCATTCATAAGCAGACAGTGGCTGACACGTTCAGGTTGCTATGGTAACCCCCAATGAGGACTGAATTGCCTCTCTGCCTGAGCTGTACTTCCGACCGTCATACAATCCGCCTGTGTAATTGGCTGTTCGATGATTTGATTATTAATGCGTACAAAGTGTGCCGAATGTCAGATATTCAAGTCTTTTTTTCGCTGAGAAAAAGAAAATATTTTGGAGATACTGACAGCTATACAGCTACTTATTGATTTGTTTCATGAAATTTAGTAATCAAATTAAATTCCATTGGCCTGTTTCGTCAGCAGTTCAATTGTAAATAATGCAGGATAAGAGCATTACTGCTTTTATAATACTTCCATTAAGCTGACCACATAGAATAATGATTTGGATTTTGTTAAAATGTATTCTTTTTGCAGTTTAACTACTTTATTATTTGGCAGACACTCCCTTTTCCCACTTGCTGTGCTACAAAGGGCATTTAACTGGCTTTGGGCTCTGATTTCAATGGAACAATCCTTGCATACTATACAGCTGTAGTATTTCATTGTATGTGTCTTAAATCCTTGCTCAAGGCTGAAAAGTCATCTCACACCACCAATCTGACATACTGACCATCCCAACACTGTCTTGAATGACTTTGATACATGTTCTATATCTGGTGCCTTTATCTTCACTGTGGTTTTCTTTTACAGTGATTGGTATGTGACAATCTGGAGTAAATAGTGTCAAACTTTCTTTTTTAAATGTAAAAGCCTTAAGTAAAAGATACTTTTTCCTGATTCTCTCGTCACTGTTCAAATAACATGAAATTTAAAATCATATAGATTTTTTGCCTGTTCTTTGCCTCAAGTCAATGTTTTTGTTTTCCTGGTCTGTGTTGAAGCTGTGTTGGAGTAATTAAGATCGGTTGGTGTATTAATGAGTTTGGGGTGAAATCAGTTCTTCCCTGCATAAGTAGCACTGAAACACATGCCGTCAAAACACAGCGGGAGAGTATGGTTATGTGGCGCCCTAAAGAGGAGAGTGGAGAGACGAGCGTGGGCACCTGCCAGCAGGGGTGTAGCACCAAATTCTGGGCCCTATGCACAAGCAGTGGCCATGGGCCCCCCCCAACACTATACACCTTCACTCCTCAGGGGCCCTCCCCCCACTTGGGGCCCTGGTAATTTAGTCCCACTTTTCACCCAACTACGACGCCCTTGCCTGCCAGTGTGGGAATGATACTGGTCAGTCACGCTCAGCTGGGCGATACATTTACTGGCTCGACAAACTGTACTGGGATGAGGCTTATAGTTCTGTATATATGAACCCATCCCAAATATGAATACAGTGCTTACAGAAAGTCTTGGTGCATTTGCTTAATTCTGGTAAAATGTTTCATAACATAAGGCTTTAGACAAGCAATGTTTAACATATGTTCATGTATCTTTCGCACAGACATTTACTGTTTATTAAGTATACTTTTTTTAGCCTGGCTTGTTCAGTTCTGTCTGTGCCGTTTCGTTGTTAATTGCAATTGTTGTCACTGGCTGAAGTGAGATTTTCTGTGAGCACTGTATGCACATGAATAAAATGTGGTATTCTTCTGAGATAACTTAGGATAAAGATGATCATAGGGTATCTTTGTATTTGTATATGGAAATCAATTTTATTTCAGTTGCTGTAGTTCTATAATGCCACAGAATTTTTTTAAAAAGATGCCATCTTAAAAAATGAAAGGTATCCTTGATCATTTTAGTCACAAACATACTCTAGAAAATCAGAAAAAGTGTTTCTTTATGCCATGTTATGATCCATCCATCCATTTTCCAACCCGCTTATCCTACTGGGTTGCGGGGGGTCCGGAGCCTATCCTGGAAGCAACGGGCACGAGGCAGGGAACAACCCTGGACAGGGGGCCAGCCTAGCCATGATATGATGTCATTTTAAAAGTATAAAGTTTTAATGTCGGTATTTATCTACAATGCTGTGTAGAATACATTTAGAATATTAATTCTTTAGAGGTAGAATGGGTTTTCAAACATCTATATATTTTTGTAAGTGATAGCAACTTACTCAAGTGTATATTTTCCTATTCCGCAGAAAGCTGGGTGTTCTCATTCACATGCCTGTAAGTAAAGTCTTAACAAATCCTGTCGTGGCACTGGGGGTAACTGCTTGGTTAAGATAAGCCAGCACCTGCTGTTAAGCTTATTGGACATGCTAGTATGGCGGGGTGTCAGTTTTAGGGTGTTCTCAATGTCTGCCAAATGAGAAAAAAATCACAAGTGAAGTTAAATCTATTGGTCAATAAAAGAATCCCCTCATGTGCCAAGTAAATGATATATTAAAACAATGACTATTCATAACATATACATAAAAATATAAAAAAATGAAAAACTTACATGTTTCAAGGCATCTTGTCACCCTCTCCTTACCAGAGTCTTGTGATAATTTAGGGACACAACAACATTTTTATACCTTCAGGTTACAATTAATTTACTTTGAAAATGGCTCATATAAAATGGTTCAATACATAAGACCCAATCAACGTATAAAGAACTATACGTAGTTTATAAACCTATTCTCAGAGTAAACATTTATATTAGTATGTTATTATGGGTACGAGTGTTACTATACTCGTTGAAAACTCTTTTGTCTGTTATTATCTGAGATGTCATCCCATATATAAATATATTTTGTAGAAGTCACTAATAAATGTAATAGAATCATAAAAGTTTTAACAAGGTTTTGTGTCACTAGCAGCAACCACACTTTGTATATATGTGTGTGTGCATACGTGTGTCTGTATGTATGTAATGTTAATCTTGTGTTTAAAACAACATTCTACTGCCAAATAATACCAATCACACAAATACAATTCCTAAGATTCCTCTATAAATTTAGGCAGAACGATGGAATCATTCACTATTTTGATCACATATATCATCATATCAATAATTAGCCACTTTTTTGTTTCATTTGTGTGTCTGCTGGGACATCGGCTGCACAGAAAGCAGCAGATGGCTACATAAAAACCACTCTGCTTGGATATTGATCTTCTGTTCATTCAGTCTAGTTAAAACATGCTTGTTCACATAGAGACAAGATAAAGACAGGTGACTTGGCAGTTGGAGAAGTATTATTGGAATGTAGGTGTACCTGTTGTTTTTGTTAAAAAATCAAATAAAAAGCGAACGCTGTTCTTGCACATGCTTATTACCAAAACTTATATTTGCCCCGAACGAAACATTTATTCCTTTACCACAAATCATCATCCATTTTTTTTACCCTTAAAGTGTTTTCAGTAATATTAAAAAGAAGAACCTTTTAATGCTTCAATGCAAAATATACAGTTAATGAAACTTTGGTAACACTGTACTTGAGGGGACATAAATAATGCAGTAGTATACACTTACTTAACTGTTTGCTAAGTATTGATCTCATGTTCATTCATCATCAATAAATCATGACAGTTCATGTATTTCATGGGGAAACCTATATTAGTTCATGATTTGTTCTTAAATTGTAAATGATTTAAGTAATTTTGGGCCCCTAAGTGAAGTCTTAACATTAATAATGAATTGTTAACTAACATAATGTCTGGAATACATGAACTATCATGATTAATTAATGATGGCATGGGATCAATATGTAACTAATACTTAGTTACTGGTTATTTAATGCATTAAGTAAGCATATACTACTATGCTATTCATGCCCCCTCAAGTAAAGTTTGACCAATATGGGCATAGTACTGTATATAAGCAATATATAAATAAATGAGACAACATATTAGTTCTCGGAATGTTGTCTTAAGATAATATGCTCCACAGGTGATGGAGGATCAAGACAGCTTAGATTTCCAGTTTGCCCACTATCTTCTTAGCTGGCTTCCTGTTTTGGCTATATTTATAGGTGCTGACATGGGAAGGGAAGTGGATGCTTTTTTGAGGCACACTTTACCTGGTAATTGCAATTCGCTATTTTTGAATGAAAAGGAAATACAACACTTTCCTGGCCTTAAAAATGCTTATAAAACTGACATCAGGAAAAAAAAAAAGGTTTTGTGACATCCACCAACGGCAGAAGGTTTCCAAAAGATATCTGTACAGTATCTTTAATTAGATGACATATTTCTCAAAATATATGTCGAATTTTTAAAATGAACAATTTGCAACACATTGTGACTAAAGCAATTGCAGACTCAACCCAAAGAGGATTCTTAATTTTTAAAAGGTCACTATAAATGAAACCTACATACACAGTAGGCTAGTCATGTAAGCAATATATTTATGGCTCCTAATAGTGAACATTTTGAGCAAAACCCAGGATCAGTTATGAATACCATATTAAGCCTCTTGCAATATGGTAAGTGTAATACAAAGTTTAAATCCACTCTGATTGTGACGGTTGCGACAGAATTCTGACTAGTAAAAATGAATCACAGAAAAAAATTCTCATTTGCTTGCTAAATGTGGAAGTGGCTGAAACAGATAGAGGAAATGATTGATTGTTTGAGGATAAAGGGATAGTCATTGAGGGACAG
>JAABNY020000035.1:7679931-7703277 GCA_015164015.2 Brevimyrus niger
TTTTCTACTACCATCTGGATGTTGTATGTATACTGGCTTTGAAAGGCCATTTTCTGAGGATTTTGTCCTCCAGACATATCGGTTAGACATGCACATATTTACACATAATGTAAGTCATTATAAGTCATTAGTATATAGATCCACTATTAAGTATTGTTCCAGAATATTTAAACTGTACATTTTTATAAGAAATCCTGTTTGCATCGTCTTTTTAGCCATTTAGTAGCTGTGTTAGCCATTTAGTAGCTTGCAAAAATACATAAATTACATTTTTAATAAGCAATTTCATAATGTAAACTAGTCCAAGTTTTTCTTAAATTTATGCATAATATAAGTAATTCTTGTTCTTGTCAGTGCAGAAAATGCAATACAGACCAATCAGAAAGGTAAGACAGCATGTTTTATGTATAAAAGGACATACTAGTTATTCAGTTCTGCACAATAGTAGAATGTATATAAATATTCATATACATTACATACATTTTTTTGCAAATGTTTCAGTCGAACAAACATTTGCCATATTATCCTCACAGACACTGTGGCTCATCAGTGAACTGCCGGAAAACCTGCTACGTTTTGTCATCTTATACAACAAGGCCTTAAAAATATGAAGGTCAAATATACTTTGTTTTTTTCCTAAGTAAATCAATCATTCCCTTCATCTCGATGTTATCTGTGTAATTCTGCTTACAATTCTCACATTATTTTCCAGTGAAAACAAAAAGATTTACGGTTGTCCCTCACCAGTAAGTGTCTCATGTTGAATCTTGTTCAGTGCGGTGCCTCCGTCTGTTTCTCGAAGCCGTGACCTGGATAAGGGCACGAGAGCATATTACAGTATTTCTGAACTACAGCCAAAGTATGGTCCGCCGGAGAGACCAAACTCTGTTTAAGCCCAGGGGTACAACTGGATTGCTCAGGCTTAGGACCACAATGTTAAGACTAGGTTTTTTTTCTCTTATTTTGCTGTTTTAAAATTTTTTAGATATGTAACAAATATAGCACTATACCACTTCTAGTCTGAGCTAGTTTAGATGAATACTGAGATAATAATTCATATAATAATAATGATAACTGTGAAATACCAATAGCTATCATTATGTTCCTGCTGTGCAACTGTTGCTATTGATAAAAGTAACTATAAATTAAATGTGAAGAAAGAAAACAGATAATTTGTCAAGAACCCAATCAATTTAAAAATTAATTCATTTTTAGATAAATTGCTTTGATATTACTGACTTAGGAGGTATGGATTAGGAGGGATATGCAGTTATGTGTGGCTGTGGCCTTATTGAATTCTTATTCTTACCGAGTTTCACTTCCTCTAGAAACAATATTTGGTGAAAAAGGAACTGTGATTTTTGAATCTTTTAGTTACAAGTGTGATTGCGATCATTATTTCCTGACAGCTGCATGATATACAGCATTAATAAACATTCTCTGAGCCTGTGAAAATTTAGACGGTAAGTTTCAAGTCATTCATGTTCTTGTGCTCTGTCATTACTTTGAGGTGTGATTGGAGATAAGATTAGCGTGAGGATATACTTACTGACATGAGAAAAAATGTTTTGTAGGCATCAAAAACAATAAAAAAAATTAATTCATCTCATTGTCCTCTCATTGGATATCAATATAAGAATGGCATGTATCCATGAAGGTTGTTCTTCTGTTTGTTAAATATTATCCTGCCATTAGGCTAAGTGGTTATATCAGTGTAAATGCTTAAGTGCATAAATCTGGCTTCTTGATTTGAATGTTTGATTGCTTCATAATATCTTAAAGAAATAATAAGTGGTCATATAGTATTTTACCCAAAATCTTGTGTTTTTTTTATATCTGCAGTTCCTACATGACTACCAGTATACTTGTATTGATTCTTCTCAGTGTCCCTGCGCTCGGTATTGGACATGCCAGCATGTTTATCTTAAAGGAGAAACCGTAAGAATATTTACTGTATTTGCTATAGAAAAACAATAAGAAGAAAAATGTATCAATAAAGTAACAAATAAGGAGTATTATTTCAATTACTTACATGTTCGATGTTATAATAATATAAGTTGAAGGTGCATTTCCAGAAATTGAGTTTCAAGGCTAGGACCAAAGGCTAAAAATATATAGTGGCTGTGCTATGTGGAGACTTTGTGAGGTATTCGACTAGGAAGGAGTTCCCATCAGAGGCGGGGGAGGTTCAGGTATGCACACAAACACAAAGGTTTGAAATAATATCTTTGTGAGGACTCTGTGGGCACATGTGTCCCCACAATGTGATATAAACACAATCCACACACACACCTGTTTAGTGTTACAAAACACCAAGCAAAACTGCATTTGAGAAAAACTAGAAAAGAAGAAAATTTAGCACATCGGTACTTTAGCCAATCCAGTGTGTTCTCTTGCATCGGCAAATATTTTGCCTTCACTTTTAATCTACAGAACTTGCTCTACATGGTTGGATACTTATCTATGGGGGCTAAAAAAAGCTTCATGCCCCCCTCCCTGGCAACCTTGTACTCAATAAGCAATTGAAAGATGGATAAAATGTTATGCAAAGATGGCACATGAAGGACTGTAACTGTGGTTCTTATTTTTTTTCGGAAGGCTGTGTAAGTGGGAGTGCATGAACTTCGCTCTCCAATGGCCGGGAGCATTCTGTGTGGTGAGAGAAAGATTTACTTCCCGTATCTGTGGCGCAACACAAAAACACCACGATTAGTGTAAATGTACTAATTTTATGGCTGCCTTAAGAAAAATGCATGCTAAGTCAAGTGTTTGCTTCTGTAATCATGCAGTTTTCCAAGTCTAAATGAAATTCTCTGTGAAATGTTATGAGTGTTTTTTGCGGAAGTTTGCCTAGAAACAAAAGTATCACATAAACATAAAAACTGAGCAACAAACTAGCTTTCTAAATTTGACCTTATGGAACAACAGAAACAGGCCTTCTATGTAAACGCTGGATCATTTCTAAAAATGACTGAAAAACCCTTTGCCTTTCAAGAGCTTGAAGAACATCTCAGGCTGTGTGGTACCACAACATGTTCAGAACTGGACCGTTCATGGGTTATGGTAAGGGATTTCTACTCATCTTTTGGTCTTCAGAATTATGTATATTTAGATTTTTTTTGGCTTCAAAAAAGTTACTTTAATATTCATTATCCTTTTGTACTTTGTACTTTATACAAAAATACTTCACTCTTCCATGTGTAACTTTCCTTTCTGATTGAGGCCTATGCACGTTGACAAATGCTGCGAATGCTGGCCGATTTTCAACTCCGATCTTGAGGTAAGATATGCACCAAACATACTTGGCAATAAACTCCATTCTGATTCTGATATTTTCTGGCAGTTTTTAATTGATTTATATACTTGAATTTAGGAACTCGAACCTGAACTCACCCAGCTATGGCCGTCATTGATCAAGGGAAGAAACTTCACATTTTGGTAAGATCTCTCATTTCAGCCTCATGACCAGTCCGAGCAGGCAATGTCGATGACTGAGACCAAGCATATGGGGGGGTCCCACTGTAGGTGGTGTTTTGGGCGTCATTAGATCACTACCTTTGGCACTAATTTTTTGCCCCGTGTGAAGCATTCAGAATGAGAATAAACGGCAAATGTAAGAGAATCTGCCCACAATGACGAAGCTTAAGTACCTCAGGACCCTCGTCTATGAATGACAGCATAAGTAAAAGTGAGACTAACAAGCAGATCAGTTCAGTGTCTACAGTCATCAGATAAGGGTTACAGTTTACTGGAAATCTGTGATCTCACTTACAATCACGAGTTGTGGATAGTGATCAAAGTGGGTCATTCAGAAAGACATTTGCTTCAGAAAAATATGAAAATCATTATGTGGCTTAAGCAGGTCCAAACTGCTTTACTTAACGTGACTGCATAAAGAAATACATATACAAATATAGCACAAAATATATATATATATATAAAGTCTAATATTCATATATGATTATGTGTACAGGAGAAACGAATGGATCAAACACGGTTCCTGCGCAGCCTGCAAGGAAGGCATGAACTCTCCGACGCGGTACTTTCAGACATCACTCAAGCTGCGCAGACGTTTCAACATTGATGAGTAAGACACCAATCCAAATATATGTGAACATTGTCATTTATATTTTTCTGCAAGAACTATGACGTTGTGCCACAACAAATTCCAGGCCATATAATAGTTATAATAAATGACAGACTACTGAGAATATAAACATAAAATTTACTTTTCTTCTCTCCAGAATCTTGAGGAATTCAGGTATTGAACCTTCCTGCATTAAGTCTTACAAGGTAATTTTCCCCATTTTGGAAAGAAAAAAAAAAAAAAAAAGTATAGCAAACACAGAAAGCAGCATGGACTTGAGTAATCACCAGGTTTCAATTCTCATTTAGCATGATGACCTCCGTAAGGCACTGGCTCCGATTCTGAGCGACAAGCATGAGATCCAGTGTGTGACAGATGACAAAGTAAGTGGAGGTCTGTCATAATCCTCACAAAGGGTCATTAAAACAGCGGTCCTGACCGATTTTCCTGTCACCATCTTTATAGTGAGTGAACAAGAGGGCTTGCAGTCATGATAATAAAGCCTGCTTATTCGTGCTATGTAACCACCCATGCATTTTCTGATTCAGGAGCGAGAAGTATTGGTCCAAGTGAAGATACCCCTTTATCTGAATTTCACACTGGGATGTCACAAGCTTGACCAGGAGGATCCCGTCCTCTCTTCCCCACCCTTGACCAAATCCCCTTTACGTCCTTGTCCCACACACTCTACCATCTTCTATTTTCCCATCAAGCATGAAGATCCGTACCATCCATGTACCTGAACGCAAACCGAGCACAAAGTCTAGGCATTCAGGTGAATTTGACATATTCCAGCATTTTACCACTTAATGCTGTTTTCAGTTCAAACAAAAAAACTAATTCTCTACAGATAGTGTGTAGAAATAAATCCCACTGAAAACTGATGCGTTTGACTATTTATTGACATGGAATTTCACACTGAAAATAGTCGTCTCTAAAAACAGAGGGCCTGGGGGTGCGTCATTTTACGGTTTAACACAATAATAAAAAATTAAACTGTTTCAGGCTGTGCCGCTGTTATTTATACTGCAAACAAACAAACTAGAAAAATAAAATGACATGACAGCAGGACAAAGTTATGCGATGCTGGTTGTGTCACCAAGTGCTGTGGTGGGATGCAGTTGCTCAGTGTGAAGAGTTTCACTTAAACTTCCATTTTCCCCAGGAAACGAAGATTCAAAATTTTAAGCTGCTCATCCAGTTCCATTCGTACGATGCCGTCCTCCCCATCAATACTCAGAAGCACGCCGGTCGCCTCCCGGTCCTCACCCAGTATTACCTTCACCTGCAAAACGAATGAATTACAAACGTATTTCTGTTCTACCAGATAAAGTTCAAGAACAAAAACGAAGCAAAAACAAAGAGCAGAGACGTCTGAAACTTCCAGCACTCTGCGTGTTGTGGTGGCGTATTAAAACAGGACCAAACCACACACTTCACATACATGAACCAACACTGACAGCAGAAAGATGGTCAAGCAAATTTTGTGCCCAAGTCAAAAGTTCATGTGTTGGACACCAACCACTCCATTCAAATGTAGATATCTGAGTATACACAGTTTCCTACAAATTCTCGGATTATTCTTCTTATAATGTGGGGTGTTTAGCTCCACTTAAACATTTTAACCTTAGCATAGGAAACAAAACTTAGCAAGCACTGCAATTTAAATGACTGTTCTTTTTCAAGATTATCTAGTATACATTCTAAAAATCTGATTACCACCCCTGCTTTTGCATGAGCCCTGCATGCACTCTGAGATAATCATTATTTCGTCCCGGCTGTTTACATAATTTTTGAATGGCTCTGTGAGAAATGTATTTTGAACTTAATTTTCTGCTCTATAAATATCCCAATATTTATTACAACACAACATTGTGATATTTTTATTTATTTCCAATATCTTGCAGCCCTAGTATGTTATAGCAAATACTTTCTCTCTTGTAATGCCATCCGATTCTTCTGGATCACAATAAAAGCTTAAGTCATTTGTCCATGGATCCATTTTTTTTTCGCCTCGTTTATCATTGTTTGTAACATTTTTCAAGATTTACTGTGTTTAGATGCAAAACTATTTGCACAAGCAAATTGAAAATGAACATATTTGCAATCCCACCCCAAAATACCGAAAACGTACCCCAGCTGGTTTGGTACCGGAATTTTTGGTACCAGTATTTGACAGAAAGTCAACGGAAAAGGGAGAGTTTGGGGAAAATGGCGCGATGTAAGATGATTACTGAAACAGTCAAGCAAATTCAACTGCATAAACTAATCAAATTTGTAACATCTCTTTAAAAAATGTTTCTATACCGATAACTTTAAAATGCATACCTTGTTGTTCTTGGTAGGCGTTACTGGCTCCAGATGTTCACTGGATATGCTAACTACTTTCTCTGTGTCTTGGAGGAAGACAGAGCACATTCCTCCCTACGAGTCAAAAACAAGCAAACAATTGGAATTCAGGACAGGGGTGGTACTTAGTACAACAACTTGCAAAGTGTTTACTATGACACATTATGCATTTAAAAATAAAAAGAATATTCAGCTAAGTGGGTAGAGTTTGAATCTTCAAGAAATTACTTGCGTCTCCAGTTTATTAACAATTAGGCAATGTAGAAATTCTCTCATAATGGGATCCTTTTAAACCAAAATCTAAATATAAAACATTAGTCGCAGAACTGACCGTGACACTTCGGATCACGCCCGTCTGGTTGATAACCTGTCCGTCGAGAAACGTATCCTTGACCCTAACCACAATGTCCGTAGTAACCCAGTCACATGATGTCTGGTCAATGTTGGACCCTGGTGTGTGGGGATTATATCCACCAGGAGAAGGGGCACCTGGAGTCATGGGGCTGTAGCCCACCGGACTGGGGCTTGGACTAGCCTAAAGGAGGGAAAGGCATTTTGAAGAAAGAAATAAAAACAAACATTCTTAGGTAATTTCAGTTTAAAGTCTCACCCCCCTCAAGGCTACAATAACTCTTACCTGGTAGGCCATAGGTGAAGGGGTAGGGTGGTAGCTAGCAGGAGAATGTGTGTTTTGATAGCCCACAGGACTAGGGGCCACCTGGTGATAACTCTGGGGGCTAGGGCTGGGCTGGTAGGAACCTTGCGGTGAGGGAGCTGCATACGGAGAGTACTGGTCGGTATTGTACCTGAAATGCAAGCAGTGAGAAACTTGATGATTGAACAAAGTAGTTTACAAACAACTTTTCCGATTGTTCCCCATCCTTTAGTGTGTTTTATTGCTTTATGTGCGTGTACAGTAAATGACCTGCAAAGTGGGCCCAAAGAACACACCAAAAGGAGTTACGGAGTGTTTCAAGCAGTTATAGACCAAGGGGAGAGAGACGTACAGTGTGCTTACGGAACACTGAAGCAATGAATCTATTCTAGTAGACCCCAAAAAATAGTTATGAACAGAGAAAACGAGCATAATAGGACCCTTTTAAGCACAAACAAAGGTGACATCTTAACAGCTAAGAAGTTACTCACATGGCTGGAGTGCCAGGTGTTTGAGGGTTGTACTGTGGGTTGACCTGTGGGGATGGCACTTCAGGGTACCCGGGGGTTTGGGGGTTAGGTGTACCACCGTAGCCTTGCGGAGACGTTGAAGGCTCGTCATCATAACCGAACTCAAAATCATCATCGGGGCTGCAAGGAGAGGAATTTGGGCAAGGAATACCAGGGAAAGTTAAAGTACAATGTCTTCACACAAAAGACAGAACAACAGGCCATCTGATTTGCTGACACCTAACCAGTTAAATATTTAATGCCAAGATCCAAAATGTTAGGGCGATGCACATTGCGAAACACCATGGGATTTTTATTGAAAAACAATATGTCCCTATATTATTCTGCTGAAGGTCATACCTTGAAACATTTCAGATAAATGCAATTATGGTGAATAGCAACTCGGGGTACTAAAACAATGCTTGCAGCTCTTTTCAGATTTGATTTGCAAGGAAGGCACTAACCCACTATTCTTTACAGTTAGAGAGGTAAATAATCAAGCGGAAATGTTTTATTCAGTCCACTCTTACCGTGAAGGAGTATTTGGGTTGTTGGGGTCCCAGGCTCCACTTTGTCCTGGTGTACGACTCCCATCATGCAATGGGGTCTGAGAGCCATAGTGAGGTGTACGGCTTCCTGTTAGGAAGGGAGGGGCTCATCAAAACAAATCACACTGCTGCCTACTCGCAAGAAAAAAAAGTCGACACAATCAACCCTTCCACACCATGGGGGCTTCGGGAAACTGGCCCCTTGCCATCTGGAAAAACGTTGAGTGCAGTGGAGCGAAGTTTAAAGATACAAGAAATTCGAGATACAGAGATCACTGCGGGAGATCGGGGGGGGGGGGGGGGGGGCTGTGAACATGCTTGGCCTCCTCCAAACCAGCACTGCATATGTATTTTATGCATGTAGGAGTTACTAAACTTTTTGTCTGTGTGCAAAATACCCATAAACTCTCATAAAAAATAAATAAATAAATAAATAATGTAATCACTGATCCCATGAAACCGCAATGCGGAAAGTCCCGATGCACAAGGATCAAATGTACGTTTCACTGATAAATCTCTCACCGTCATGAAGAGGCGTCTGTGACCCGTACATCGGAGTCCGGGAACCAGTCCCATACATGGGAGTTTGAGATCCATACATCGGTGTTCTTCCATGTGTCGAGGTCATTCCTCCGTGACGCTTGGCACCCCTATCAATTAAGAGGACATCCTGAATTTAAAGGCTCGAGGACATCATCCGCTTGGCCCGCTGCCTTCTGGCAGATGTTTCAGGTCCATCATATCATAGACAGACAGACTTAAAAACAGTGTTTACGCCAGAGCCATACGAGAACTGAACGCTGCAAAACAATGAGAGTTTTGGGAACCATGCGACCATCAACAAAACACTTACGGTTGTGTCTACAGAATGCTGCACCGGCTTTAACTTTCATATTTATATCTCATTTGCACTTTTGTACATATATTTCCTTTTGTATTACATTTCCTTGTTATACAACAGTAAAATGGGCCTCATTGTGCAATATCCCAGAGTGCAATATCTCAGCTGCTATTTAGATTACGGTATACATTCAATTTACAGTACTAATAAGCACAGAAATATACTTCAACATTTTATACTTGCATAATATATATTCTTTTTACTATCATTTGCAGCTATACTATTATTCTATCATTTACTGATATTTGTTATGTGTGGAGGCGCTGTAGGGACTGCTACTCTCTTTCATTGTACTCTGAGCAATGACAAGAAAAGGCATCTTATCCGAACAACAAATTAACAACTAATTAACCAATTAAACATGCAGAACCCAGTGCACGTATGTTCAGAGATATTTACTATTGGAATGTCTTCTTTGTCAGCTTTAAGTAAGTCCATCAGTTAAACTTCTCCTTCAGTCTCCCACCACACACAGAGCTGAGGAAATCCACCTTCTGTACTTATTGCACCACAGGTGAAACATATTACGAAATATATTGAATTTAGACTCCTTGCCTTCTCTGAATGGTGTTTAAAAACATTTTAAACTCTGAGCTTAAAGAACAGTGTCATTGTTTCATATAAATTTATTTTATTCTATGTATTTTTGGAGAGTGCGTATTTGTGTTTTGGTTTATGTTTATATTAATCATCTCTGTGTGCATGTATATGAAACTTTTGTCTTATTTTTCTGATTTGTTGCCATCTTGGCCAGGACTTGCTGGAAGAAGAGAGATTGTATCTTAGTGGAACTTTCCTGGAAAAAATAAAGGATAAGCTTCCTGCTCTACTTGTCACATCTGCAGATAGCAAACATTAGCCAAAGAAATGTATAAGGGCACCGATGTAGTCAAGTCTACAGTCTAATCCTCAAATGAAAACTTCCTCCAAGACAGCCCAAGCTTACACTGTTGTGAGGCGCTGCCGGTCCACAGAGATTGTCTGGCAAGTAGAATGCAGCTCCACACGGGCTGTGGATTCAGTGGCATCCTTTACTACGCCAATGTAACCTGCGATATGAAGTAATAGGTCACAAGTATTAATTTAGTGAACATGACATGTCATTTATGACAGTTCCAAATAGAACAGATTCATAGTTCATATCGTCCTATCAGAACTGACTGCATTACCAACCTTTGTATGGTCCCTGTGAAATCCGGACCGTCTGTCCAATCAGATCATTGTCCCTCCGACCCCGCCCCCGGCCCATGCCTCCGCCTCCACCTCCACCTCTTTGCGGTTGCCCTGAAGCGAAAGACCATTACCAAAGCATCACGACCAATCACAGGGGCCGATATTCAAATCACACCCAGTGTGTGTAACATCTTAAACACTAAATGTTATAACAGCTTTGGACGTAAACCAAACCACATTTCTCTTACAATCCATAAAAAAGAAAAACAAGAATAACGGTTCTGGCCATTGCACGTTATTCAGGGGTTTCAGGAAGCTGCTGTCAATTTGCATAAAACATCTGGGAGAGGTATGATGTCTTTTCAGTGGTGAATGGAGCCCTAGAAAAAAAATACTAATGCAAACTCTGTATGCTAAAAAAGTTAGCCAGCAACGTGACAAGTACACCGAATCACGCTAATTCATGCAGTAGCCTTACGGTGACAGTTTGATTGTGACGAAGGACTAGGGATGTCTGAAAGATCAACCTGTTGATCAAAATTGACTGGTAGGCAACCACTGACTTATGCCATTAGTTTGATGTGCGTACAAAATGTACTTGTAAAGTATTTGCATATTCTGTGCGCAGTAAACTTCACAATGTGCCACGCGGCATCTACTCACCACCGCCTCCTGGATGCATCGGGCTGCTGATTCGCGGGCTCATGGGTGCGAAACCGCCCACCGTGAAATTGGTAACATCTCTGGGCTGAAGAGACAAAGAAAATATTTTGCTTAAAGTAATGGCTGGTAGCCATCTAGAGACGGTCCCCTTGAGAAACGCACAGGCTTGCAAAGTTATTACGAAATTAAAGAAAGGGACAAAAGCGATTAAAGCTTCAACATCGGCATTTGCTAAAGGGGTTCGACTGTAAAATAAAACAACGGAGATGTGCAGCCATTTCTCTGTGCGCAAGACTAGGCAGACAGGTTGTAAAATCAGAGCAATTTCATCTTTATAACCTTTGCTGAGCTGTTCCAAATGATCAAATTATAGGCTGCATCTAAACACGTGTAGCGGGAAAAAATGGAAGAACTTCTAAATTGTCTGAAAATAATTAAAAGCATTCTCAGTTCTTGCCGTCATGCAATAGCCATAATTATTACTAGGCCAAATGCTGCATAGCTGCAGAGACAGATACTCACCTTAGACCCGCCAGCAAGGACTAAGTGACGAGTCTTGCAGACGAACATGCCGCCATTTTCCACCAGCTTCTTACAGTGCAGGAAAGCAAACCCTCTGAACAAATGACGAATTTCTCCTTCCCGACCCTATGAGACAAAACCTCACTTTCGTTAGACTGTTTTTTGGTGCAACAGTCTGTAATGCTATACGGCCAAATATTCAATAACCAAAAATTATCTACAATTCATTAACAAAATAGAGTTAATCTTTATAATGGAAATGAATCCACAATTCATTGATTATGGACAAAATGAATACAAGACAGCAAGAAAAAATGACACACAACCCTACTCAACCCTGTTCACAAAACATAAAAGAACAAAACAGGCTCAAAACTGGTGGAAAATGTAACCTCCTTTGAAAAATGAATGACACCAGAAAACAAAGATGTTGAAGATGAAATGTTAAAGGGTGAGTCTATGGCTAAATGTTAAAAAGTTTAACTGTAATGTTTAAATGTTTAAGAGTAGTGCTGATGGTGACGCCAGTGACTTTTGAGACATTCAACAGAAGATCAAGAAGGCAGGAACCATGCCAAGTACCAAGATCAGAATTGTTCAGAATGAGGTATTTCCTGGTATGTGAAAGTAAAACCAAAAAAGCACTGATGCCTTTTGACCACGGTGAAATTAATACAAATACCCTGAACTGCAAGAAGAGAGGATTCTGGGCCAAATCCAGCTTGAAGCACACATGAAGAGCAATCGTTATTTTGGACATACAAGGGCATTGGAGAACACGATAATGTTTTGAAAAGTTGAAGGTAAATGAAGAAGAGGATGAGCAGCAAGATGGACTAAAGCATGGCACCAGTGAAGCATCAGAAATAAGACAGGGTATTCCAAAGCAATACGCCAACATTACTGACCTACCGTCATTTATGCTTTAATAATTTACTGAATGTTTCAGACTCTTAAACCCCTCAAAGAAAACTGAAATCAGTATGTATGGGTTTAAAAATAATATAGCATCTTCAATCCCATGAATAGTAACTCATTTAAGTGTCCATACCCATCGAATATATACATATCAATATTTGTCCATGAAAGAGTTACCCTTACCGAGTGGGGCCCATCAATGACTTTAACAATGTCCTTCACATGGATGTTGTTCTGTTCCGAGTCTAGAGCCACAGCGAAGCGGTTGTCTTTTCGCCGGTTTACAGCCTGGTGCCGAACCGTGAGCACCTTCCCATGCATGTTAAGGACCTGGAATGAGCAGGTGCCTTCAGCCAATTCATACATTCATTTGAGGTAATACTGCAAACACCACAGACATTTAGGCTCTACGATCATGTTCGACAGATCTGCTAAAAACTACCTGAAATGTCTCCCTTTCCAGTCGTACGATGACTCCCACAGTTTGGGGGTCGAGTTGTACCAGCTCTCCCCACTCGTGCTGCCCACCGGCATCCACCCCAGAAGCGGTTTCTGAGCAGAGCTGAAGGTCACGTGGAAGAACCTTCAACTGCACAAGCGCATTTACAAAAATGCTATTAGGCTACGGATTATTCCACACACAGGAATTTATTGCATACAACTGTAGGCATCAATGCATTTTCCAAATTACAAATAAAAAAAAAAAATGTTAACATCTGATTAATTATAACCTTTACAAGCCATTTGGGGAGCTTTGAAAAGAGCCTTCTTACCTCATGCATGGTCAGATCTGAAAAAAGTATTACGAAGTTCTCCTCCACACGTACGATGAGCCCCGTGTCACCTTCATACCGTCCAGCTATCACCTTCACGTGGTCACCCATCTTGAAATACTTCCTTAGCTCATGAGCTGGGAACTCCAAGGGGTCCTATATAACATATTAACAAACTTACTGAAAACAATGCTACATTGCCACCCCTTACCAGTCATTACCAGGGCGGCATATTATACAGCAAAACAAATATTTCCAAATGTGAAAGATACAATGACTTGCAATCTTCCAAAAGCAAACTCATTATTTATTAAAATACAGACACTCTACTTACGAACTTTCAGACATACGAACAAAGAGGACTACAAGTCCAAATTGTGTTCACTGGGCTCCCATTTCCTGTCTGCAACATGAATTATTTTTTTGGTGTGCTTCAGTTCTGCCTAGTACGACTTCTGGCTGCTACTCCTACCATGTAGCAGTGTAGTGTGCGTACTCCCAGTATCCTAGTACTTGTATATGCCCTTAAAATTATGTAGAATAATGACTTATGAACATCTGAAGTTGCGAACGGCTATTTTGAATGTATCTCGTCGCTGAGTAGAGGAGCGTCTGTATTCTATTTAAATGTCACGGACACTTCTGTTTATAGTGTACATTTTTGTTTTATGACAGGGATTTTGATTAAGAATCCAGCAGTTCCAAGTTAAAATGTTTATGAACATTGAAAAAATTGCATAACAGTAACTAATGATTTACAATGTACTGCATTAAAAAAAAAAAAATGTGTCGTTCATTTGTTTGCCGTTGTTTTTGAAATCAATTGCTAAATTGCTATCAGTGCACATGTTTGCATTACCCAAATAAGAATTAAGCAACAGGTTTCTGACTATCGAGAGAAATCCAGCAGGAGTGATGAATAAGGTGAGTTTTCTGCTGCAGCATTACAGTCTATTCTGGAACACTTGTATGAAACATCATTTTCACATTACAGACACGACAGACCAAATTAAAGTTATTTTTTTCTTAAATTAAACAAATGTTCCTAATATGAGAAGCACACCAGGATGTTTTGTTTCTTACTTCATAGAGACAATAAGCCATGATGCCAACATCATTACAGAACTAAAAACCAGAAATACTCAGACCACTTGAAAGATCAGACCTAAAAGGTTACCCCGCAAACCTGCATGCAAACCAGATATGCAGATAATGCGGCTAAGACTGCCCACCCCTTATATACAGCAACCTCAGCCATAAGGCTTGTAAACAACTGATATAACTAAACACTGCTGCTACAAAAAAAAACGCTACTCTCCAAAGTTAAATTAGCCTTTGCGTGACAGATCCACTTCCGTAACACTGTGCCCTACAACTCATTCTTCCGAATGAGTGAGTTTGTATACCTTGAGGTCCTCGTGCTTGGGCATGATGGTGATCTTGTTTCCATCTACGCTGAGGATCTTGCCTTGTAAGTTAATCAGCTCCCCTTCACACACCTCGACATTGTCACCGGCCTGCAGATTGTGTTCTCGTTCCTTGCCTGTGGGCAGATGTCATACTATACGGTCAGGTCACACAGGTGCAACAAGAATTTTGAGATGAACTTTTGATAAAAATGCCATCACAATTTTGTCCTTTAAATCTCCCAATTAAATCAATTAATTATGAGGAACCCAAACATCTCCGAACACATTTCAGTGTATTCAAGCCAAACAAGTGGTTGGATTGTTATGCGCTGTCATTTACTGCTTGGTTTAACCGAAGGGATCTAATGAACCAGTCAATGACTAAGCACATGACAATAAGGCTGAGCGATATAACAAATATTATACAAATATCATTCGTGGTTATATAACTATTAAATAAGAAAAAAAAAAGAAAATTCAATAAACTTAAGACACGTTGCTTGATGGCACACAAGAGCCTATCACACCTCAGAAACAATTCCAACCAATCAAAAGGTAGACTTAAGAATGGACAACGTATGCCCAACAAATTGACAGAAAAGTTGGTCGGGTTAGTGGACCACGCCACATGCTACTGATTTGGTAATATCATGGGGAAAAGGGCCCCTCAGACGAGAAAGCAAGAGCTCAGCAGCCACATTATTCGGAAACAAAGATGTTGTGGATAAACAAGGAAAAAGGTGCCGTTGACATTTTGCAGTTTGAACTCCGTCACGCAACAAACTGACGCCTTGTACAGTAAACACTGCTGAAAACCTGGGCCAAATAAAGCTAAATACTGCAGACTGAATTCAACAGCTGCCTCCTGTCCAGCACAACCAACAGGCTGCCAGTGCTTTTAGTCACAAACACTAGCAATTAGGGTTCTGGCGTTCAATCTGAAGAAAAATGGGACAGATATTGGTTAGAAAAGTGAAAAGTATTAATATAGAGTGATATGGAAAACCATTTGATAAAATATTCTGCCATACTGCCCGGTCATATATGACAACAAAAACATAAGTTCTTTACTAAAAAGCTTTATTCACTTTAGAAAGTGAGACTGGCAGAGACTGGTGTAGTATACAAAAAAATAAAAATGCCAAATTTTTTTCTACTCAACTGCTGCTGTTTCGAAAGTATTTCCCCATTGTGGGATTAATAAAGTCAATCTAATCTAATGTAATCTAATCTAACCTAATCTAATCTAAATTCCACAGGATGTTTCTAGTAAATCTATCAGTTATGTCCATTTTGGTACCTGTGGTTTCTGTGACAACCTCAAGGTCAATCCCTTCTGGTTGGTCTTCAAACTTTTCCAGCTCTGACAATGTAGGCTTCACACCCTCTATGATCTATAAAAGAAAAAAAGATTTGTCAAGAGATCTCTGTGTCAGCCGAAACATTGAGAGATCTTCATTCAAAGTAGCGGGTCAATCATGTTTTCAACCAGTCCCATTGTGTCTAGTCGAATGCATCTTCTAAGATTTAAATGGCTGCATAAAATGTTATGGAGAACATTACGCCGAGCAAGGACCTATCCCAGAGTACCCTATCGGTGGTGTAGCGCTGACGACAATTAACTTACTACAGCGGACATTGCAAAGCTTTTAAAAAGAAATCCTTTTCGGCTGTATCTGTTTCCCTCGAATATCATGAAATCTCCATCGTGACTGACTTCACCTCCAAGTGACCTGCAAGTACCAGATATGAGAGAATACAAATAGCAAAACGGTTGGAAAATGATCTGGTTTGGATATCATTGGTACCTTTACAACTCAAAAAGATAGGATAATATCCTATTTTCCCCATACCTGATTTTCTCAGCATCAAAGAGTCTCTGTGGAGGTCTCTTGAACTTCTTTCTTTTGGCAAACCAGTCTTTCTGTTGAATTGATGGAGACCCAAGACTGATTTATGTTCACAGTGGTGACTGTCTACCCATTTTCAGATTGGGAAAACATTTCCACTTACCAGACTCATTCGCGCCTTGATTCGGTCCAGATCTATGCGTGGAATCAGTTTTAATGATATCGTATTTTGACTTGGTTCAACATAATCCACCTAATGGCGAAAAAACTGATCAGACATTTTAAAGTCCAATGAATGTACCAGACCACAAACAGCAAGAATAGATAGAATAACTTTCATTCATTCATATAAACTTCATATAAAACACCTTTTCTGAATGTTCAAACCAACATTTTCCCCACACACATTTTGATTCCTCATATTTTTAACATTAAGTAAAAAGGCTAATGATCTATTATTATATATACCTGAGCGATGTCGTCCTTGTAGAGTCCTCGTTTGAGCCTCACCCAGGACTTAGGTTTAAGGTTAGTGACCTCTTTGACCACCTTGAGAACGTCGGTCATTTCCTTGATGGGCACCATCTGCTGGTTCCAGAAACCCATGCGCAGGTTTCCCACGCCCTCGATTGCAGCCTTTACATGAGTCTGCTTATAGGCCTCGACGTAGATGTAGCCCTTTACATGCTCAGGGGCTACCACAGATTTTATCTGCAGTGGCTGTCAGAAACACATACACTGTTGAATATGGATTATAACACAAACTAGACTAAAATCACTGTATCTATTAACAGAAAAAGACTTTCCATTTCAGTATCACACAGCTTTCTATGAGATTACGACATTACAAGCATTACAAAATGAGCAGACTAAGTTTAATAAGAGGCTACAAATGAAAGGGTTAAAATTCCCCCTCTCTATCGCTTTCCATGTTTATCATTCTGAGATTACAAACAGATCTACTGGAAAGTGTGATTTAAAACAAAGGAAAAAATGGTTATATGGACATACCGTGTCTGTACACTGGTAGGCAATGAACTTCCTCATTAGAGCGATGGCAGTTGCCCTCTCTTCCCCGATCTATGAGGGACAACATATCAGTCAGAGCATTTAAGAAATATGACTATATCTAGCCTTTAAAAATTATAAAATAAATTTAAAAAAAAATACTGATATTAAAACAAAAAATATGAAAATAAAATGATACACCATACCTTACACTTGACAGTCCATAGATTAGGATCCCTAAAGAAAAAAAACGATTTTCAAATTTAGCTGTCTAAAATGTCCACAGAATACATAATCTTTTAGACTTTCTTCAAATTTTGCATAAACTCATACATACTTGACTCCGGGGAGTAGCTGCTGTTGGGTGATGTCATCTGAAAGCTCCTCAGACCCCCCAGAGAAACTATAACAAAACAATTTTCACATGGTTCATGTGTGAAATCTCCACTCACATTAACAACTTACCAAAGTCAGTCGTTCTTCTTGCTTGAATTGGATACATAAACAGCTTCAGACTTACTGTTCGCCTCCAGAGGACTTGGCATACTTTCTCATGTAGTACTCCCCCAGAGCCTCCTCTCGAGAGTCCCTGCAACAAAGAAATGTGATGACATCAATACCTGAAACAGAGACAGATCTAGCACATTAACTCAAAGTCAAGCATATTCAAACACCACTTATTTTTGCACAAATAATTTGAGGTTTAAGACAATAAAATACATGCATCTACACACCTCCACAGATTTTGAAGCCGGCGCGAACCAGAGTGGTCCTCATCCAAGACAGTGTGCTCCAGGTTTGACACTGTCAAGGAAGACAAAGACACAGATTCAGTCACAGGGATGGGAATTCATCTAATTGCTAGTGTGAATGGAATAAATATTATCATTGCGGTTGTTAAGTCAGGGCCTTGAAAAATGTGCTGACAAAATCTAGATTTTATTTATTTATTTATTTATTTTTACAGTTTTAAGAGACTTTCACAAATGTGTTGAGTGATTTTTACAAATTCCTTGTGGAAGACCTTTCACAAAATTCATTTTAATTCAAATTTTTACGTAGTCTATGTAAAACTCAACCCCTAAAAAAAAGCCTTACTACCTTTGGCACTGATTAATGCTCATCTTAAACCTGTGTGTAGTGAGACCTGTTTGCTGAAAGGCCAGACTTAAAGGTATCATAACTGGTTAAAAAAAAAAAAGCTCACGCTCCACCTGACTGCTGAGTGATTACAGCTGCTTTGTTTTAAAATAACTGTCCAGCAAAGCTTCAGTTAACTCAGTAATGACAATGACACTAATGTCATTTGATTCTCTGCATATAAAACACAGCACTAGAGAGAACAGATCCTTTGAGCAAGAGAAATAATAAGAAAAACAAGTTTATTTCCAGTCGCTTTCAGGAAGAAACTGCATGCAGTTTCTCATCATTAAAACACTGTATCACCACTATTATTGGACTATGCAGTTTAATAGCTGGCAGAAGCAAGCTGTGCATTCACCAGAGACAGGATATATTATGAAGAGCTTCACTTCTTAAAACAGAGACCACCTCCTTTTGCAATGACTATGTTAAATCACTATCCAATGAAACAAATAGTTTTCATGGCAATTCATCTTCCTTTTATTTTTCCCTCAAGTCACTGAACTAATTCAAACTGGCCAACTAAACTGCATGCATGTTTTAATTTAGTTTATGATACATTTAAAAACTACAACGAACAGGAAATATTAAAATGACCAAAGAAAAATTACAGTACAGAAAACCAAAAAAGTCAAACACGTAAACAGGAAGAGTATCTTATAAAACAGGATGAGTAAGATGTGTCCCATATGGGTAGTTTTATGGGAGCAGTAACAAATACAATAGAATCTGGCTAAAATTTTAAATGAACCGACTTTTCCTTTGCAGTCTGGTAACGGAATAAACCTGCTGCAGATCTGCCCATATAATTTTGGCCACATTATTAATACCAAAAAGCTCAAATTAGAGTAGATCCAACCTATTTCATTAAATAATTTTATATTCTCTCATATTTTAATTTACTTTGGAAACAATAACCCAATGATTTATGAAACATAGAAAAAAATAACTCAAGGTAATTAATGGCTGGGTTATACGACAGCGTTGAGGTGCAAGACCACAGCAACCAGCCATTCATCCTCATAAAAGATTACTTCAATAAGCATCGTAATATTTTACCGTCCTTTTCAAATACAACAACTGTATGGAAAACTAGACACATGAAAGGATTATGGAAACCCCCAGTTGTGTAAAGCCAATTCACTAAATGGGAATGTGTCAAGTACTTCTATGTCAGGGCAACCAAACAAGCTAAACGACACCAATATGAAACCCAGAGATGCATATCATCTGTTATCATTTTGGTATAAACTGATAATACTTAAGACATCAATTTGATGCGTCAATCCTAGTTGATATTGCAGACTTACCTTCAACTTCCTCTGTTCAGCACCATGCAGGTGTGTTCAGTTGGCAAGGGAAGAGTACACAGCATGAAGCAAATTATATTGCCAGTGATATACAGAAAACGGAGGGAACAGGCAGATGTAAATAATAGACAAAACACGTTAATGAACAGAAAAAAAGACCAGATGCAAGATCAAAGCATGAAAAGCTAAGACTTCACGTGTCATTCTATGCTATATATAATACACCAATTTCACAAAATGATCTGGGGGCTATTTCAGGCATACGGTCGCAAGTTATCGCCCCATGCCAAAACAAATTAGCAAAATGTCCTGAAGATTATTTGATGAAGTTTTACAGCTGCAACAAACTTTTACTGAAAAGGATGCAAAAAAGAAAAAATGCAAGCTAAATACTCTGTAAAACACCATTTCCAGGATCTTAGCATTAAGCAGCTTACGTCCAATACAAAATAACTTTAATTTAAGGTTACAAATCTGTTGCCTCCCAAATAAGGCTGGGCAGAACATAATAGAATCGTTCTGCCGTGTACCCCATCAGTAAAGTGCCGTATATACCGACAGCCTGGGCTGCTTTCTAACACAGCAGTCTCCATTAAATAATGGCTCGTTTTCACTACAAACCAGTTGAAAGAAATGCCCTATAATGTATCTGCCATTCATGCTCTATCATTTTAAATGTAAAACATTTTAACAATCAAGCACAAACACAATGTACATATATTTAATAATGTGCATTAGAGCATGATTGTAATTACACAGACTAAAAATAATTGGGGGAAAATAAAACAGCAGAATATTGGGAATTGTGTTACCGTTAACTGAAGGAGGCATGCACAAGAAATAAAGAGTTATAAGCATAGGAAAAAAAACATCAACTTCCATACAGATTTACAGGCTACGATTTTATGCAAATTTAAAAGTACAAAATGGCTTCACTTTCCCATAACTGACTTCAAAACATTTTCAAAGCTTTACAACTTTATTGCTGTATTCAACCACCAGCTGACCATATTGCAAGCTAAACTATTGCAATCACACAACCCCCCACAAATTATTGCTAATGTAATAGGTTAAACATTGCATCCATATAAATCCTATTATCTTTTTTTCTGAAACAAATTGACTGCTATGCCATTAAGCACTAACCTTTCTCCAGTATATCTTCAGCACCATCCTCCCAAGGATCTTCATCTTCGTATTCATCATCCACATCTAAAAATAAGAGGAGAAATTAGTTTGTACTGCATATTTCGGAGCAATGGACAGACCAATTTTCACAGAGCACAATCAACATCACACAAGCAATCTTACCAGCTTCATCCAAGATAAAGCCTCCATATTTTGGTTTCTTCCTGGGCCGATCATCATCCTCCTCCTCTTCCTCCTCTTCATCATACTCATCCTCATCTTCCTCTATGTCTTCTGCATCTTCCTCCCCTTTGTCGCTGCCTCCAATGCTGCCTTGCCCCTCTTCCTCCTGCCATAAGTACACAACTTGAGTGATACAGTGCCACAATGTTCATGTTTTGGTGCATTGTGCATTTGCTTCTCATCTTCATTCAATGTATTTCTATAACTTGTAACGAAAACACAGAAACCAAAGCTATGTTATACAAGCAAAATAATCCCAATTAGTTGCAATCTGACAATTACCTCATTTTCATCGACCTCTTCGGCTTCGCTGCTGCGTTCACTCTGATTGTCAGAGAAGTCACTGTCCTCGCTATCCGACATCCTCTTTTAGATGAGCAAGCAAAACGTTTACACGTTAACGGCTCCTGTTAATATTACTACTAATAATCACATGCACATTCAAAAACGACGTGTTAGTTATATGATCTGAAACACCTAGATTTAGATTCCAACCTGTTAACCGCAGCTGTGCAACGAGGATAGTCATTTTCTACATTTTACTTACACTCATAGACACTAAACGACACCGTTAAAACGAGAAGCTACAGAAGATACTTTAAAGTAAGTTAAACACGATCGAAAGCACATTATCGCCAAGCGGAGGGGAGCTTGCTGATCCATGCCTGTATGTTACGGTTTCTACAGTTTTTTTTCGTCAAGGAACACATTAACTACATAAGTGTGTACTTCGTAAGATCATCAAAACAAAATTTCGTACATTAAAACGTATCGGTGCCGCTTAGAAGAAGCTAATTCCTATATGCTAAGCGTGCGGTACCTAGGCCTGCAATGCTAATGCCATTACCTTAAATCAAATGCAAATATAATGTGGTATATGTCAATGTTTTGTGAATTAATATGCTGTTACTCAATATACCATGATGGTTTGGATGATAAAACATAATTACATACCTTTCGTAGCTTTTTATTTTTTGTAAGAATACTCAGTATAAGCTAATCTTTTCGTCGCTCTTGTTTCCCAATGCGCAACGACAGACGCGAACTATCGCGAGAACTCGAATACCTCAATTCACACGGGATTTCGTCTCAGGTTAAACAGGAAGTGAAGTATTTTTTTGGTAACAGACCGGGATATCAAATGTTTGTGAAACAAGTCGGAGTAAAGTAAGTGATGGTTTCGATATTTGTCAAAATAGGTTGATGTCACGTAGATGGAAAATACCAGAAAAAGGGGGGGGGGGGAGACAACCGGGAGGGGGGAAAAAAAGACAGCCCCGAAAACTAGGTTCAAGCGTCTTACTGTACATGCTGAATGTATGTCAGATGGTCGGTCCCTGATTGCAATCTGTTCAGAGAATAAACTTGGACCTGCAACTTCTCCACGTCTCAGCTGTAAATCTTATCAACGGACCCAGTGGAGACGGCGTACTCCAACACTCGTCACTTAAGCATAATCATTCCCTCAATCATTCATCGTGGTTGTTTTCTCCCTTAATCCACACCCCTATATGATAAGTTTGTCAATCATCTCTTTTACTGCTTGGTGCCTCGGCTAAACATAACGGTGGTCTACTCAGTGTTTTTGAATACCCAGCCATGAACTTTTGGTGTGGTTTACATACACAAGTACAATAAGTATCAACCAGAATCTTTTGGTAGCCGTTAGCAAGGTTCTGGCATAATTCTAGCTGAACATTTACCACTCTTTGCAGAATTTTTGCGGAGTTCATTTAAACTAGTTGGGTTCTTGACACGGACCCGACTTTTAAGCATAACCCACAAATTTCCAATAGAGTTGAGATCGGGGATACTTCACAAAGCAGGATTTCATGCTTAGCCAAATAACTTTTTGGAGTTAAGGTAAACTGAAGACACAGAGACACCAGAGACAAACAGGGCTAGGTACTTGGCTATTATACAGTACATACAAAACCCCCTGGGAAGTGCAAAGCATGTCCTGTTCTCTGCCTTCAGCCAGATAGGAACTGTCTGCATCCTGATCAGAAGTGACAATTTATTGTTCTAATATTCATCCATCCATTTTCCAAACTGCTTATCCTACTGGGTCGTGGGGGGGCCGGAGCCTATCCCGGAAGCAACGGGCACAAGGCAGGGAACAACCCTGGACAGGGGGCCAGCCTATCGCAGGGCACA